>JAVJIX010000013.1:6597500-7170000 GCA_036785185.1 Paratrypauchen microcephalus | reverse complement strand
GATAAGCAACAGAACAGAGCCGTGGTGGTGGACATTGCAATACCAAGCGATGGTAACATCAGGAAAAAGGAACACGACAAACTAGAGAAATACCAGGGGCTCAAGGAAGAGCTGGAGAAGGCCTGGAAGGTGAAGGCATCAGTGGTGTCCGTGGTGATCGGAGCACTCGGGGCTGTAACCCCCAAACTGGAGGAGTGGCTACAACAGATCCCAGGAAAAACAGCTTTTATCCCTTGCCTATGATGTTCCACAGATATTAAACATATATCTTTATTCAGCTTAAGGTATTAATATTGGAAAATATATAGCTATAGCAGGGCTGCCTTTCCACAGATCTTGCCTGGTGGCACCATTTGCTCTTCTCACTGAAGATGGAGAAGCACCATTAAAGCTACCATCTGTAAGTTTATTTTATTTATTTTTTCCACCATCAGACGAGTAGATGTCAGATGTGAAACATGTCACCCCTCCCTCCTCCCCTCACCTGGCTTTTGTTCAGGCTCACCTGTGGTTTTTCTTTGTCAGGCCAAAGCTGGCATGCCTCCAGACAGAAGTACCGTAGATAGCATCTAGTGGTGATATGTGAGAATATAACAGGGTCGGGTCGGCCAGTCTAATTACTAATGATAGCTTTAAGGACTTTTTCATTGATACAATAGGATTTTGTTCATATGTAATAATTAGAACAAATGAGGGAAGTAAATCCTCTATCTTCATAGCATTGTGGCCATACCAGCTTGTCAATGCCTGATCCTGTCAGATCTCAGAAACTAACGAAGGCCGGACCTGGGTAGTATGGGAGACCGCTGGGAAAATCAGGAGCCACAGGGAGGCGTCAGTTGCAAAAACTGTTGTTGTGTCCTTAGGCAAGGCACTTCACCCATATTGCCTAGTAAGAAAGTGGAGGGTGCGTGAGTCATGGTGGTGGTCAGAGGGGCCAGTGGTGCAAATTGGTAGCCTTGCTTCCATCAGTCTGCCCCAGGGCAGCTGTGGCTACAATAGTTGCTTACCACCACTGAGTGTAGAGTGAATGAGTAATGCTCTGTCTTTGAGTGTCCAGAATATATAAAACTGATGCATTATTATTATTATTATATAGCTTCAAACCCTCCAATCCCCCAAGCATAATTTGGAACATGGTACTCCAGATGCCCTACCTGAGCCAAAGTAAGCTTGATTTTCATTAGCCTTAGGAGAGCGATTCAGTTACAGGAACTTTTGTGTGATAACCATTATAATTCAGTGGACTTGGCCTACTTGAGTAATCAGACAGCCTTTAGCAAGCCTTTGTTTACATATATTACAGCACACAAAGCATTGTGATTAGGCAAAGCTATCTAATCTGCACTTGGCACTCTCCCAAACCAATCCAAAGAGCATTAGAAAATGTCATTGTATTATGGTTTTAGTAATTAAAGAGCACATTATGATCCAGTTGAAGAGCATTACAGGATGAGATTTGTCCAAAATAACATTAAACTGAAAACAAAAAACATATTTATAGATTTTTTTTACATAGGAAAATAGTGTAGACAGCAGTTGTAAAGTTGGGAAATAAAAACAAACTTATCTTATCAAATTGCATATATAATGTAAATGTCCCATTATTTTCCTCTCGGTCAATTTTTGGCACTGATTGACTCCTTGGTATTACAATATATATTAAATTTAAAGGGCCCATATTATGATATTTTCTGATCTATGTTATCTATAATGTTGTTTTCTCATCACAAACATACCTGGAGTTGTTGTGTTCTTCTCTCAAACTGAAAGTGTTCTGTTTCGCTTTGTGCTGTCATGTGGTAAAACAGGAAATGCTCCACTGTGTTTTAAAACTCCATGCACCTTCACAAGAACCATATCTGAAATTGCCAATCTCTACTGAACAAAAGGTCAAATGTAGCTGTTGACTGGAAAATGCCGCTTCATGAAATTACAAGGTGGAGCAGAGCATTTTGATATGTTTGGTATGTTTTTGATGAGGTAACAACTTTCTAACATAAAACTCACAAGAGTAAATTTTGTGTGGTATAGGACCTTTAATAAAAGATGTTATGTTTCCACTTTGTATTTCATCGATTTATTGTTGAGGTAAGTTTCAATCTTTTGTCGTTGCTTGAGCCATCACCTTCTAATTGAGACCCACGCTATGGAAGAACGCCTTTATCAAACATTGTCTCATATCTGCATGCTCAATGCTCCAGGTCACTTGTCACTGGTGGGCCTTTGGGGTTTGTCTGATTTGTCTCTCTGGGCAGCGGGGCCAGCCTGAGCAGAACAGAGCCAAGCTGAGTAAGAGGCTATTCTATGCAAACAGTACAGTGCCCGCTCACATCATCTGAAGCCAGGGTGCGCTCCATTTGTCTATCTGCTCTGTAGAGTGAGTGGGGACTGGATACTGGTCGGTCTATTTATCATAGCAGTCATAATGTGCTAATTCTGTGTTCATAATCTGAGCCAGCATCATCGATCAACATCCTCTGAGTCAGCCCCTCCCCCTCTGTTCACAATGCAGAAGGGGGTCACTCTCCAGCACAATGGCCTAATTTTACAATTTCACGATGAAACAATATAAATGAGCTGCTTCTGCCATTGGTGATTAATGGGGAAATCACATCTCCTCATTCTTCCTTGTTATTAAAAAGACGGATTTGGGATGAATGGGACTAGAGATGCACAACTCGGCACTTTTACCGAGTTTATATTATATTTCATAATGCTATAGAAAGCAATTCAGTGTAATTTATTTAGTGACACACTTCTTGCTCGAAACAATATTAACTGTAAGGGTGTAGTCATTTTTCTTGTGTTTTTCTACATTCTACTTTCTAAATATGCATGGTGAATATAAGGGAGTATCATTTTGTTTAAATTTACCTTGTAAGTAATACATTTGCATAATTTTGTTTGCCTTCAAACTTCAGAAGGTATGATAATACCCAAATACTGCATGTTGCACTAGGAGATTATTTACCAGAGTGGCCATCTTCATGACATAGATCAAGAGGGTTTGAGTAAAGACTTTCACGTGTTTTGTGAATATGAATTGTAGATATCAAATTACTTCACATTAAAGGCCCTGTAGAAATATTTTACAAAATATGGCTCAAGCCACTGACTGTAAGGCTGGCAGTTACAAATTTATACAATTTATTTAGGATAGTAATATTCTGAGATCCAGAATACACACTTGACATAGATGTGAGTCTGGTCATCAGTTGTATTTCCTTGAGTTCAGGTGGGCACAATTGACATGTAGATTAGCCAGTCAGGGACGCGCATGCTCCATCTGTATTAAAACAAATGCATAAATATATCACATGCACTGATATATTTAACACCCGCCTCACCTGCAGAGCATCCAGCATTGTGGGTGACCCAAGGTACTCCTCACACAGCCTCTTCAGCCTCCTGCCCCCGGGGAATTACTACTGTTGCACATTTATTTTTACTTTCAATGTACATTCTATTGCATATTACTGCACATTTCACTGCTGCATCTTCCATTGCACATTTTTGATGCACACTGCACATTTTGGCCATCTGTAAATAGATACTGCTTTAGATTTTAGATTTTGTCTTAGAAATGTTTGTATTGTCTTTATATTGTATTTTGTACACTGTCTTTTTTGCACTGCTTGGCCAGAGAGAAACGAAATTTCAATTCACTGTCGAACACATACGGCAGAATTGACAATAAAGCTGACTTTGAAATTTGAACGTTGAACTTTGAAATATTGTGTATTTCTGCAGAATGACAGAATGACAGAAGCACTAAACTTTGTTAATCTAAAGTGAGAGAAATTTGATTTTGTTGATTAATTTGATTGCACAATCAAATTTGAGCCTGGCTCGAGGTGTGATGGAGGGAATGGTGACCAGATTAATTTCTCTGTGTATTTAAAAACAGGCATATCATTTTGGACTTGCCAGGAAACTAGTATTTGCACCTACCCTATATACAGTAAAAAGTGTGTTTCTGTGTTTTTAAATGCTCATAACAATATAAAAAAAATTGATTCCAGAATATACTATTTTATTAGCCTTTATTATTTTACATAGCAATCAAGTGGCCATCGATTTTGGATATAAAAAGATGATCAAAAACAGCACCACAGACACACAGCCAGGATTTAGTAGTAAATTGTAATGACACTTCTGCTATAAAACACAGAGGACTCCAGAGTTTTATATCATATACAATGTTATGAACCTAATCTAATGTGGCTGGTTGGAGTTGTGATGGTGGACAAATGAAAGGTGACACAGCTAATTCACAAAGCAGACTTCAGACAGTGCGCCGGCTTTGACCTTTCCTATGACTATGAGAACAGAGTAACTCACAATGGAACTGTATTAGAAAATAAATGAAAGCTTCTGTTGCAAAGGTCACAACACATGTTTCTGTGATGTGGAATAAAGTCTGTTTATAAGCAGGGCTGCTCCACTGCTGCAGAGCCAAGTCACAACAAATAAACTATATTCCTGAGTTATTCAACTTTTTTATATGCAACGAGAGGAATGTAAGAAGGTCTATGGAAAAAAAAAAAAAGTTTTGGTTTATGCCACTGTGAGATATACCACCGGAAATAGCGTCACTCCGAGCGCCCACTCTTTTAAAGCTGCACTGTGTAACATTTCTTGTGGAGCCACATGATGTCTTCATGGAAATATATCCTTGTCTAGAATGTTCCACAATATAGATTCAACCTATCAATCACAAGGGAGACAAGCAGGTTGCAGCACTACGCTACATTACAGTTCAGATCTGTGGAGAGACACACATATTCACAGAAGGAATTCATGGATTTTTGAGTAATAAAAACAACTGTAATAGTAAATGCTAGATGGATATGTTTAATTTCATACCATGGAACATTCTAGGCAAAGCACAACATCTCCATGGAGACAAGCAGATATTGGACCCTCCACCAGGAAAGTTGCACAGTGCATCTTTAACACTGAACCGTATAATGGGATTATATGGATTATAATTATATTCAACTAATTTATATTTCCAGTGCAGTTGTGTCTGACTGTATCTTTTGGTTTCATTTGCTGAAGTGGATTGTGTTGTAGTGCTGTAGAAGCTGTGGTAGTAGTAATAGGAGACCTAGTAGTAAAAGCAGGAGTAGCAGTTATAATTGCATAATACTCGTTTTCTATCTAGCCAGGAATACGCTTCTCCAATGCTTTACGAAAATGTGAGTGTGCACACTGATTTCATCTCCTCAAGTTCAGATGGGTTAGCCAGTCAGGAACACGCATTAGCAAAACAAATGTGGCTGTGGTGATTGAAGTTTTCATTTTGTGCTAAATGATAGATGATCAGTGTGCTCCTATGTTTCCCATATGTCACTGAAATAAACAAGCCCGAATGTACGACTCTGTTTGCCTAAGACGCAGGAAAGGAGGTGACCTGATCGAAGTCCTTCTATAAAGAAAACAAAGAGAACCAGTCTGGATCCCACACAATTGTAGTAGTACAATGATCCAGTTTTTCAATTCCGATACTACAGCTTTAAGTATCTGCCAGTAATTGATATCAACCAATACCAGTGCAGAGACTGAAAACATTTATTTCCTTTAAACTAAATTAAAGTAAGACAAAACTGCTCCAAATGATCCAAATGTGTTATGTAACTCTGTTATCTCTCATGTAACACAAAACAACTTTGTATAGGAGACATGGGGCCAACTACAATCAGAAAATAATCTTATTACGTCAGTTTGTATTTGGAGGCTGATATCCAATCTGGCAAATTTTTCAGTTTTGGCGCAGATATTCAAGATTAATATCTGACCGGTGCATCCCTAGTAGTAATAAGAGGCATTTTACTGTATTTGAGTTATTCGGAAGTATATCTCACACAGAGATTGAATGCTTCCTCTATCACTTCGGTGTTGTAATTTAAAGGTACACTGTGTAAGATTTTTACCCGTTAATTACAGAAATTGAAGATACCCATTCAAAAATACAGTGTTTTCCAAGCCTTTTCACTTCCATCATGAAATCAAAGTATTCTGTTGGACTTAGATATAGTCGATTTCACCTGCATAAAAGGGGGATCTTCCCCATGTAGCGGCATCCATTTTAATTACGAGAGCCGCAGAAGGACATATTGTATTTTGGGCTCTGCCTTCGCCGTTTTCTTTATAGCTGTCGGCACTGGCCTGTGGATTTCACACAAAGAGATAGTACGCGTTTGGATAAACAATGACAAGTATGTTGCCGGATCACACTTACTCCGCACATACATTGCAGGAGCAAGCACCTTCATCTAAGAGGAAAAGAAGAAGGACTCTCGACACGGAGAGAAGTCGACATAGTACCTACCGCGGCTGGGGCTTTGTCGCAGCGCGGGCCCGCACCCGGGTTCCGCCTTCATCCCCCCCAAGTGCAGACGGACCTCCGCCCTCCGCGGTCCGGTTCCTGATTCCCCCCACCCGCGCACAGCGCCGGGTGCGCTTCACGCATGCGTGCGGTTCGGGCGCGGCTGCCGGTGAACCCACCTCCGGGTACGCCGAGCTGTCCGCATTACGTCGCGCCCAGGTGACCTTCGAAGTCTGCCGTAGCTAGAACCGGAATTGCAATACCCACCATCCACCAATGCGCCACCATCCTAGACAGTGTACCTTTAATATTAGTCTATCAAAGTTGGTGTCCACAGTGGCATGATCCCCTACTTGCATATGTTTTAAATCCAGTCACTAAAGTCTGCTTATACTGACCGCTCCTATGATTCACTGACACACTGTCCCTATACTGAACAGGACACATGACAGACCAGTGCATAGCAACAAATCCCTGGCTTTGAAAAGGTCATGCAGCCCATAAATCCAGCGCTTCAGTAAAACCAGATAGATTCCTCCATCCCTTGTCCACTTGTTCATATTTTCCCTCTCTCTCTGCCACTCGCTCTAAGTCATAAATGGTGATTCACAGCTCCGTTTCTGACCACGCCAATGATTTTAATTTTCTGTTTTCAGTGTAATAAAGGCTGACATGAGAATGAGCCTTGGGCAGGGACTTCTAATGAGAAAATGAAATTAGTTTTTCAGCTGACTGATCAGAAACATTTCATACATTATAATCAAGCTTTCATTTGACGTGATTTGTTTTGTGTCTACTGCTTGTGTAGCGCACTGTGTATGCAGGTATTTGTCACATTGTGGGGAACTGCCACTTTTATAGAGACAAAAATCACAACAAAACCATAAATCTTTTATTTTTAGATTAACACCATGATATGTTTGTTAAAATAGATTAAGGTTAGTCTGGTCAGTGTCCCCAAGCACGCAAAACCAACAACTGTGTGTGTGAATGTCCCAATTTGTCCTTGCCTGAGCCACTTGTTATTTTATGCAGATTTTTGAACCTTTTTAAACTAGAACCACAATTGAGTAATAATTTATGTATGTGTACTTTTTGATTGTTCAAGACATTCCTGTCAGATATAATTCAACAAGGAACCCTCAAAGTTACAGATAATGTCAGCTTTTTGTTTTGTTTTTCAGATTTGTATGTAAAACACTCACCTACAAAATTATCCCAAAAAGTAAAAGCTTTTTGCTAATTTGAATTCTAGGAAATGTTTGACTCATATTTTGGCTGCATGTGTTTATTGTTAACTTTGGAGAATGTTTCTTTCAGTTCATGCTTGTTTTTTTCTGGCCTTAATCTCTTATTCACTGAGAGATGTTTCACCTTTACCACCTCAATAAACGAATGGTGTGTTTGCATCTAGAGAACATAACAGCACAGTCCTGCCTGCCTTATGTGTCTGTTAGACCTGCTTGGCCACTGGAAGCACCACTGTCCATCTGCTGCTGGGACAGGACACTGCACTGGAGGACAAGGTTTTTGAATATTAAATACTTGTAACTGGGGCACTTAAGCACTGAAATTGTCCAAACTTTGAGGAAGTGAACTGTTTAGTGCAAGTAAAAGAAACAGGGCTGTTACTGCACCTTTACATATTCTGATTTATATGTATTACTCAAATGATGGATAAATGTTTCATAGATAATATTAGTTTACTATAAAAAAAAATGTTGTTTGATAGTTTTATAACCCCTTTAGTGATTGCTTCTATATCACTTACATACAGCTTTCTATCAGACTGAAGATGAATATGAACATGATTTGAAACACTTGAAACAGTGTATGTCTTGTCCAGGGTGACAGGTCTCCACACAGAGCTGTAACATACAGTAGTGACTCATGGCGCCTTCAGATACACTGTTTTACTCACACTATCAGCTCGGGAGCCATTGTGCTCATGTCAGGCTGCACCTCGCTCTCCATCTTTAATAGTCTGTCTGGGTATGGTTAAATCACTGATGCATTTGTCTGTTGCCTAGCAACACAGAGATGTTTGTTTGGATGTCTAAAGGCCAGAGTTGATGCTCTTTCAGTTAAAAAGAGACTGTTCTTTTCAGAAGCAGCCTTGTTATTATCAAGACTTGTGTTTGCACCATTTATTATTGTGAGAATTTGAAATACTGTTACATTCTGTATAAGTTTTGAAACTCGTGGGATTAGGCTACTTATGCACCAGTAATGATGGTGTACAGCAGGACCCTGTTTACATATGGCCTCTGGTCTGCTCTCTGCTCTTTGAAGGAGGTCATGGGGTCAGGGAATGATTAGGATTCAGATTGTTATAGGTCTCAATAAAAAGCAAGTTTTGTAGGAAAACTAGGATAATTATTTGACCTATGTTTTGGGGTTAGAGGATAAGGGTCACATATATTCATAATTACTCCCCGTGGATTATAAAGGAAATCCATCATTTCAGAACACTTCATAACAAGACCATGCTGACACAGTGAACTCAATCAAATGGTACATGTCAATGCACAAATATAAAAAATAAAGGTTTCAGAAAAGGGAGCTTATAGGTTATTAACAATTTGAAATACATATTTGTATATATAGCATATTTCACTTTGACACCTCACATCAATAACTTTACAATAAGGCACACTTTTCACACTGCATTTAAACATAATAAGAAACGACTGTATGGTGGAAATTGTCTCGCAAATGCACAGATCTGTTGCATTATTCATACGTGATATTTTGCCACAAGCAAATTTAACTCTGCATACAGTAAGTCTGTAATATATTCATATCCACTACCCTGTGGAAACGTCTGAAATAAATAAAATAAAGCATTAAATAGGAAATAATAAATAGGAAATCTTCTGTAGAGAACAACCCATAATGCATTGCGTCTCCGTGTAGTACATGCTTTCACAACACAGTCAATCTATTTCAGAAGTAAATCTTTTCCCCATTACCACTCCTCTCTCTGAATACAGTACTTGAGTTTATAACAGTAGTGAAAGACATCACATAATAGCACTTAAAGGAGAAACTTGCATCATTAATCATGTCTTCTTTCACGCTAGCGACTGGGAGATTCAGGTCTATGTGTGTGCAGACAATACATATGAATGCTCCCAGATTGGTCCCACAAGGAAAGAAAAGGAATTCTTTAAGGGCACATTCTGAGCCATCACTCCACTGACTGAAATTAGCCAATTATTTCTATGACAGCATGCCAATTACAGAAATGCTATTCATTCACCGCGGACTGCTTGTTTATGGTGCCCAAAGAAGTATTTTACCACAGGAGTCTTGAGTCTTTATTGGACCAATGACCATTCGGAAAAAGGTGTTTGAGACAGACTGCAAGATGAGGTAAAGTATTGGTGATATTTGCCTTAAAGAAGCCAGTCCCCAGCTGCATTGTGGGACATTCACAAGCAGCTGTTCAATTGTGTGGCTGGAGCTGACTCAGCGTGGACACCATTATGCGCCCGCATTTTGATCTTCATTTTTGTTTGGTAGATGTTGTGGAGAAAAGGAAGAACAAAGAATAACAATCTGGTTTGTCTATGTACATTTTCTACATGTAAGTAATGTAATATTTTAATAAATGTATGTGTAGACACAAAAAAAAAGATCTAAAAAAATGTGTTGGAAAAAAATGGGCTTTCTTGTTTAAATAAAGATTATTCAATTAACTGTGTTGCACATAACTTTCAAATTTCAGTCTGTGGAACAGTTCTGACTGGCGATGGTTGGATCACTGTTTTTACTTTATTCATTAAACTTTGTGTGTTTAGTGTCACATAATATTTTTCATTTTAGGTTTGGGTTAGAGAACTGAAATAAATCCACAAGAGTAATGTTCTCTTATATAAAACCTTTAGAAGTGAGTTACAAGAATCTGTGTTATATTAAAACAGCTATTTTGTTTTTCTTTGGTCCAACTTTGGGACTAATTAATCATTATTTGAAGCTACATCAAACCAACATGCAAAGCTGAATTTGACTAAATCCAATTACATCTTATTACTCAGCTTACCTCGTCTGAATGAGGGAGCAGTGGGTGGATGTGATGCTTGGCTGGGTCTTAATCAAGTGTTTAATGACACAAATGAACTCTGCTCTGTTCTAAATATGCTTTTTAATCTACTTTTAGACCAAACTGCTTCTGCTGCACAATCTGGAGAGACAATTCATCCAGCTGTATTGTGTCCTTTAGCTGATGACTTGTATTTTTGGATACTCGTATTTTTGCTGCTCTTTAACATATTGCCAGCACTTTTTGTCTCTTTGTTTTTGTCTTAAAATTCTGAATTTGTTTTTCAATAATCACTTTCTGATTTAATGAAGTGCTTTATAAATAGATCAGACAGTATTTTATTTTACACACAGGGACCTCAGTCTGGTCCTCACACTCTTTGTTGTGTTCGTGCAATCAGATTCATGTTTTAACTCATATGAAATGAAGGAGCTCATTGGTCATCCATCATTTTGAAATAAAATGTAATTTCTCTCACTTCAGAGTTTTGTGCTTTGCTCATTGATCTTGTTTTTCATGGTTTTCAGTCCCCTGTGATATTTCTTTTCCTTTCTTTTTTCCTTGTAAGCAACAATAATTGTTTTGATACGGCCAGACCATACGTGTCTGTCCTGTCAATCACGCCCCTCTGAACTTCAGATTCACTGGGGACCAAACTCACATCTTCATAAGGTTTTGTGTGTATTTGTGTATTTTGGATCCCAGGAAACCTTGTACAATAAATCAGCAATGGGGCAAGGCACATTTTGCTCAAATACTTGGGGAAAAATTGGGTAAAGGGCCTGTAATAAACTCAGTCACAACATCTGCATGACTATTCACACTGGCCGTCTCATTATTCATCACTCTTATTGGACCAGTGTGGGCATTTGGAGAGTTGGTGGAGCGGCTCCTCTTGTGTTGTGTTCCAGTGGATTAAAATGACTGCTGACTGACTGGAGCAGTACAATCCAGATGCTTCGAACATGGCACCAGTCACAGGTCTTGGAGGAAAAACTTTCATCCTTTTGTTTGCTCTACATTCCCACAATGCACCTCATTAGAATCCCATTCTCTGCAGGCCTCTTCTCTAACTGCACTGTCAAACTGACTCCCGCCTGCTCTGAGGATGTGCACTGATGTTGTGCAGTGTGCACAAGGGAAATCCAAATAACTACACTGTATAAATATCTTATGAAAGAAATGACATGTTCGGTTTGTCAGGGACTACAATGTTTGCAGCCACTTAAAACCAGTGGCAAAAGAAGAGAGAAGAGAAGTGAATATGAATGACCAGTGTTCCAAACTGAAGATAACTGAACTAGTCAGTCAGTACTTAGTCAATAGGCCTTGTGTTGTTGTATAAACTAATGAAACACAACACCAACCAGCCCATAACACAGAAATAAAAAGACATTATTTAGACATCCATTATCCACCATCATGCTTTGAACTTTGTTGAAAACCTGCACCTATGGTCTTTTTGTTTGTTAGGGCTATGTCAATACCAATATTTACGACACAGACAGCCCATGTGTGTCCCTGATTGGCTAAACCACCTGTCAATCACACCCATTTGAACTCAGAGATTCAATAGAGATTCAGTGGTGACCAGAATTGTGCATCAATAAGTTTGTTTTCTTGATCCTGGCAACTAGCTCAAGGGAAGCATTCTAAATATGCACCTTTTTTCAGCAGCTTGTATTTTGGAAGTTAAATCTCTTTTCACAAATGGATTGACTTTTACTAGTGCAGATAAACAACATTTTAGTATTTTTTAAGGTTATTTATTTATTCATTTATTTATTTTAAAGAAATGATTACCCATTTAAAAGTGCTTGCCATAAACCACATCATATTTGTCATTTGTCATTTCCTTGAAAGAAAACTTTTCAACAATAGGGCACTAACTAACAGCAGCTGAGTGATTTGGATGAATGGCATCTGCTTTCATAACATTCATAGCACTCCAATCAGAGATGTATATCTGGAAACACAATTATAACAATTCATTTCAAAGTATGTAAGCCACTCAACCTAGTAAACACACACAGCTTGAGTTTTTTTTTCAATACTATATAATGCTGCCCAAGACTAAAATGTTTTATATGAAGTTTTTTCTTCATGGTCACATCTTTATATTGCGCTTTTCCACCTTCAAGGCACCCAAAGCGCTTTACAACAAGGAACCACTCACCCATTCACACACACATTCATACACCAGTGTACGCAGACACTGGGAGCGAGGTGGGTTAAGTGTCTTGCCCAAGGACACAACGGCAGCATTCATCTGTGGGAGCTGGAATTGTACCAACCAACCTGTGGGTCAGTGGATCTGACCGCTCAACCACTGATGTTTCTTATGTCAAGAGTGGGATTTGAACCGCCAACCTTTGGATCAGTGGACAAAATGCTCTACCAACTGAGCTTCAGTCTGCCCCAGGGCAGCTGTGGCTACAGAAAGTAGCTTACCACCACCAAGTGTGGAGTGAATGAACAATGAACTGTAAAGTGCTTTGGGTGTCATGAAAGGCGCTATATAAAAGCTATGAATTATTATTATTATTATTATTATTATTATTATTATTATTATTATTATTATTATTATTATTATTTTATTTTATTTTTTTTATTTTTTTTTTAAATTATTATTATTATTTGAGGTGTGAGTGCTCAGAAAGAAATCACCCATCCTCACCCACAGCTCTGTGCTTGCAATTCTTGGAAAAATGTAGGGTTAAAAATTTTTGCAGTTTTCCAAAAACAAAAAACAAGGAAATGAAAATGTACTGCTTGGAAGGGTGAATTGCCTTTGTGGAGAGAAGAACCAACAGAAAATCATTTCTAAAGTTCTGAACATGTGCACATGCGTATTTGTCATAACATTGTCATTACTTGAATGAAACCGAGAAGTAGCTCTTCCATTTCCACTAGGTTTTGTTGTCAATGTTTTCGATTACTAAATGCATGTGAAAGCGTTGTTTTTTCTCAACTTTTCTAGAGAAGTGGATGTATTCTCTGCAAAATAAATGTGGAAACATTCAGTCTCAAATTGAAGTTTAACATTTTTGCAAAATTTTCAATGCACATTAAACCATCAAAGCTTATGTACGTTAAAAATGAACTCTGAATGCCTCTTCCTTGCTGTTTTGCTTGTGCAGGATTCATTTTCTTTTCCACAGTATTCAAACATGAGGAACAGGCCTCTCTGGGGAACTGATGTTTATCCTTGGATCTCAAATTCCAGTCTTCCCAAACTGGGCATGACTGACCTGGAGGAGCACAGATGCCTTCTTTATTCTGCTACTAGCAAGTCTCTCAGGACAGGGCCCAAATATTTACAATAAAGGGAAGGTGAATTAAATGCTGTTGTTGCTGTTAGTTCCTATTCTATTAAAAGTTTTTGCACTGTATAATAAACAATCCCTAACCTTAACCTTACCCTCTAACCCTAACCCTCAAACCTATTGGCCTTATAAACAATAGAGACACTATGTTCTGCCTTTATTATATATAACTCTGTGTAATTAGCAAACATGACTCTTGTGTGCACTCCAGTTCTATTCTTAATATAAAGTTGCATCTTTATTATACGCATGGATTTGCAACCATGGTATACCATTTTGTAAAGATTAAATTACTCCGAGATGATGGCAACATCCGCATCTTGTCCTGCAGTTAAAAATGTGTCAAAAAATAATCATTTGGCCAGTGTTTTTGAAATCATTGTCAACTGTAAGACATTCTCAATCTGAAGGTACTGGTCTAAGGAGCTTTATTTTCCCCAGAAGATTAGTCCTGCACTAAAAGAGGAGGAGTTATACCTGGAAATGACTCTGACCTGATGTTTATTTAGAGACTATTGTTCTCTACCAGCCTCCCCTTCATATCTCATAAGTTATGCCTGATTAGTATGACAGGCCATGGCTTTGTGGTTTGACCAAGGTTTGAAGAGACTAAACAGAAGGGGAATTGTGTAAGCCACCATTTCTGTTTAAAGTTTCAGGTACAACTCCTCAAGTAGGACAGGACTAATCTAGCTCCCCTTCTCTCAGAGCAGTATATAGAGCTCTCAGATCAGTCCTATCAGATTGAAAATGACTTAAATGGCAGTCTAAATGTCTAAATTTCGAAATCAAAGGTGTACATTTGACACTTTTTTTTTTACCATTGATCAGTCCTCGATACACAAAAACAATTCAGTTAGATTGATTGTGTTGTTTAATTATACTCCTACATGGGGTCCACAAAGGGATTCAGCCTATAGTAAATTTACCCTGTTCTCATTTGTCATGTGCAACACATGGGTGACACACACAGAGGTCCACCCTTCTCACTGTGTGCATTCACATGTCTTTAAATAGCTTGTACCATATCTAATCCACTTTAATTGATTTCTTTAGTATTTTCAGTAAATGGCTTTATGAAAAGGGTAATAAACTGGCAGAATGCCCAATCTATCTCTTTTGTATTTGAAGAGGGTTTTGTCACAGAATAGAACTAAATATAGCTGGGCATAATTTGCTTGTTTTACTGACAGCCCATCATGTCAGTTTATTTTGTTTTATATATAAGTGTAAGAGTGAGCAGGGGGTAAATGCTTTCTTTGGAGATGATCAGTGACCGCGCAGATGAAAAACTGGATTGTGTGACTGTACAGTGAAGAGCCCCAGGACAGACACAAAGATCCCCCTCCGGGAGCACAACAAAAGGGCAGGTGCAACTTCCTGCTCCCATTCACTTGTATAGAAAAGTGAGACTACAGCAGCAACGGATCAGCTCAGATACACACTGCTCACTGTCACTTACATCAGAGGAGAAAGACTGAATAGATGTTCAAGATTTCATCACGAACTGTAATCTTAAAGTAATGTTAGTAATGTTAAAGTTAGTTCACTGTGCAATATTTGTTAAGGATTGATCATCACAAAACATATTTTACACATCCTAAAGTGCCCAAGCAACTTTTAGAGGCCATACCAAACTGTATGTCTCCATGAAATGTTACTGCTTCCTTGGTTAATCTGTGTATTGAACTTCACTACAATATTAAATCTCTATGGAGACAACCAAGTGACTCCACTAAGGCCAAGTTACAGATCAGATCTGTGGAGAGGAGAGCAATCATTGACCTGTCACTGTTGTGAAATGTTAATTGTGGGTTGGATTACTGATCCCTTTTGGCCATGACTTACTTGAAAAAGAGACCTTTGAATCTCAGTGGGACTAAAAAATAAAAAATAAAAAGGAATAGAATGCATGTTTTTCAAGTAATGTTCTTCAAGTAATATTTTTAGCAATGGAATTAAATAAATTCATTGATTAATATGATATTGTGGAACATTCCAGGAAAAAAAAAAAACATCTTTATGGAGAGAAGCATGAGGCAGACCCCCACCAGAAAAGTTACATATAGTGCACCTTTAAATTGGATACAATCTAGGGGTATTTTACATTCAACAATGGGCTGTCTCTTTAATTCTAATAAACTCTCATAACATGTAAACAAACCCAACATCTTATCTTTTCGATCGTTTCAATGCTATTTATAGAGCTAATATTTCTGACATGCTGTTTATATAGGATTATGTGTAAAAAAAAAAAAAAGCAACAACAAAAATAGTCAATTATGCGCTCCTTGTCTTGCTGGAATCTCACAGAGGCTCCAGTTTTTAATCATGCATATCATATCCAAATTATACATGACATTGATGAATTATGCATGGATAACAATGTAATCAAACCAGCATTCATAAAGCTAATATTGAACTCAGTGGACTCTTTTGTTCATTGTGGCTGTATGCATTTCTTTGGCATTGACAAAAGGGTTAATTTCTACCATGAAATCTTCATTTGATTAGAACGTGATTGAATGAAATAAAAACCAAATTTCCTTGACATAAAAACCGTGCTGTCACACCGGTGAGATAAATGAATCAAATGGATCCAACAACGCCCCCATTTGACATTTCCTACAACACAGATGGCGGCTCCTTGGAAGACCAACAATGGACATTTAAAGGGCCCATGTTACGCTATTTTTTGATCATTGTTATAATGTTGTTTCCTTATCACAAACATAGCTGGAGTTGTGTCTTGTTTCATTCACACAAGTTTAACACACTGCGTATTTAGAGTTCTTCTCTCAAACAGAAAACACTCTGTTCCACCTTGTGATGTCATGTGGCAGTGTTTTTAAAGGGATATGCCACCCCCAGGTCAAACTTGGGCATCTCCCCACAGTCCAGAGACTAAAATAAGTGGTGGAAAGCGTTTTTCTGGTGACGCAGCCATTGTCCAGGTCTGTCAGCACTGACCGCCGCAGTATCTGCAGCTACTCCGCGTTAGACTGGAGTCTAACGAAGCACAGAGCACGCTGCGTAACAGGGGAACTCCCTTCCTGGTGCGTAACTGGGATTCCCCTGTCAGCGTGGTGTGTGCTTCGGCTGTCTTTTTCCGCACTGAAAAATAGTTCCCACCCAAAATGACCAAGTCAAGCTCTCCGTGTTGATTTGCACATTTATTTGCACTCGATATGAATGCGCACTACACAGAAAGTAATTGGGAAACGCATTGAGCAAGTTAATTCCTTTTGGCCGAAATCTTTCTCTGGCGACGTTAGACTCCAGTCTAACGCGGAGTAGCTGCAGATACCGCGGCGGTCAGTGCTGACAGACCTGGACAATGGCTGCGTCACCAGAAAAACGCTTTCCACCACTTATTTTAGTCTCTGGACTGTGGGGAGATGCCCACGTTTGACCTGGGGGTGGCATATCCCTTTAAACTCCATACACCTTCACTAGATTAATTTGGATGATTTCAGACCTGGAATTGCCTCAGCTGAACAAAAGGTAAAAGGTGCTGTTAACTTCCACTACATGACATCAGGATCAGAGCATTTTGAGCTTTACAGATGTAGCCAGACTAATAATAAAGGATTACTCAAATATGTGTGAACGAAAGAAAATACAACTCCAGATATGATTTTCATGAGGTAACAACATTATATCATGGCTTAAAGCTCACAAGAGTCAATTTTGTGTAATATAGCACCTTTAATAAAAAAGAAATAAAAACTTGTTGTGATTATGAATCCCATCATTTATAGATGTCTTGTAGAGGTTGTTTTGTCTTGGTGCACGCTGGATCAATGTTAACGTAGGTGATCCGGTCAGCTCTGGTTCTCAGAAGGAGCAGCGCGCCGTGCCAGTTCAGCCTGTTGTTGTCTTTGAGCAGCAGCAGGTGGCTTGCGTCCTTGGGTTTTGTTGCTTGTGAACTTGAGCCTTTCTGGCACATCAGCACATTCCCAGGAGAGCGCAGTGATCAGGTTCAGTCTTCAATGTGCACAGTTGTAGCTGCATCTCCGAGCAGTGTGTGTGTGTGTGTGCGTGTGTGTGTGCATGTGTGTGTGTGTGTGCGTGTGAGGTGGGGTGTGTGTCTGTCAACAGGTCCTCATAGCATTGTGTCTCAGGGGTGAACAAAACACCACAATGGGACAAGATTTGATACATGTGTCAATGGATGTTTTTCAAATGGCGGAAAGCAAACTTCTCAAGATGCTCATTGATGTTAGGTAATAATGCGTTACTGAAGTGCAGTACTTTACAAGTTAATCTAATTAAATGTTGTTGTTGTTGTTGTTGTTGTTTTTCCTCTTTTTTTAAGTTTCAGACGAACTTAAAGGGCCCATAATGCAGTGTTTTCTGCTCTATGTTATAGTGTTGTTTCCTCATCAAAAATATACCTGGAATTGTGTTTTGTTTCATTCACACATGTTTAACACACACACAACCCCTGCATGTTTAGGTTGTGTTGTTCTCTGAAATGGAAAACACTGTTCTACCTTGTGATATAATGTGGTAAAACAGGAAACATTTTTGAACTCCATACATCTTCATTGGAATCATTTGGACCATATCAGCCCAAGAATTGCCAGTCTCAACTGAACAAATGGTAAAAACTACCACTACATGACATCACATGGTAGAACAGAGCATTTTGAGCTTTGGAGATGTAGCCAGACTAATAATAAAGGATTACTCAGATATGTGTGAATGAAACAAAACTCAACTCCAGGTATGTTTTTGTTTTTGATGAGGTAACAACATTATAACAGGGCTAGCGAGCTCACAAGAGTCAATTTTGCATAATATGGGAGTCTCAGAGGGTATCACAGAGAAAAGTATTTGTCTTCTAATTAGTAGTGATTGATGATGATGCATTGGATTTATAAGTGCCTTTCAGGAGGACTATGAGCACTATGTACGATATAGGGTAGACAGACAGAATCCAGACTGCCAATCTGCACCACCGGCTTCTCCTCTCACCAATAATCATTCTTGCCTTGCCTAAGGACACAATGAGAGTATGGACTAGACTAAAGCCCCTGTAGTCTAGTATTCCCAGCAGTCCCACCAGTAGTATCCTGACCCTGCTTAGACGCAAAAAGCCTCATGAAAAGCAAAAAGCCTTAAACCGTCCCATTGTGTTTTGTCGTGTCTGTGACTATTGTTATTGATTGTATCTGCATTTTCTATTCCCTTCATGTTCTTCTATTAATCACTGTAAAGCACTTTGTATTGCTTTTTTTTGTATGAAAAGTGCTATATAAATAAAGACTTACTTACTTACTTACTTACGTACTTACTTACTTATGTACTTACTTACTTAACTTCTGAGATAAGCTGAGTTTGAGCCTGTCCAATGTGGTCGCTGTGATTAATTGCTCCTGATGCACTTGTTTTATGTGTAGCCCGTTCTGTGTTGTCCTAACAAAAAGTCATCATCTGCTGCTGCTGCTCTCATTGTTGGCACCAACTGATGTACAGGTTGTTGGCGTGATTCCAGCTCCCACAGATGTTGTGTCATTGGGCAAGTCACTTGACCCACAGTCCCCCAGTGTCTGTGTACCCTGGTGTATAAATGGGTGAGTGGTTTCTCGATGTAAGCTGCTTTTAGTGCCTTGAATGTGGAAAAGCACTATATAAAAATATGACTTTTACCATGACCATGTGACAAATATATTGTTTGATTTGTATTTTCACAAATGTTCTCAAACACCAAAACAACCCCATTCACAATCTCTTGCTGTGTAGAAAACAGCTAGAGATGCACCATAAACATGCACTTGCTAATTAGTATTCCTAAGTGCTCTTTGTTAACCAGTCCAATTCAGTTCAGTCAAAATGCTTCTTTGAACTAGCTACTTCTGTTTGGTTCTCCAGCAAAGGCAGCTCTATGTCTATTTTCACTGCTCAAAGGGATTTTTCATACTCAATTGGGTATGGAGAAGAGAGGGGAGGAGAGGAGGAAGAAGTAGTGGGGGGTAGGGCACCTCAAAACCCCATCCTTGTTAACAGAAGATGTAAATAAATAGACACAAACCCACGTCGAACTAATCAGGAAAACAATTACCTCCCTATTTAAAATGTTCCAGTGTGCTGCTGGGAGAATGACAAGTAATTTCCCAACCCTTTCATTTTATGTCCACAGAATCCCGACGAGAAGATTAATGAGGTCTTTCAGTGGGATCCCACCAATGCCTCTGATCAAATACATCACCTTAACCTGCCATCTCTGACAACAAAAGACGCTTTATTACCGCAGCCAGTTATTAAATCAGCTCTTATTCCAAAGCACAAATGTGTGTAATCTGCCTATTGCTCTCTGATGATTGTGAATTTTATGGGCCAAAGACTACTGAGGGTGTTGCATGTATCAGTGCTGTTTAAGTCAATGAAAACATAAGGTATTATTCATGGTTATAGCTTCCCTGTCACTTTGTGAGCGGCATATTTCTCTTTTGTTTATTGTCTTATCAGGCGAGCTATCATTGTTGTTGCCATCAAAGCTGACTTTATGACATGGAATGTAATTGAGCAATGCAAAACTTCAGCACATCATATCCTCAGTGCTATTAAAATCCAAATCAGAAGGGCTTGAGAGGGGAATTGCGGCGTGCTAAATCAATTTGGACTTTGTGATGAGGTCATGAGTTTGGGCGTATATGAAATAGTCAGGCTGAGAGGACACACTTCATTGTGGCAATAAAGAGTGGAGGAATGATGATCATGCGTTTTGACTGGAGGCTGCCGACACAACACAGACTCAGGGAAAATGGAGGCCATGTTAGCCCTCTGCCCCCATCCAAACAGTCCAATGAAAAATCCATCTGCATTGCAGTATATCACCGTTTGGCTGCTGCCCAGATGTGGAGTGCTCACTCAAGAGATGATGAGGGATTGGATACATGCACAAACAGTGGCAGTGTTTTCTTTCTGATGTGCGTGTGTAGGAAATAAAGTAAATGCGGTTAACAAAAGACCTATGTAAAATTGGTTTCTATGGATTTAGCATATAACTTTTGTGTACGCTTACCAATATAACATATATAGAGGGATTACTCTTTAGAACTAGTTACTTACCATCATTTTCTTAACAAACAAATGTAAAACTTTGTTAATATTTACTACAAGTTCTATCTCACTTGACTGAGATCCAGAATACACACTTCTGCAGTACTTTACACAGATGTGCATTTAGTTACCAGTCGTATCTTCCCGAGTTGAGATAGGATATCTTTAATTTTATTCAAAGTTATGGGTGATCAGTTCATTTCACATGTGTCACTGAAATAAA
The DNA here is from genome assembly GCA_036785185.1 of Paratrypauchen microcephalus. NCBI lineage: Eukaryota > Metazoa > Chordata > Actinopteri > Gobiiformes > Gobiidae > Paratrypauchen > Paratrypauchen microcephalus. Next base: position 7,149,004 of record JAVJIX010000013.1, on the reverse strand, counting down.
CTGATTGCACAGTCCCGAATCTGGCTTGAGGAATGATTTGAGTGGTGAGCAGATTGAAATTCCTCTGTTTAAAAATACAGGGATATCATTCTGGAACTGGTAAGTAACTACCCCACACTTGTGAGCTTTTAAAGGGATATGCCACCCCCAGGTCAAATTTCCAGGTCAGTTTTCCTGCTCACCCAGCCATTGTCCGAGTCTGTCGCCACTGACCGCCGCGGTATCTGCAGCTCCTCCGCCTTAGACTGGAGTCTAACGTCGCCAGAGAAAGATTTCGGCCAAAAGGAATTAATTTGCTCAATGCGTTTCCCAATTACTTTCTGTGTAGTGCGCATTCATATCGAGTGCAAATAAATGTGCAAATCAACACGGAGAGCTTGCCTTGGTCATTTTGGGTGGGAACTATTTTCCAGTGCGGAAGAATACAGCCGAATCACGCAGCACGCTGCCAGGGGAATCCCAGTTACGTACCGGGAAGGGAGTTCCCCTGTTGCCCAACGTGGTGCGTGATTCGGCTGTATTCTTCCGCACTGGAAAATAGTTCCCACCCAAAATGACCAAGGCAAGCTCTCCGTGTTGATTTGCACATTTATTTGCACTCGATATGAATGCGCACTACACAGAAAGTAATTGGGAAACGCATCGAGCAAATTAATTCCTTTTGGCCGAAATCTTTCTCTAGCGCCGTTAGACTCCAGTCTAAGGCGGAGGAGCTGCAGATACCGCGGCGGTCAGTGGCGACAGACTCGGACAATGGCTGGGTGAGCAGGAAAACGCTTTCCACCACTTATTTTAGTCTCTGGACTGTGGGGAGATGCCCAAATTTGACCTGGGGGTGGCATATCCCTTTAACCATGTGCTAATGTTGCATCTCCCAAGTTCAAGCTGCCCTTTTTCACCTGGTGATGTCATGTGGTGGTCATTTTCAAGTTAACAGCTACATTTTTTCTGTCTGGGAGAAGAACACAGCCTAAATACACAGGCTTTATGAGTTAAACATGTGAGAATGAAACAAAACACAACTCTACGTATGTTTGTGATGAGGAAACATTATAATATCGATCAGAAATAGCGTAATATGCTCAATACGAATGAAGTGTTCAAACATTCAACCAAAAATCTGACGAGCTGAAAGGAAACTACCTGCACAAGCCTGAATCTAAAATGTCTGCTTTATACCTGGGCAGTGCTCCGGCATGTCAGAACCATTTGGTCCTATGTGTCCAGTCTTTGATTCCTCACTTTGTACTACTCCAGGTCTAATTTGCAGTGAGCCTGACTTCAGATCTCAGTCCACTGGCATCTGGCCGAACAGCTGCATGCACATAATTGGCCCCTGAAATTGATCATGAGCAAAGACTTGTACATTATGCATGCACCTTCACAAGATGAAGAGGCACTTTCGTTTGGAGCAGAGGATCATGTATTTTGGCACCTGTTAAAGTCTGACCACAACTTCAATAAATCCTAGAATAAAATATTACAATTACAATAAAGTCTTTTCCCTCATTAACTGTTTGGTCCAAATTATTTCTCACTTTCTCAATACATTCCTAGCATTCTAATTATTCAGCACACATATAGAGTTTATTAGTGTTTTTCTTAACTTTCAGAAACCAGAGTTTTGCTGTCAAAGTAAAGCTAATTACAACTAGCAGGCTAACATTGCACTCTCTAGTTCTCGGACAATAAAACATAATTAAATGCAGACAGATCACATCAGTCTTGTTTTGACTCCAAGAGCTGCTGATGTAATATATGTGTACTGGGGTAAGACACATTTTGGACAACTCATAGTAGACAGTATACAGTATATGAATGGATAGAGCTAACCCACTAGCCGCCACATTCCAAATAGGAATTGAACATGGGGGTTCTTCCGGCTCCATCAACTCTGTTTCCAATTGACTTCACATTGAAAAATTGTCACTCCTCTCTCTGTAACCGCTGCTGTGAGCCATGTCATTTTGGTATTAAAAATGTTCGTATTAAGGCTGCGTCCCATTACTCTGCCTTACCCCTTCCCCTTTATCTACGTCTTTGTCTTGCCTCTCGATACCGAGCTGAGAGGGCTCGGGGTACGAATGAAAGAGAAGAAGAAATGGGACACCACTTGATTTCCGTTTGCGTCATCATCCCTTGCCTCTACCCAGCTGCTACGTCTACAGAGGCGAGAACAATTGATGCAAACAAATGTAAACAAATGTCAAGGATTATACCTCAGCTCGACAAAAAAATGTGCCTGTTTATGCATGAAAGTTCGATGAAAACGATAACGTCGGCTAAACAGACACACGACAATTAAAACCGCAGTTCACTGAAAGTAACGTAGAACATAAGTGTCATAATTGTACACCATGCTAAACTGATCATTACAACTGCTGAAAATACATTCATGAGACTCTTTGGCTGGTCGATGTGACGGTGCAATCCTGATCCCAAAACCTGCCTGAGCTTGTAGGCGTACCCCTTCGTTTCAAGTCTGGTCGACAGTTTACTTCGTTTCAAGGGGTATGTAGCCCTTGGTCGTGGCCCTAGCCCTTGATCAAAATTAGAATCGGAACACCCCTTGCCCTCACATGAACGCACAAAACCAAGGGGTAGGGGTAAGACGGAGAAATGTGACGCAGCCTAACCCGCTTTACATAATACTGGTGTTTTTATTTCACTATCCCCCTTATTTGACTCCTTTATACAGTCTATGGCACAGCGGCTTTAATTTCAGAGATTTCTTTTATCTGTAACTGAAAGTGAGAGGGTTAACCACAATGCCGCCATTCACCTTGTATTGTAAGTCAACACTTATGGTGGTCATAAGTTGTGTACCACTCATGTGTACAAGGCCAGATACATAACCATTCTGTATAGCTCACTTGAAAATGGTTGCAGTGTTAGCCGTGATACATGTTGTGTCACATTTGAAAGTAGCCCTTTACTGTCATTTGTTAAAGTAGCAGCCCTCAGATGGCGTTGAGTATATGACGTCCAGGTGATGGAATAAGTGTCTCACAGTAAATTGTAGGTGGAGTGTACCATTCTTCAAAAACATCATTTTGGGTTCATTTCATACACCACACAAGACAAAGCCATATTGTAACAAATGGGGTGCAGTGTATGCTGAATGTTCCTGTCCGCGGTAATGAGACTCCATAACACTTCCCTGCACAAATGCTTTTTGTCAGAATTATATATTGTAAGGGTATAATACTTTAGATAGTTTAAGACTGTGCTTCTCTTTCATCTGCTTTAATGAACACTTTTAAAAAAGATCAGTAATGGGTCATTGGCAATTTTGTTCTAAATGAGTCAGCTCTCGATTTAGATCCAGGAATGCAAAGCTGAAGATTTCTCACCCAGAGAAGGAACAAATAATGAATTGGTTGGTAGGTACATCCTTTATAATTATTGTTTCTAGATGGTTAACATAATAGAAAGGGCATTTTTTCACTCCTGATGAGTATGTGGATAAGGATCACTGCAGGTTCTGGACAGAGGTGCAGTGGTTGAGGAATTCAATTTTGTATTTGTTTAAAGGTTGTTATTGCACCTTACTACTGTTATTGCACATTACTACTGTTATTGCACATTACTACTGGAATTTTTACTACTGTTGTTTACTCCTGTTATTGCACTAGAATTACTACTCTTGCACATTTATTTTTATCTTAACTTCAATGCACATTCTATTGCACGTTACCATTTCATTGCTGTATCTTCCATTGCACATTTTTGATGCAGACTGCACATTTTGGACTGTATATCATTTTGGATCTGTATATAGGTGTTTATTTATTATGTTGCACTGCTTTAAGATTTTAGATCTTAGACTTTAGTTTAACTTTAGATCTCTTTCTTAGATAGTTTTGTTGTGTTTTGTTTTGATATTGTATTTTGTACACTGTCTTTTTGCACTACCTGGCCAGAGAGAAACGAAATATCGATTCACTGTATGTTGAACACATATGGCAGAATTGACAATAAAGCTGACTTTGATCTTTGACTTTGATTTGAAGGTGCATTGTGTAACTTTGCTGGTGGAGGGTCCATCATCTGCTTGTTTCTAGGAGATGTTATGGCTCTGCCTGGAATGTTCCACAGTCTTGGAATGTTCTACAGTATGACATTAAATAGCTCTACATTACATTTATTCAATTACAGGAGGTTTTACAGCTCAAAAATACTTAAAACAAACAAACAAACAAAACAAAGCAAAAAACAGGCACTCTGACTGTGAATGAGGTTGCAGGGCTCTCAAATCTCACGCTTTGAGAGTGTGACACACGCAATTCGACGTGTTCACACGCTCACACGCCACACATGGTATTTCTCACACTGAAATTTAGTAACGCAATTAAAGCACAGCGCTTCTGTGCCCAGAAAATTGGTTAGATAATGCAGGCACCGTGCGTTTTCAGCGAATTGCGTGAGAAATGCCGTGTGAGCGTGTGAACACGTCGAATTGCGTGTTGAGATCCCTGTTTGTCTAAAGAGCAAACTTAAACTACAAAGCAACTAATGAGAGTTATATAAATGAAGTTATTACCTGATGGTTCTCAGTTTGTTTTATCATCACCGCACTTTGTCAGTGCGCGCTGAGAGGGGCGGGGAGGAGGGAGCGGGGCGGGGGGGGGCGGGACATTTTTAACGGATTCATGTAAGAGTCTGGTTAATGCACCGGGCCCGCGTCTCATCACGGGCAGTTCGGCTCTGGGCCGCGTGTATTCCGCTCGTAAGCCGTCGGGGGGGACACGTTACGCACAGACGGAGACACGGGGACCGGAGTCGGTGCGTCTCAGAGGAGACGTGGCACCGGGACTGAGGCTCAGGACGTGCCCGGGGGACGGCGCGTCTGCTCCGGCCTCCGCTCGGACCGCACGGTCGGGAGCAGACGCGCCGTCCCCCCCTCCCCCTGCTCACAGACCGATTTTCTGGGCACAAAAAAAATAAAAAATAAATAAATAACACAAATCAGCGTGAGAAATGCCATGTGTGGCGTGTGCGCGTGTGAATACGTCGAATTGCGTGTGTCACACTCTCAATGCGTGAGACTTGAGAGCCCTGTGTTAGATCCATTACGACGTCTGATCTGGCAGCATGCTTGTGTTGTTTACCCAAAACCACGAGCCTTGCCGAAGGCGAAGGCGGAGCCCAAATGTCCTTCTGCGGCTCTCGTATTCAAAATGGCTGCCTCTGCATGGGGAAGATCCCCCTTTTATGTGACTATATCTAAGTCCAAAAGAATACTTTGATGTCATGATGGAAGTGAAAAGGCTTGGGTATCTTCAATTTCAGTAATTAACAGGTAAAAATCTTACACACTGTCCCTTTAAGGTTTGAACTTTTTTTTCTTTTTTTATATTTTTCTGCACAAATACATTTGTCTCAACATTTTTGCACACTGCATATAAAACTCATCTAATGTTTTCTGCACCATGCATGTAAAACTCATTACTGTTTCCCTTGGCACTGGTAAACAGGACTTTTAGTAAAGTGTGTCTTACTTCAGAGAGTATACTGTCAACAAGCCAGAGAAAAATGCATTAAAATAGTAATTACCCTCCAAGACTATTTTAATTAGCAATCCAATCGACATAGAAAACAGAGCAAGAAGCTGTTTTTAATTAACCTATGCAAATTACTACTGTTTTATTATCAGAGGTTGTGTTTATTTAAGAGAACAAAGCAAATTGGACTGAAAATGGCTACTAACTACAAAATATTCATGTTTTAAAAGACCTTCAAAACACTTGATAAAAAAAAACGTGACTGTTTCAAGTTTAATTAACTTATTTTTCTCCACAACTTGTTTTAAATCTTTGCCAAGGTTATTCGAAAGTACAGTTTCACTATTAATTTAACAGATCAGTGTATTACTTTTTATTACGGCTCTGCCTCTGTAGAAATCCGAGTGATTATTTGATGTTTTCTCTTATCTGTGACAGTCACAACACACTCCAGAGTAATAATAAGTGACATCTCCAAAATGAAAGGTCCGTACCAATTTCTCTAGCAGGGACGGCGCTGTCACCTTGAAATATTTGGAGGTTACTGGGGGAGGAAACTGTAATTTTGAGCTTGAGTTGTAGTTCTTGAAGCTGTGACAAAATGCAATGATTGCTATCCTACCCTGATCCCTTATTTCCGATTATGCACCGTGTTATCATGTGCAACGCTTAGCCGATTCTTACTAGCTGAAATGTAATACAAATGAGCATCTTGAGGTGTAGGAAAAGACTGGTTTTGTAGTGACATGTCTATTGTTATATAGAACCTCCCGCATGGAACTCAATAATGGGTTAGAGTTGCATGTGCGGCATTTATTCTCCTTCTAAAACACTGCTCAGGTTGATGCAATGCTCAGCTTGAACAAAAGCGCCTTTGTTTACTGTGGCAGGTTGAGATGTGGATGATTTTAAAGGGCCGGCGCACCAAAGCAGAGGTCACAGTTACATTGTGCAGCGTTGATAGTGGTAAGGATTGTGGTAGGGATGTCAGTGTATGTTAGAATTGAATCTGTATTTTGCATCTCTTTGAGCAAATCTGGTGTGTGTATACAGAGATGGAAAAATAACTACTGATATGTACTCCGGTTTAATAGTTGTTGTGCTTCTGTGCACACCTCACACTCAAGTAAATGAGCAAGATGCTACGTTATATGGTATTGTTCAAAATTTATTCAAAGGTCCTATTGCTGCAGATGACAACATTCTATAAGCCAATCTTGTTGAATACAGATAGAGACAGCTACAATTATTATTATTAAATGACATTTTTTTGTTGTAATAGAGTGAGTTCTTGGGTCTGGTCACTAATACAAACGTTTGGGTAGCCCTTTATTAATAGTCTGCGTCTCCAATATGTGTGATAATACATGTATTTTCCAGACATGGGGACTTGAGACTTAGTGACTTGGACTCGAGTCGACTCGAGTCGCTGTTTTTATGACTTGTGACTTGACTCGACAAAAAATGAAATACTTGACTCGGACTTGGGGGTCTAGGACTCGGGACTTGACTTGACTTGAGACACGATGACTTGAATGACTTGCGTGGTCACATAATGTTTTCGTGCTCATTCAACGGCACTGCCATGTCCTGGGACGCAACGCGTGCACCACGTGCACCACCACCGGCACGAGGCCGCGCGTACACCGCGGCTGCGAGCACGAAAACGATCCGCGGCGCCCGGACGGCGTACTCTCAGCCCCAGCCACAAACCAGCCGCACGAAATCAGCAAAGAGTGGCCCGTGGTGGTTTAATCCCGGTTTAGTCCAGGTCTAGACCTGGTCCAGTCCTGGTTTCGTCCCCTCAGATGTGAGAGTTGCGCTGTGTTTGCGCTTGTGGTGGAGGGCTGTGGCGTTAATGTACTGTCTCTTGGCGTTGCTCAGATCAGTTGTTGGCTTGGTTTTGTGGAATGCAGGAGATCACTTGACCGAGGGTCTACGTTCAAATAATAATAATAAACAAAACTCTCATCACTTTTTACTCTTAGTCAGTCTCTTACAAAGGTGTAGTCTAAATACACGAGCTCTCGAGGAGCGCGCCTGACCCATTACGCACGCGAGAGTGGTGTGTGTGTGTGTGTGTGTGTGTGTGTGAGAGCGTGTGTGTGTGTGTGTGGGTGTGTGTGTGAGTGAGAGGAGAAATGTAACAAAGTTTAATATTAATAAGCTATTTGTTTTAGCTATTATTTGTTTCATCACAAAAAGGGAATGACTTATGGATATACTGTGTGAGTGACAGAAAGTGTGTAGTTAGTTAGTATTTGTTTTAGGTGTTATTGTTACTTTGTAAAAGGATAGCTACTTGTGTGTGTGTGTGTGTGTGTGTGTGTGTGTGTGTGTGTGTGTGTGTGTGTGTGTGTGTGTTAGAAAGTGTGTGTGGGACAGAGTGAGTTAGGGAGTGTAACAAAGTTTAATACAGCTGTTACTGGTTTCAGCTCAATGCTGAAACAATGTTGAAAACATGTGTTTGGTTTTCGATGTACAGATCACTTTTACCAATAAATAACCAATAATTACATTATCACTGTTTTGTTTGAGTCTATGATGTATTTTACTGAACATGAGTATTTACAATACAAATATTTGATAACAGGTTGGGCACATTAGCCAGTGATGATTACTTACACTTTCTTATATATTGCCTTTCACTTTATTAAGATCCGATTCTGCAGCTAAAATTACAACAATACGCCAAAGGTGACTTGACTTGGACTTGACTTGACCTATTACAGGACTTGACTTGACTTGACTTGACATAGCCTGTGACTTGACTTGACTTGACTTGCCCAAGAAAAAAATACTTGAGACTTACTTGTGACTTGAAGGTGAAGACTTGAGACTTACTTGAGACTTGCACATGTGTGACTTGGTCCCATGTCTGGTATTTTCCCCTGAAATGCTTGTCAGGCAGGACAATAAAGATCTGATTATCTTCGCGCTTTGTATTCTCCTGCTAGATCTCATGACAGCACCACACATGACTGTTCTTTGCTGATGGGTATTGGTACTGACAGTCTGCTCATTTGAATGGAATTAATACATCCATTTTATGCCATCACTTGAAGCACTGTGTTAAAAGGAGATAATCATTCTCTTAGAAGAATATGAGATGAATTGAATATTGATTTTGCTGTTAAAGATTACTGCTGTTTGCATTGTGTGGTTGCTCCAGCCTCAGTTTTATCTAGTGTTGTGAGATGTTAAAGTAAGTTGACAATTACAAATGCACATCAAAGGCTATTTCATTATATACTGTAGTCAGGTCAATACCGCTGCAGTTAGGTCACAGTGTCTCACATAGGTAATCAAATAATGTGTGATGTGATATAAAATGTGATATAAAATGCTGCAATGTATGAGTGGGTTGCAATAAGAAATGAACAATTACGTGTCTAGATATAGTTTGTGTGTTATGGTTGAATAAGTTTATTAGTGACAATGCCATTCATATTCAATGTCACTGAGCTGAACTGTTCTGTAATCTAATAGACATTGTGTCAGTCTAAAAAAAGAAGCAATACAAGTTCAGATCAGACCTGACGTGCTAAAAAACTAGAGCTCAAAGGCAACTTATGAAAGTAGCTTTGACAGGGATCACTCTGACATTTGACATTTCAATAGTGGTTGCCCAAAAAACGAAATGCAATACATAACAAATCATTCTTTTTTGAAAGATGGCTTGTCAACATAGTCAAAGTCACTACTGATCATTTATGGGTAGAATTCTAATGGAGATGTCCCACCAGACCCTATTAGCCAGGCTTATTGTTCCCTTCTTGTTCTATAGCTAAATGAAAGTCAAGTTGTAATAATGTGAATAATTGTATTGCTTTTCAGATATATGAATCTAGCTGCTGTATTATTAGTATAAGTGCAAGAAAGTTCTTAGTAGTTTTAAAGGTCCTATGTTATATCAAATTAATTCAAGACAAAACTCCTGGTATGTTATTGATGAGGAAACAACATAAAATAAGAAAGAAAGAAAGCTATGCCTTTATTAGTCCCACAGTGGGGAAATTCCATTTCTGCATTTAACCCATCCTGTTATTAGGAGAAGTGAGCAGCACATTACTGCGCCCGGGGACCATCTCCATGATCTTCTTGCTTCAGCTTGGTCAGGACCTTAGCTGGAGGATTTTACCTATGGTGCATATTTTGGGTTGGTGGGGGAAACCGGAGTGCCCGGAGGAAACCCACCCAGACACGGGGAGAACATGCAAACTCCACACAGAAAGGTCTGGGCGACCCGGGGATCGAACCCGGAACCTTCTTGCTGTGAAGCATGAGCGCTACCCAATCAGCCACTGTGCCGCCTAGATAGCATAGATAATAACATAGATCAGAAAACAGAATAATATGGGCCCTTGAAAGTGAGTTCTTTAGCTGGCTGGTTGCTGGTAACTACTGTATGTTACTGTATATGGTAAGTTTAATTGTGGACCCAATCAGTCCAAGAACTCCAAACATTTCTGACATACGGGAGGGTCAGAAAATCTCCAAACACATCTTCATGCATTGCTGCAGCCCTTGAAGGCTGGAGTCAATCTGAAGGATCATGGGGCTAATATAATAGACGACAGAAGTCCTTTAGAGAGTACGCAGTGCCACATTAAGCACCATTAATCAGAAAGAACTTTAAATAATAAACAAATCAAACTGCCATGTTCACCCTTTTGGTTTCAATTTTGTCTTTGTCTGCCATCCATTACAACTTGTTTGTTACTTATAGAAGAACAACATACTCAAATAACAAGTAACATTTCACTGCTGCAGTCCAATTGATTAGATGCAAAACATAATATTGTTTGCTGTATTCCTTCTGCTAAATGTAATTGGATTTTCAATTTACTTATATGTAAACATAATTTCTGTGAGATGGGCTTGTCACTGCATACTGCCTCTCCCATTATTATTTGACTGCACTGTGTTGGAGCAGATAGATACATGATAAATGAGCATCCGGATGGTAGTTGCTAGGTTAGATTGTTTGCGCGTCTCTCCGTCCACTAAAAGGCCTCTCTTAGCAAACATGCAGGCTATGATTAGCAGCAGAAGAATCGCCACAGGCACACTTAATTACTCTTTTCACTGTTTCCATTTCAAAGACTAAAGTGGAAAACATAGACATCAGACTTATTTGTAAAATGTTAATATAGTGGCTATTGATGTCAGCATAGCAGAGTTTCACAAGTAGTCCAGTGATACACGATACAACAGGCTGTGATTGAAGATCTGTTTGGGGCAAATTCTTTCGTTTTCTCGAGTAAACAGAATTCAATTTTCTTTTGTGTTGGAACCTATCTAGGTGACAAGGGATTGCACAGACATCTGGTTGGAGGTTTGAATAGAATAGTGATTATTTTAATGTTTAAAGGTCCTATATTACACTAAATTTAGGCCATGTTACAGTGTTGTTAGCTCCTCAAAAACATACCTGGAGTTGTGTTTTCAAAATGCTCTGTTCTACCTGTTGATGTCATGTAGTTTGTTTAGTTTTCAAGTTAACTCAGCCTAAATATGCAGGAACAAAGCACAACTGTAGGTATGTTTTTGATAAGGAAACAACATTATAACATAGATTAGAAAATAGTGTAACATAAGAGTAAAGCCTGCCTTTTGTTGTAGTAAGACATTTCTCAAAATGGTGATTGCTTGTAATGTCTTGTTATAATTAGGCATGTTCACCATCTCATTACAAATACTATTTATACTTATTTTTACTCAGGCAGTTTCTCCAACCATCAGTCGCCCACATACTGGAAGGGTGCACTTGTTGGAGAAAGAATAGAACCTAAATCTCTTGACAATAGTTGTTTTTTTTATGTTGTGAAATAGGGTTATAGACTGATTCATCTTCCTCTATGTAAATCAAATTGTTATGTTAGCTATCACAAACAATTACCTTTATATGTTGACGACGCAGTTTCATTACATCATTACTCATCTCATTTCCCTAGCAGTGGCATCTTTGACTGCTTTACATTGCACTCTCCCATAAACATGATAAACCATTTACCCCAATGTTTTTTCCATGCAAAATTGATGCCTCTGCAAACATTAGCTCTCATCTGCTACTTAGCCAACTGCTGGGACATTTTGCTTAACAAATTAGAAAGGAAAAGCAGAGCCATATTTCAATATCTCTAAGCTGTGAGTGTGTGCATTTTACACAATGACCTAATTTTACCTTTTTCATTTAACTCGGCAGATGGAGTGGGCCGAGACAGCAATCAATCAATTAACTGCAAGGAACAGCAGAAAAATGCAAAAGTCATTAAAATTTTAGAGATTGTATTTTAGTATTTTTGATAAAATGCAACTCATTCAAGTCTTTTTGCCACAGTGGTGCAAATTGAGCCTTGGAGGAAACATGCACATTTTCACATAACAGAATTATTATGAATGAAAATAATTATTTATTTTATATTAGGCCTTGATGATTTTGCACCAGCTGATGCTAGCCTTTCCAGGATTGGTTCTTGCCAATTGGGTGGCACCACTCGAGCTTCTCTATCATTAGCAGCACACTTGCAGCACATTAGCGCATGTATAGCTATAAATTTGAGTTTAATGACCGCAAGTTCATTACTTCATCCTTAGGTAAGTTTTGAAGTCGCTCAGAGCAGTGTCAGACCAGGCTAAAGAAATGAATGGCGTCTGTTGTTTGCGCTAATTGCTAAAATACAAAATAGAATAGTCATACAATTGCAGTCCACTCACACAGTTTGCCGTGTTGCTGTATACACTACAGCTGTTGATTATTTTTAAATTTAATCTACTGGAGTCCTATTGTGTCGCCCAAATACACAGACAAGACATGGAGTGTGTTGCCCAGTGACGCAAAAAGTGCTCTTGTTGGAGAAGAAATAGATATATGGTTTTTTTTTTACGTTATGAAATAGACTTAGACTTAGACAAACTTTATTGATCCACAAGGGAAACTGTTTTGGGTACAGGAGCCCACACATCAAATATAATATATAACAGAGGATTTAAAAAAAATAGATGGAATAGCAACCAAAGAGCAACAGACCAGTGTCAAATGAGATTGAGAATGAGATTATATACATAAAAAAATATATAATAAATGTATATGTACAAATCAGAATTAATAGAAAAGTAAGTACAGTAGTAAAGTATAAAATACAATATAAAATAATATGTCCAGATCCAGCAATATACATTTGTAAGGAGTATTATCTAGGGGAGTATTATCTATTGCATAAGGGTGAGTTGTTGTACAGTTGTATGGCGTTGGTATGATTAGGGTTAAAGACTGATTTATCTTCTTCTGTGTAAATCGAATTGTTACGTAAGCTAACTATTACCGTGATACTGCATGTTGACATCACTGATTCATGACATCGATGCACTCTCCCATAAACACGATAAACCGTTTACCCCAGTGTTTTTTGTTGTTTTTAATTTTCCCATGCAAAATGGTTTTATTTATTATTTATTTAGTCTATTGGTGTAAGTCAAATATCATTTATAGGGGTAGGACCTAGCTGGTATCCCTCCACTACGAGTTGTGTCAAGAAGTGCTTTTGAAGTTTATGCACATTGTAAAATTGTTTTGCATATCAAACCATATTCCCAGCTTGGTAGAGATAGTGATAAACACTTCAGCCTATATTATAAAGTGATCTTTTAAGTTGAATAGTAAGTAGTAGTAGTAGTAATAGTAGTGGTAGTAGTAGTTGTTGTACTACTACTACTACTACTACTACAACTACTACTACTACTACTACTAGTACTACTACTACTACTACTACTACTACTACTACTAGTACTAGTAGTAGTAGTAGTAGTAGTAGTTGTTGTTGTTGTTGTTGTTGTTGTAGGATTAAAGTTATTAAAACCAGTCACATATTTTCCTTAGTAGTAGTAGTAGTAGTAGTAGTGGTAGCAGTTGTTGTACTAGTAGTAATAGTAGTAGTAGTAGTAGTAGTAGTAGTAGTAGTAGTAGTAGTACTAGTACTAGTAGTAGTACTAGTAGTAGTTGTTGTACTCTTAGTAGTAGTAGTAGTAGTAGTAGTAGTAGTAGTAGTAGTACTAGTAGTAGTTGTTGTACTCTTAGTAGTAGTAGTAGTAGTAGTAGTAGTAGTAGTACTAGTAGTAGTTGTTGTACTCTTAGTAGTAGTAGTAGTAGTAGTAGTAGTAGTAGTAGTAGTACTAGTAGTAGTTGTTGTACTCTTAGTAGTAGTAGTAGTAGTAGTAGTAGTAGTAGTAGTAGTACTAGTAGTAGTTGTTGTACTCTTAGTAGTAGTAGTAGTAGTAGTAGTAGTAGTAGTAGTAGTAGTACTAGTAGTAGTTGTTGTACTCTTAGTAGTAGTAGTAGTAGTAGTAGTAGTAGTAGTAGTAGTAGTAGTAGTAGTAGTAGTACTCACAAATCTGCATTTCTCTTGACATAAATGTTTCATCATTTAACCTGTACTGTCTCCCCCAGTTAGCATCGTGTGCCGAGGTTAGTGCTCTCCTCTATCATATCAGGTCAAATCCAGCTCCATTTTACAATGCTCAACGGATCGAGTTGCACCTTTGGGTCCCATTTCAGCGTCTTGAAATGACAGAACAGTGATGATGCCAGCATAAAGAGAGAGGATATCGGAGAAAAATGGATAGTGAAATGAATACTGCTTGTGTTGTTGATCTTTACACCGTGTCACATTGTGTAGCATGCAGGCTATTGTTATCTGCAATATTAATAGCATAGCACAAGATCCACCTGAGATCCTTGTTAATAGAGATATTGAGGGCATGAACAGCTGGACATAGTCAGCATGCATTGTGATTCCAGTAGCAGACATTTTCCATTGGGAACTAAATGAAGAATAGCTTGTAATAAATAGCAACAGTGAGCTATGTGTATACTGATTAGTGCACACAACTTATGACAAAGCTGTAGTCCTGTGTTGCTTAAATTTCACTGGATTCAAGATCTAAAAAAAAAAACCTACATAATAATTAGATGTATAAATTCAGTGTCAGTCAATTGAATTCCATTAAAATGTATAGTACTGACAAACAGCCCAGGAGACAAATTTCTTCTAAAGAAATAGGTCACAGATTCAATTACAGTCAGTGAAGCATGGACTCAATCTATCATAGCAAATTAAGTGCATTTTAGCAACCTACTTTTCTGTCAGAATTTTATAGACACATTCAGTCAAGTGGAGAGATTCAGGCTGAAACAAAATTATACCAGCGATTCTCATTTTCTTGAACTAAAAGTCATTTCGAAAGAGTATAAACATAGAAAAATCATTCTCTCCCTCAGAAAGTGGTTAACTCTGAGGATTCTGGGGAGTTTATCTGTCTGCAAAATGAGCTTAGGTTTTTCAAAGATTCTTGGACTGCATTCATACTTGTCCTGGTTTGATCTCAGTTTGGTCCTGATGCAGACTTGGTACTGCATGTTTTAGACCTGGCTGAGGTGGTCCAGTTTGCTAATATAGTGTAATTAAAACATGCATTTTTAAACATTAAACTTTACTTAAATGTGATTGGCACGTGAAGCAAACATGTATTAAAGAAGCATTTATTAAAGCTGCTCTTCATGGAGATGTTATTGCTTTGCCTGGAATGTTCCAAAGTATGGCATTAACTTGGTCCACACCTCTTAATACATGCTAAAAAAGGCTGTAACCCCGTGCTTTTAGGCAAGGGTTTCTCAAACTATACCCGCTTAATCCGATATCTTGTAGAGCTCTTCTGTAGCTACCTGATGACGCTGTAGAAGCGAAACGCGTTGTTCGCTCTAACCTAATAAAGGATAAAGAATAAAGTCAAAGAAATGTGCAGTTAACCTACTTTTTCTTTGAATCGTTGAATATTCCTGCTGTTACCAGCACCTGGAAGCTGTGCATGGACTCTTGGAACTTTTGAACTCTTCTGTAGTTTGTTTCCAATCTAATCCAACTTAACTTGTAAACCACATTTTACCAACACAGTCTTCAGAGTGCTGCACAAAGTTATAAATTAACACATTACATAAAATAATAAAATAAATAAGCAAGTCAATAAAAACATAAAAGTACTTAAAGGCAAAGTAACGTTATTTTACAATCTGAGCCTTCTTTCGGTAATAAAACAAGTAGTTTTACTCACCCATAGCATTTTTCTGTCAATTGGAGCAGTATCGCAGAACTTATGTTGAGCCGTTCTGTTCTAGTAATGATCCCGTATCTGTTAACATGTTGCTGTATCATTTGCTCGGGGCAAACTTTAGCACTTTTCAAATCATAGAAGCCCGATGTCTTAATGAAAAATTTCGTTTGAAGCAAAAGTGGCCTGTAATCCGAGATTTAGCCATAGTTTCGAGTAGATGAGGACGCCAGTGCGCATGCGCGGACTGCTCCGGGGACCCAAATAGGAAACGCAAAGCTGAAAACTATGGATAAATCTCGGATTACAGGCCACTTTTGCTTCAAACGAAATTTTTCATTAAGACATCGGGCTTCTACGATTTGAAAAGTGCTAAAGTTTGTGTTATTTGGAGACCGCAAAGTAATGCTCCGAATACAAATGCTAACAAATGCTAACAGAAACGCCACAACGTAACTTTCTTCAAACAGCTCCAAATGACACAAACGTGATATGGGTGAGTCAAACGACTTGTTTTATTACCGAAAGAAGGCTCAGATTGTAAAATAACGTTACTTTTCCTTTAAATTAGCAATACAAAATGAAATCAATAAAAGTCAGAGGACCACACAAGGCTCGTGCTGGGTTAAAAGCCGGTGAGTACAAGTCTGTCTTTAAACAAGATTGATTTTAATTGAATGCTTTTTATAGAGTTTTGACTGCCTTTGAGTTAGTCCCATAATTTATAACTGTGAAGAGAACCACTGTCTTAGGCTATTTCTTCTACTACTGGTTAAATGGTATAATGTATTTAGCTATCTATTTACATACAACTCTGAAAAAAAATAAGAGACCACTGCATTTTTTTCTGAAATCAGCATCTCTACATGTATTACAGCCATTCCATTCCAGCGTCTGGTGAATTCCAACACAAACACAAAGCTGAGCTACTTCAGTTCTAGCACCAGGAGTGGAATAAAGTCACCCAAGAACAATGTGAAAGACTTGTGGAGAGCATGCCAAGACGCATGAAAGCTGTGATTTAAAAAGAAGGGTTACTGCACCAAATATTGTGTAAACATTAGTATTATGTTGTTTTAAAATGAATTTGATCATGTTTCTTTGCATTGTTTGAGGTCTGAAAACATGTATCTTTTTGTTAATTTGACCATTTGTCATTTTCTGCAAATAAATGCTCTAAACGATAATATTTTATTTGGAATATGGGGGAAATGCTGTCAGCAGTTTATAGACTCAAACAAAAATGTTCATTTTGCCCAAACACTACCTATAAGTAGTAAAATCAGAAAAAACTGATAATTTTGCAGTGGTCTCTTATTTTTTTCCAGAGCTGTAATTATTGAATGGACATACCTCTATTTCAACCATGATAGTAATGTGTATACTTCCTAATATGTGTCATGTATTGTAGTTTTCTAGACATAGATAAATGCATTTATTTAAAAATAGGGATGCATTGTTTCAATCAGTTAGCATTATCTTCCAGGTGCACAATGTTTCTTTCTTCTAGCCTCTTTTGTGCACACTTCACTTCAAGATCACAGTGGCCTAGTTTCTATATGCATTCAGGGCACACACTGCATCTTAAAATCAAAGTCTGGCCAATACACAAGGTAAATGTAAAAATGAAACATAAATTGGCAAGTCATATGAAATGTTTGTATGTTTCTGTTATATATAGTGACATCTGTTTTCTGGTGACTGCCTTTGTTATTTACTTCTGAATCCAATATTCTCTGGTGTAAATCTTGACGGCAGAAACTCGATTGAAATGCCATATCCAGTTACTTTTGGGGACAAGATCAAATGTTTTGTAAATGCGGCTCACACTCCAAAAGCAATTTCATGGAGTGGTGCCAGCCTGCGTGACACCGAGACACTGACTGAGGAGTAATTCAAACTCTTTCGATGTGTATGATAATTTTGGGAGAGTAAAGTGTTCATCATTTTCACAAACAATACCAAATTTGGAGTCAATATATTCAATTTAAACCCACTTTCAAGAGGATTCTGCATGACTATTCAAGTGTTCTTTTCTGTAAACTGTATGGAATTTTTGCCAAGAGATCAAATTTGGTAACTCTTTATAATAATTAGACCTTAATTAGCATCAAGAAAGACTCGATTCATAATGACTAAATAAATTATAAAGAATGATTCAGGTTTAGTAACTAATTAATTAAAGGGCTAGGGTACTGTTTTCATGTTTGAATGGAGCAAAACACAACTCCAGATGGGTCATTCCAGAATTGGAGGACATTTTACTTCCCACCCGTCAAATATTAAATAATCCAAATACAAAATACTAAAACATACAGTTTCTGAGTAAATTTACTTGTCCTGAGACCAAATCTAAAAAATAAAAAAAAACTAAGAGAAAAGAATGATTGAAAATAGAAAATAGTTTTTAAAATATCAAATAAGTCTGAAGTACCCCCCATTTTCCTCTTGTCCCACCCCTCTAATGGCCAAATTGAATCTCAAATAAAACAGTTAATTAAATTTAAATTTATTATTATTATTTTTTTAATTATTATTATTCGTTTCATTGCCATCTATTGTAACTGTGGGTACATTTGTTTTAATAGACATAATATTTCAAATAATTATTACTATTCATGAACATGTGTCCCACAACATGCACCAACCCTGTTACCAGAACATTTTTAGCCTGGTAGAAGAAGAAAGCAGAACCACATGATACCCTGGACTTGACATCATCAAACAGTTTTCCAAAAGAATGGGTAGAGCAAGGTTTGTCTTCTCTTCTATTTTTCATATTTTTATAACATAGTTAGCCTTGATTGAATGTCTCACTCTACCTCATGCAACCCTGTTATGCAAATGATCAGAATAAGACAATTTTTTTTTTTTTTCCTTTACTTATTTGCATAAATATGTTTTTCCTCTTGATTAGCAGTAACAGCTAAACAGCTAGCTTCTATTCCTGAGATAAAGCGAACATTAGTGCGGATTTGCAACCCTGTTACCTGCAACCCTGTTACTGTGATTAGAGTAACAGGGTTACTCCACCAAATAAATCATGTAATAAAAATTGTACCATTGATCCATAAACTGAGCTAATCAAGTATTTGATAGTTTATTACCTATTATTGATTAATATGTAGTTTATTTTTCCAGAATTTTAAAGCCCAAATGTCCTCCAATTCTGGAATGGCCCAGGTTTTTGATAAAGAAACAACATTATAACATAGAACAGAAATTAGAGTAAAATGGGCCCTTTATCCACTAAACCTGAATAAAACTAGTTAGTTATTTTACATTTTAACTTAATGATACTGACCCTTTATTTAAAAAATATAAACAAGAAAATTGACAAAATGAATGAGTTAATCAATATAGTTTATGTTGAATCATGTGTAATTTTACTCTAAGCAAGAATGTGGGTGTCACATTAGACCAAACTATGACATGGTCAACCCATATAAATAATATTGTTACTAAAATGAGTAGGAATATTGCAATAATTAGAAGGAATGTTTCTTTTATGCCAATGGAAACAAGAAAACTTGTAATTGCCTCTCTTGTTTTATCTCAGCTGGACTATTGTCCTAAAGTTTGGTCTAGTGCTGCAAACAAAGACTTGGACAAGCTTCAGATAGTTCAGAATCGAGTCTTGCTCTAAACTGTTCTTTTAGGGCTAATATCAGTGCTATGCATAAGGAACTTTCGTGGCTGAAAGTCAAGGAGTTTAGTTATGTTTTTGCATAAAGTGTGGACAACACACAGACCTTTACACATGGTCTCACAGTTACAGCTTACTTGTAGCAGACACAGGTTTAATACAAGACTAGCCTCAAACACAATTTTCACTTTATCAAAACCAAGAACTAATGCACTTAAAGCAACGTTTCTCTATAGAGCCATTTCTCACTGGAATGTGCTACCACAACACATAATGCTCATACAAAATGTACTGTATTTGAAATTGGATCCCAGGAAGACTAGTCTCTGCATCTGTAGAGACTAATGGGGATCCTTAAATAAACAAATAAACAAATAAACAAATAAACAAATCGTTGAGCGTTACATTTAGCTCATAAACAAAACTGGTAACTTCATTAAAATACTGTTTTAATTGTATTCTCTTACCTACATGCTTGTTTAAAATATCTGCACTACCATATTTGTCATTTCAGATTGTAAAATATTCATATAACATAATCATTAACAAGATTTACTGAACTAAGTCTACTGTATGGTGTAATGGATGGCTCTGTGTGCTGTTGTTCTGGGCCAGTTGCATTTTAATGTAAAGAATGTGATTGAAAAATGAAGAGTCTAGTCTGCTTGAGTTTCCAGATCGAATGCAATGTAAATGTAGCAAGGTAATGCCAAGTGAGTAAAGCATGTTTACGTATGCATAGGCCATTCTGTTTGGTCTCTCTTGCATGCAAAGTATTACCTAGGTAATTGATTTTGTAAGGTTCATTAGGCACAATTTGTATATCAGATGGGTTGGAAAAGAGAGTTGTTGATTAGTTAGATCTTGCTTTTGGAAATGGCCTTTTTCACCATTTGCAGTTGTACACTAATGAGACATCCATTAGTATTTCTGTTGTAGTAATTGAGTTCATTTTTTTTTGTATGTTTTTCAACATTTCATGCACTTTGGAAGGCAAGGATTCTATTTATTCTATTTTTTTTCTATAATGATGATAATGATAGCTGTTTCAACAAAAATATGTATTTATTATTCAGAATTAGCTCTATTGTAGCATTCCATCAAAGCAAAATGATTCATGATCTAACTGAATGGCTGCACTTACTCTCTGTACTTACTCTCTGTTATGGTTGGTTCATTCTCCATCTCTTCTGAAGAAGCTCAAATCAGGAATCGAATATTATGATCAAGCAGCATGTGTAGCAGCATTGCATAAGAGCATTTTCAGGTTCTAAAATCACTTCTGTTTCAAAGGAAATTATCAAGATGCTCCATGTATGAAAACATGTTTGTTGACACTTATCTCTAGTGAGAAGCATGTAGCTGGGTTAAGGTCCCATTATTTCAGTCATTTAGCTACTGTTCTGAAGCTACCTTTTCTGACAAGCTATTTTGCTGTAAGAATTTTACCTCTTCGAGAGCCCTCAGCTCCTCAGTAGTGCTTTGCTAATGTTTCCAAAAGCATTAGCATTGTGCAGCACCTGGCACTGGAATAGTTGTGCTCCAACAGCCTAAAATAAATGAGGGCTGATTGGAGATGAAGTGGTGTAAGCATTAGCTCCGGGAGGGAGTTTGCACTGAAGAATATGGTTTAAAAACATCCAAACCCTAACAGAAATTAAAACCTGCATTACTTGTCTTTTAACTACAGTATTTTTAAGGTCTCAGAATGCAGTATTTGTCTTTTCCTATGGGTTTGGGCAGCTGCAGATGAGCCCTCTCTTCTGAGCATCCTAATGAACAGTCTGTGCTGCTGTAGCATATGTAAAGCTCAATTTGCTGGTACATGAGCCGCCCTGCCAGCATAATGTTCTTTTTCTGCACTTCTTAGTAAAAAGCATGACTTTGTGTCCCTTTGAGACACTGCTCATAATGATCTGCTTTAGTTATGTGTCACGTTACTCTTAAAACTACATTTATACAGCACATACAACTTTTGGGTATCATATTATTTAGTACTGATGGTGAAAATAGACAGATTTGAGTTAAAGTTTGGCATAACAGATTTTATTGGTTTCATTGCAATGCAGTCTATACATTTTTCTCTAGCTGGATATTTTGGACATGCTTTATTGATGCTGAAAAACTAGAACTTGAACCTAACTTGAGTGGAGCACAGTAAGTGAGGTAGATTCTCACTGAAGACAACAAAACTATGAATGAACACGTATGCAATGTATGGTAACTAAAAATAAACTCAAAATATACTCAACAAAAATATAAATGCAACACTTTTGTTTTTGCTCCCATTTTTCCTGAGATGGACCCAAAGATCCAAAATTCACTCCAGATACACAACACTACCATTTCTCTCAAACATTGTTCACAAATCTGTCCAAATGTGTGACAGCGAGCACCTCTGCCCCGCCGAGACAATCCACCCCACCTCACAGGTGCGCCACATCAAGATGGCGATCCGACATCATGACCAGTGCACAGGTGCGCCCCAGACTGCCCACAATAAAAGGCCACCCCGAAATGTGCGTTTTTTTTTAACTTTATTGGGGGTCTGGGGACTCAGAACCAGTCAGTATCTGGTGTGACCACCATTTGCCTCATGCAGTGCAACACATCTTCTTCACATAGAGTTTATCAGATTGTCAGTTGTGGCCTGTGGAATGTTGGTCCACTCCTCTTCAATGGCTGTGCGAAGTTGCTGGATATTAGTGGGAGCTGGTACACGCTGTCGTATATGCCGGTCAAACACATCCCAAACATGCTCAATGGGTGACATGTCCGGTGAGTATGCTGGCCATGCAAGAACTGGGACATTTTCAGGTTCCAAGAATTGTGTACAGATCCTTGCAACATGGGGCCGTGCATTATCTTGCTGAAACATGAGGTGATGTTCATGGATGTATGGCACAACAATGGGCCTCATCACGGTGGATCTCATCATGGTATCTCTGTGCATTCAAAATGCCATCAATAAAATGCACACAAATGAAGAGGAGTGGACCAACATTCCACAGGCCACAATTGACAATCTGATAAACTCTATGTGAAGAAGATGTGTTGCACTGCATGAGGCAAATGGTGGTCACACCAGATACTGACTGGTTCTGAGTCTCCAGACCCCCAATAAAGCAAAAAATAAATAAAAATGCACATTTCGGGGTGGTCTTTTATTGTGGGCAGTCTGGGGCACACCTGTGCACTGGTCATGATGTCGGATCGGCATCTTGATGTGGCGCACCTGTGAGGTGGGGTGGATTGTCTCTGCGGGGCAGAGGTGCTCGCTGTCACACATTTGGACAGATTTGTGAACAATGTTTGAGAGAAATGGTAGTGTTGTGTATCTGGAGTGAATTTTGGATCTTTGGGTCCATCTCAGGAAAAATGGGAGCAAAAACAAAAGTGTTGCGTTTATATTTTTGTTGAGTGTAACTCCAAACATGTTAGATTTTTTTTAAAGATAGCCATACTTTGCTTTGACCACTGCTTTGTACTTTTGGCATTTCTGGCATGTGAACTCAGGATTTCAATTGAAAATATTTTTTCAAAAAATGTGGTAAACTTAAAGAAAAAAGAAAATATATGAAGGTGTGTCCAAACTTTTGACTGATAGCGTACATATATTATAATACACTGATTTATTTCATTTGTTTCATTACAATGCTTTAAATACATATGCTGTGTTTATAGATACTGATACTGCTTTGGTGTAAACTGGACTTTAGACTGAGCACACATCATTACCAAGCAGACACCATATTTGAAGCAACAGTCTTGGAAATATAGGCTTTTGACTGTACTGCACCTGTTTTCATTTTCAATTCAATCACCCCGGCAGCAAAAATATTGACTTTCCACACTGGGAATAGACTAGCTATGCTCTGCCAAGCCATCTAACCAACATCTAACATATTTATGGACTTATTGTCTTGTCCAATACACAACCATTCTCCGGAGTGGGGTATGTTACAGCGTATTAGAAGGGCTACATTACATCTGAGCATTGAAATGATATCCATTACTCCTCATGTTACCAAGATGATTAAGCCCTTAGCCGCAGCATCATGATTAGACACACATGAAATCTGCAACTTGACTTTGAGTTATTTCAGGCAGATTGTCATGTCCACTTAACTGTGTAGGTTAATAGGTTTCTCCCTAGTCTCTGGGATACAACTTAAAAGGAAGACGATTATAAGTTTGGAAGGCTAATTTCCTTGGAGATTGTGAGGGTAAAAATGCACAAGCAGCTCATGGACGCGATGACTATTTATATATTCAAAATCGGGAAACAAATTAAGCAGTGCTCGCTTTAGATTATGTTAACGTGACAAACTGCTGCAGTGGACCCTCTCAGGATTAGTACAAGCTAGTTTGTTAGTTTGAGCCATGTACCCAATTTTTTGCTACATATTTGAGCAAAATGTATATTGCCACAGTATAAGCAGCTCTCGAAGTCAAAATAAGTCATCTGAATACTGTCTGGATCTAATTAGAAATACTTTTATTGCTTGATAATCAGAAAGTTCATGAAAGAATGTTATTTATTGTTAGCTTTTTCACGATTTTTAAGACGGTAAACATCAGGTACAGTGTCTTTAAAGGTCCTATATTAGGCAAAATGAGCTCTTGTGTTATAATGTTGTTACCTCATCAAAAAACATACCAGGAGCTGTGTTTTCTTTTGTTTCATCCACACATTTTTGAGTAATCCTTCATTATTAGTCTGTTTCCAAAGCTCAGAATGCTCTGTTCCACGTTGTGATGTCATGAAGCAGTAGTTTTCAAATTAACAGCTCCTTTTGCCTTTTATTTATCACTGAAATCATTCAAATGACTTTAAAATGTGGTGATGTTATGTGGTAATACATGTAAGGTGGAACACAGTTTTCAGTCTGAGAGAAGAGGAAATAACTCAGCTTAAATATGTGTAAATGAAACAAAACACAACTTCGGGTATGTTTTTGATGAGTAAACAACATTATGCCATAAATCAGAAAATTTAAACAAATATCTACGGTGCCAAAAGCTACACAAGATGACCCATTGCATCTCTGAGACCATATTAAGGTTGCCAGGATAAAGGCACAACATAAGTGCCATAGAAATAATGTGCAATTTGAAATAGCTGGTGTCATTGTCACTTCATTGCATCTCCCACTGAGTGTCTAGGCTAATATAGGCTAACGACTAGAGCTGCCGTGCCACACAACTACAGTAATTGATGTGGAGCCTGTCAAGGAAATAGAATAATTTGCAGTTCATGGGACTGAAATGATGACTCCCATATTTTCTGCTGCGTTTCTGAGACCTTCGGATTTCCCATGAGAGAAAGATTTGTTGATCTAAATGGCCAAAAAATATACCATTTGTTGATTTTGCCTGATAAAAAATGCAAAGATCAACAATATCAATAAAGAGTATTCTGACACCATAACCTTATGCCCTCTTATAAGTGACATTTTTGTGAGTCAGTACTTCACTATATAATATCCAGCATAAACGGTCTCTGACAAATACATAAATATATACAAATCTGTAATCTGAGTCATCGTTGTTAATGTAATGCCATTTTAATTTAAAGGGCCCATATTATGCTATTTTCTGATGTTATAATGTTGTTTCCTCATCAAAAACATACATGGAGTTGTGTTTTGCTTCATTCACACATGTTTAACACACAAATCCTGCATATTTAGGGTTAGGGTGAGGTCTCTCAAACAGAAAACATGGGCTCCAGTGTGTTTTTAAACTTCACACACCTTCACTAGAATCATTTGGATGACTTCAGCCCTGGACTGGCCAGTTTCTACTGAACTAAAAGTAAAAGGAGCTGTTAACTTGGGAAACTACCAGTACATGATATCACAAGGTGGAGCAGACTATTTTGAGTTTTGGAGATGTAAATAGAGTAATAATGCTGGATTACTCAAAGATGTGTGAATGAATCAAACAAACATTGTCTATTTTGTCTAACTTTTACATTTATTTAACATGTTTATTGATTAAAAATAAAGTATCTTCAAATTGCTTTTACATTTAAAGGCAAAGTAACGTTATTTTACAATCTGAGCCTTCTTTCGGTAATAAAACAAGTAGTTTTACTCACCCATAGCATTTTTCTGTCAATTGGAGCAGTATCGCAGAACTTATGTTGAGCCGTTCTGTTCTACTAATGATCCCGTATTCTTAACATGGTGCTGTATCATTTGCTCGGGGCATTACTTTGCGGTCTCCAAATAACACAAACTTTAGCACTTTTCAAATCATAGAAGCCCGATGTCTTAATGAAAAATTTCGTTTGAAGCAAAAGTGGCCTGTAATCTGAGATTTAGCCATAGTTTCGAGTAGATGAGGACGCCAGTGCGCATGCGCGGACTGCTCCCGGGACCCAAATAGGAAACGCAAAGCTGAAAACTATGGATAAATCTCGGATTACAGGCCACTTTTGCTTCAAACGAAATTTTTCATTAAGACATCGGGCTTCTATGATTTGAAAAGTGCTAAAGTTTGTGTTATTTGGAGACCGCAAAGTAATGCCCCGAATACAAATGCTAACAAATGCTAACAGAAACGCCACAAAGTAACTTTCTTCAAACAGCTCCAAATGACACGAACGTGATATGGGTGAGTCAAACGACTTGTTTTATTACCGAAAGAAGGCTCAGATTGTAAAATAACGTTACTTTTCCTTTAAGATATCAACAAATTTAACCTATTATGGTTGTTAAATATAATAGGTAAATTTTGTAATAACAGTAATGGTAACTGAAAGAAAATCTTCTGGAAAATGTAGTACAATGCTTGTGCCATACCTCTCTGGAGCTTATTTTCTCCATCTCTCTGACAATCACAATGTGGCTGCTCTATGCACACCCTTTATATAAACACACATAAACACATGAACACACAGACACACACACACACACACACACACATCCACAGAAACCTACACTGCACCCTCCACAACAGATTTAATGGTCTCCTGAACATCGCTCAGGTCACGCTAGGGTCACAGCCAATTTATCTTAGCATTGTGCAGGAGGGAGGGGCCCTGTATGAAAAGCATCTTTCCATTAGCCCGGCCTTGTAATTGATTAGATAGTTTGTGCATGTTGGGAACAGATTGCAAAAGAGAACATAATCAAAACATGTTCTATTATGACCAGTATAGAGTCATTAGTGCAGCGAGCATGGCTTTTACATTGCTATTCATAATTTAAGTTGATGTTGTATCAATTATGCACACATTATATTTGTGTAATCATTAACATTACAGTAATATTGTAAATATTTAATTCTTTATTGTTCTGTTCAGAAAAATTATCCGTATTATTCATTTCATTTTTGCCACATCAACAATGATTTGAGGTCTATGCTGTGCTGCACTACCAATATGTGACATTAAATTGTAGAACACCTTTTCAATATCTGGGATTTTATGATTTTCTAAGATTACCTAAAATGGCTATGGGACCTTCTTTGTGCAAATATTTCATTCAGATGTAATTGAATTGTGGTATAAAAAAAAAAGAACAATTATGGTAGCATGTAACTGAACAATGATATCTGAGTTTGGATTGAAAGGAATGGAATTGCATTAATTAAGTTGCAGTAACCTAATACTGAAATACAATATGGTGAAGTGAACACCGGCATTTGTAGTATGTGCTTTAGACCCTTATTTAGTCCATAAAAGCATTCTGAGATACCTTGCACAAAGAATAGCTTTTCCTCAGTCCTGGTTTTTAATGACTGGTCTGTTCTGTTTTGTGAAATGCCAAACAAATTACATCTAACACACGCCAATTGGATTCAGTCATACTGCTCATTATGGCCATTAGAAGCCAATGAGGTATTACAAATATTTTATTGGCAAATTTAATGAAGCTGCACATCTCTATTTGGATTTCTCTGGTATTTACTTGGGCCAACTGGACACAGTGTGCTGTCTGAAAGCAGTGTCCTTGATGCATTATGGAACTAGCCTGGTTAAGTAAACTAATTTAAATCTGCCTTTTTTAGAGCTCATGGAGATTACCATTTGTCTCACATGTTATCAGCTAATATAATAACATGCCTGTAGTGTCACTAGAATTACAGTAATTGGTGTGGAAGATGCTCTGCAATACAAACGGAATCCCTTGTAGTTCGAAGGGTCAAAAAGGTAGTGGACTAACCAAAAAGATGTCAGTGCTGGTATGGATGCTATGACATCATAATCTTAGACTAGTTTACTGTAATGCACACTTCAAATTGTTTCAAGGATCACACTATTTGACCTATCTATAAAGATGCAGTGCCCAAATGGATTTGGAAAAGTTCTAGTTTGTGGATAAATGACAAAAAAAAATTAAATTTCAACTACTCCTGACATTTTTTGACACCCCCTTGTGTTTTGTAGCTTATAGACATACAGTACATAATAATAATTAATCACATTTACATAGGGTAGCTTTTTTTTAGAACACCTATACACAGTAGTCCTTTCTACTTTAAGTACACTAAATGAAAGGACAAACAAACAAACAACAGCATTAAAGAATAACATTAAGGAAATGCCCGTTCTGAACAGGCGACTTGAATAGCCTGTTTAAGATCTTGTGGCATCGGATTCCTTTTCTAGGATTTTCTAACAAGTGATCATAAAGATGATTGGTAAGATCAGAAAACTTTAGTAGCAATACCCGGAGAAAGAAGCTTCAGTTTCGAATTACAAAAATTGCCTATACCTAATTGAGGCTTTGAGGTGCAGTAGAAAACCATTGTAAAACTGCTTTGTTAGTTTGTGTGTGTGTGTGTGTGTGTGTGTGTGTGTGTGTGTGTGTGTGTGTGTGTGTGTGTGTGTGTGTGTAGGTGTGTAGGTGTGTGTGTGTGTGTTTTGCAAATGGTAAACGTGTTTACGAAACAATAACTTAATGGCCTAGCTGTGGTGCGACATCAGTGCCATCTAATGCACAAACTAGGAAATACAATTGTGTAAAGAATATATAAATATATAAAGAATTTTGCGTCCACACATAAAACAAAACACACACAAAAAAACATTAGAATGCACCCTAGATTGTACCCTATGGCATGCAGATAAAATTAATTGAGTAGGATAAATATAGTATAAATATAGTACAACATAGCTCTGTGTTTTGCAGATAAAATGTAAATAATGTAAGTGTATTTGGGGGATTTGGTTATTAATTACAAGTTATTAATTACAAGTTATTAATTACATTGCATTCATCCAACTCTGCCTCCCCCCTTAATTAAGGTACTAGCCTAGTCAATGATGGTAGACTATAATGCAATGCCACCATCGTGTGGTCGGAAAGTGCATTACAAATGAAAGCATTACACATGAAGCGAGTAACAGCTGGAGAAAAGTGAATAAACAACTAAAGGCATGCACAATTTTAAATATTATGGAACTAGTGGCAAAGACACTTGCAGCAAGAAGCTTTTGACCATAAAAGCATAAATTGTTCCAACAGACCTACATAAATATAAAATAGCCTAACCCTAACCCTAATTGAAATAAATCAAAGTGATAATATAAATACATCTGTTCATTTGAATGTGTTTTTTTAGGCAGGCACATCCACGGGTTTATATGGTTATTTATACATAATTAATATGAGTTTATGTGTTGTGTATCCCTGGCTAGTCTGCTCAAAGAGCATGTCCTATATTGTAGCATGAACCCAATGTAACCATTTTGAACCCAATGTAACCGTAACTGTTTTTTTGTTCCTATGAGATATTATCTCATAGGAACAAAAAACAAAAATGACATATGTCTTTGTTGCACTCCAGTGAAGAGGCTTCATTTGTCTCAGTTAAAATTCTTTTACTTTTCAGACCCTTCAGAAGATTAAAAAAAAAAATAATCATTGAGCAGTGTATCTTCATCTGTTAGAAAAGTTTTGTAGTTGTAAAAGTGCTGTAGTTGCACATACATTTCTCAGTCATATATTTTACCAAATGAAACATTGATGTTCCTTCTAAAGCCTCCATTTTTCCTCACTACATCTTTCACAGACAATAGCACTTTGGCTGCAATTTGTTTCAGTCAAGATGTATGGTGCCATAAATATTTAAAATCAAATTTGGCAAAAAGACATAGATGGATGTGGCACCCCGGGCTGTCGAGGGAGCTGCACACTAAAGAGCAGGGACATCCAGGCTGGCTCTTCTACAGAAAATCTCATAGGCACAGCAGTCCATTCACTCTATGAAAGAATTCTGTACAATATTTATCACTATTGGTTTTATTTACTTTTTATACTTAATTTTATAGGCTACTATATGGAGGAAACAATTGCAATAATAATACACAACAGCTTAAGAGAAGACACATTGCACAACTAGGTCTGGCCTACAATGGAAAGATGCACCTGGAAAAACATGAACCAATTATAGGGGTTTTAAAAACATATACACATATTTATTCTATGAATCAGTGCATGTATGACATCTATTTTTCTCCTGAGATTCTACACTCATAATTTAACTATAAATTATCAAAACTTCTTTGATGCTGAACAACTGTCCACCACTGTCAACACGGAGCAACACAGGCACATTTTAAAGTTTACAGTAGACCTACACTTTCACCTGCGGCTGATGCTTAATGTACACCCACATATTCACCAGTCCCATTCATCACCTTTGAGCAATAAATGTTGTTGCCATTTGAGTGCTGTGCAGTGACTAACAGCGAGTACCTCACAGGCCTCTATATATAGGCCTATATGTACTGTATGTATGTACGTATGCGCGTAGTGATAAGGGCATTTTTGCCATAGGCTAGGTAATAGCCCCCTCTCAAACTAGTTTAAAAGCATGTCCCATGTGATTGAACACTCTCAAGTCTCACGCATTGAGAGTGTGACACACGCAATTCGACGTGTTCACACGCCACACATGGCATTTCTCACGCTGAAATTTAGTTACGCAATTCAAGCAGCGTACAGTGCTTCTGTGCCCAGAAAATCGATTTGATAATGCAGACACCGCGCGTTTTCAGCGAAAAAAGTCACTCGCACCCCCCGCTCCTCGGTAATTACGCAGTCTCACGCACGCCCCCGCTCAAAACTTGAGAGCCCCGCAAAAGAGATTTACTCTGAAGAACACGGAAACATTTTCACCTGTTGTTCCTGTACGAATGGCAGGGATGAAAAAAATTAAAAATTCCCAGTGTACCTGAACGCCTCCTGAACTGCAGGGTGTCGCCAGGGTCACGTTCAGGGTCATCGACAGACCAGCTGACTTTTCTGATCTCAAACGTCAAGAAATCAGAAGTAAGTATTTGACAGGTGACTGCAGAAAAAATAACATTTAAAAATTATTGTTTTAAAGGTTGTAATTTAGGCTTGATTAGGTAACTTCGCTTGCCTGGAAGAATCCATGACTCAGCGCTGTACCAGCGAGTGAGTCTTGTAACGCTTGATCCACAGAATGCGCTGCAGTTGCGCGTAGACAGACAGCTAAGTGAACCAATCAAAGATTGCGCCATCTTGATTCAAAATTGAGGCGGAACTTCCGCTGCCTAAGAGTGACTTTGCGGGCAAAGGCAGGTGCACTGACGTCACCATCTTTGAACGAATCAGAATCGCGGAGTCCGTTTGTAACCGGAGGAGCGAGGGTGGATGGAGGGTGTCCAAATGGTATCGCGGTGTATAGGAAATACAGAGAGATATCATTTGGCTGGCCAGGTAATAACTTCGCTTCTTAATGGGTGAAGAAACCCTCAGTCGTCCAAGAAGAATCCATGGCAAAAGGAGAAGCTCAATTTGTCAACTGGACAAAGTTTATTTGGTCGAAGACGTTTCTTAGCTCATCCAAGCTACTTCGTCAACGAACTAGCTTGGACAAATTGTTGACAAATTGAATTTCTCCTTTTGCCTTCGCCTCTTAATATTTGCATTAGGTTAAAACAATAGCCTAATGACCACAAATAGCCCATGCCAATGTGTGATTATCATGGATCTATAATGGTTATTATTTGAGCCATCCAAATTGGAAACATTTAATTATAAAATTATTATAAATTATAAAATGATGTTTGTAGACCAGTGTCATAAAACTAATTGTGGTTGTTGTCAGTGCAATCCCTAAAGTCGTTTAGGTAGGTTCCATCGCTAAAGAAAATTCATTTCTGTCAACTAGACAAAAGTTTAACAGTGGGGTAGGCAGATAAAAAAAAAATCTGCTTCTGAAATTGCACTTGACTGTGATTCATTAAATGCACCGTTCACTCATTCAGAGCAGGAAGGAGGCTGACCAAAAGCAGGAGTGAAGTGGTTTTGAACCAGGCATATATTATGAATTGGAGCATAGAGAAGCATTAAATATAATCCCTCTTGTAGGAAATTACCTGGCATCTCATACTTTATTTTCAAAACAACAGCAATAAATAAACTGAAATTATAAATATCAGCAGTCCTAAATCTGAAAAACACCCTCCACATCTGCAACTAGGTTTTGTCTTCAAACAATGATCACATGCAAACATGCTGTTAGTGAGTGTTTTTCCATGCACACATAAGGCTTTGTACCCCATTCATTTAGTACGTCTATTTAACTATAGTTTTCTGTATGCATCTGAGTACAGCAAGGAAAAGGGAGGAAGAGAGAATAGAGAGGAGCTTTTAAGGCTGAGCCACCAACTGCTCCTGCACATCTTTTCTCTTATCTTAATAAGTAATGAGTCTGCCACAGGCTGACAATGAAGTATTTTGAAAATAGTTCTAATGTATGGCTTTGAAAGGAGTGCCGAGGCATTGATGTATGGCACAAACAGGCTCGAGAACAAGTGAAATATTAATGGGCTGTTCACCACGAGTTAATGTGGGATTTACCTGATTGCAGTGGTGTGAGATGAGGACTGGCACTGCTGCGGGAGAGGGCTGAACCGTGTATACATGTCTGATGCACTCTGTGAGGATTTCTGCACAAATTGTAACACTTTACTACACATTAGTTCAAATTAGTTCGATAAAGTTTAAGTCTAAACTTTGTGTCATTTTTACTGTAAACTGATTATATTTTTTTCTACCCTAGAATGCTGACATTTTGTCATCCAATCTGTATAGATTTTAATTTTCTGAAAACTGATCTTGTTAGGCCACAAGGGAGCAGCAGTGTGATGGAAGAGAGTGTTCAAAAAGACCAGCAAGTCTGACCAGCAATGAGGCAAAAAAAGAACAATTACTTTGAACTTTATATAAGAAAATAATATACACACAATCATTTTAATTGAAACTAAATATATTAATCCTACCCTTTTAGCTAAAACTGAAATACTCACTGTCTTCACATTACTAACGTGCAGTGTCTGACCCAGTGGCTGACCCAGAGGAGGAGGCCTAAAACAACACTGACGTACAGAATTGAAAAGTTCCGTTAGGGCTGCTGTGGCATCCCAGAATGCTTGGAAATGTCATTCAAGCCCTAAAAAGGTCAATAGTTAGAATAACGTTTGTTAGAGACGGCCCAAACTTGGCTTTGCTATCCTAAATTGCTTCCAGATTTGTTCTTTTTCACCGCAAGTTAGTCACAAAATTGAGTGCAGACTTTGACACTGTTTTAGCAGAATCATAGTATGGGTATGGGTATGGTAGCTGTGTAATGTTAGACATGATCCCTTTTTCATGTATTCATCACTTACTAATTTCACAACCTAAATCTAATCATTGCCTTGAATGTTAGACCTGCTTCAAAAATAACAAATTACATCACTGAGTACGGCTTAACCAAAAGCAAGCAATTTACCTTTTTTAAACATATTTTGCATACCTTTCACAATGTTTCTCTTTGTTCTGAAATATATTTACTCTTAAATTATATATGTTTTATAAAATAGGGACGCGTCAATAATGATACTGGTATTGGGTATCAGGCCTGACAAAATAAATATTGGAACCGTAACTGGTTCATAATTAGGGCAGTAAAAATAAAAAAAATAGATCTAACTTTTGTTCATGGCCCAGAACATTTTTGAAGATTTTTTTTAGCATGCTGTTACTTTAGTTACTTTAAGAATAAATGAAGGTTACTTAAAGGAAAAGTAACGTTATTTTACAATCTGAGCCTTCTTTCGGTAATAAAACAAGTCGTTTGACTCACCCATATCACGTTCGTGTCATTTGGAGCTGTTTGAAGAAAGTTATGTTGTAGCGTATCCGTTAGCATTTGTATTCGGGGCATTACATTGCGGTGTCCAAATAACACAAACTTTAGCACTTTTCAAATCATAGAAGCCCGATGTCTTAATGTAAGATTTCGTTTGAAGCAAAAGTGGCCTGTAATCCGAGATTTATCCATAGTTTTCAGCTTTGCGTTTCATGTTTGGGTCCCGGGAGCTGATAGCACAGTCCGCGCATGCGCACTGGCGTCCTCATCTACTCGAAACTATGGCTAAATCTCGGATTACAGGCCACTTTTGCTTCAAAAGAAATCTTACATTAAGACATCGGGCTTCTATGATTTGAAAAGTGCTAAAGTTTGTGTTATTTGGACACCGCAAAGTAATGCCCCGAGCAAATGATACAGCACCATGTTAACGGATACGGGATCATTACTAGAACAGAACGGCTCAACATAAGTTCTGCGATACTGCTCCAATTGACAGAAAAATGCAATGGGTGAGTAAAACTACTTGTTTTATTGCCGAAAGAAGGCTCAGATTGTAAAAAAACGTTAATTTGCCTTTAACTGTTATGTTAGATATTTGTGTTTTAAGCATCTTGGTATCACTTACTATTGCTTATAGATATTTTACTTTAAGCTCAAGTATTGTATTGGAGCTGAAAAATCAGTGCATCTTTAATACTTTTTTTGTTGTTGCTGTTTGGAAGTTTCAGTAAGACACTATGGCCTGTGACCTGACCTGGTGTCCCCATTCACCCATCATCATCTCATACAAAGGAGGCCTTGACAGCACCACTGGGTCATATCAGCCTCCAAAATGTAAGTCTATTCATACAGATTTGTTGTCATTCATTTTTGGGTTTAATTTGTTGAATTCCTCCTCCTGTGCTTGCACCGGACCTACAGATATTCTCATTGAGTATAATATCCTGTCTGAGGGTTCCATTTGCCACACTTAAACCTCTCCTCCTCCTTTCACTCCCTCTCACACAGGCCACTACTGCTGCTGCCTGAAATGAAAAGCAAATATTAATATATGCTGGTGTTACTGTGGAATCCAAAATATGGGAGGCACAGGGAGGTGTTATGCTTACTCCATTTCATTGCACAGTGACACTTTTCCCTTCACACCTCCCTGACACCAACAGTTTGGGCTCTATACAGAAAAGTTACACTGCTGCTATATGTTTTATTTTTATCAACACATATAAGAATGGTCTTGTATGAATCAGTCTCACCCAAGTGATATATTGTTCTAGTTTATTGCTCTTTTAATGTAATTGTAGACCAAGGACACACAGCTTTGTCCAAATGATGAAGAATAGCTTTAAGGTTGAGTCCCAAACGCTAAAGCTTGTTAGTATTGAAGAGTTTATATGAGAAGTGTTTCTCTCTGTAATTTGGACCAATGGATAAACCACATCAGGGAGCCGGTGAGTGCAGGTGGAAGGATGAGTGAGTCTGAGTAAATATGAAATAGGTGGTCAGGGGTCAGCCTAATGGAGTTAACCCGGGACTGAGTTGGGGATCAAACATATTAGCCAATCTGTCTGTGTCTGTTCACACAACAGCTAATGGTGTTCATCATCACAACGCACTGACTGCAGATGCAGCAATAAACTCATTTTACTGCAGTAATGTCTAAAAGTGGTTCACACTAATAGGTGCAAGGAACAGATGAATCAGGTTTTGTACTTGTAGATACATTATGTAACTAAGTTGCTTGTCTCAATGGAGATGTTATTTATTTCCCTAGATTGGCCCACATGTTCCATGTTCCAGTGTTCCACAGTATGGCATTTAACATAATCTTTCATTATGTGTGTGTTTATGACCCATAAATACCTTGAAATACATGTAACATTCTTACTATGATCATGGTCACCTCTCCTCATGTTTGATCTTTACCTTGTCCTGGTATCGTCACCTGCTTGACTCCACGGAGATTGATCAATTCAAGCAGTAACATCTCTACAGAAACAAGCAGGTGACGGACCCTCCTCCAGAAAATTAACATAATGCACCTTGATAAAGGTAACACTTAATTGATAGGATAGAGGAATCTTAGGTATATTTGCCCTCTGCTGGCCATGGAGAGAGAAAATGTTATTGCTGAAAATATCAGTGTGATTCTGCAAATAGTGTATAGGTAGGTTAATAATGAATAAAACAGCGAATGCTTGATCAGTGTACCAAAGATCATGATCATACAATTGTATATAAAGCCACCAGTTTTGCTTATAATGATGCATTTTTAGCCACTCAATAATTGTGGAATAACTAGTATGCTTTTTCTTTCTCACTTAAAGATGTGAGCCTACTGTCAGTTCCTTGGCTTGTGAATCTTAATGTATTTGCATTCAGTCCAGGCGGAACACTTGGCAAACTTTCTCCCACTGTTTTTGTGGCAGTAAGAAAGAGACTATAGAGGTCTTTAATTAGATTCATTGTAGCAAAGGGTGTTTACCATAACCCCGCCTCTTTTACCCACAATGCTCCTGACAGCACCTTTGAAATATGGCACTTATTCTTGTTGGCTTTCTCCAGCTTGGCTCACCAGATTTAAAAGCATATTGGTGTTTATGCACAGGGAGCTATAATGATCCATCATACCATGTGGACGAGGGGCTAAGTCCTCTGCTCCACATAAATAAGCAGCAATTTGGCCATCTGCTTGGATTCTTTCCGTCTCCCTAGAGACCCCCATCTGCCTTTACATTATCAATTACAGTTCAGCCATGTCGCTGTGCTCCACCCACTGCCTAATAAAGAGCCAGGCGGCGATGCCCAAACTTACAAGTTGTACTGCCACCAAAAGTTCACACGCCATGCATTTAAACATGTAAACATGCAGACTTTAAACTGGAATATATCTTTTCCAAATAAGTTAACCCTAACACCACATAACCTCTTTTAGATACAGTATGGTTTTGGTGTAGACTACTGTAACTATATTTTACAGTGTTATATTTTTCTAAATGTAGTTCAAACATGCATTACAGCTTTGGGATCTGATGCTAAATATATGGAGATGAGTGCTCAGGACTGAGGAGTGCCTTTGTTCGGTGGTTTCCAGGAAAAGCACATGTCTCTCCATGGGAACAGGTATGTATGGGAAGAGGACTCTTGTCAAGTGCATGGTGTTTCATTAATATGGAGACAGGTACTCTTTTGATGAGTTCATAAGCAGTTCAGCTGCAGCCTGGAAGTACTGCACTTTACAAGACTGTTCAAAGATCTTTGACATCTGAGAAGAGCCAGTGAAGCCAATAATCCTACTTTCAGAATGTGAGTCCTTCCTCCAAGATCAATCCTAGATCGAAACATCAAATAAAATGGCTGCTTTTCTTTTTTCAAGCCTTCACATTTTACAAAAATCACTTACAAGACAGATGGTATAGGACAGGATGGCTGAAGTGTCAGTGCCGCTGGGAAGAGGGAAAGGGTGAATTTCTTTCAAATAGTCACAATATTTTCGAGCAGTTTAAGATTATAGTTAAGAGTGCAGCTTTATTGATAAGACTATGCTTGGTGTCCGGTGCTGTGCCCAGGGGCCCACAGGGAAGCAATCCACAGAAGTGGGCTTTCATGTTCCTCTATGCAAGAACAAAGCCGGATTAAGGTTGGGCCTTTCATCCACAAAGTGGGATGAGTATTTTTTATTTATCTTTTGGAGCGCCCCAGAGGAATGCCCTGGACTACACTGGAGCCATATCGGTAGTGCCATGTCACCTCTGGCATGTCTGATGATCCCTCACAATAGCAAATGGGGTGTGGGAAGGTGCATGTGCTGTGGTTCACTGTGGAGAATATAGCTCTTTTCTTTTTCTTTTTCTTTTTCTTTATGCTGTGGTGTGATACTTTTTTTCAACACCAGTCAAATTCATACTATATTGTACTATTCCCTTTGGTTCCTTTCTTGTTTCCTTCTTTTTTTGTTCCTATAATGTAAACTACTGCTTTATTTGAGTAGAGATTGGTCAATCGGACTTTATTGATGCTGTCATTTCTGGAGGCTGAAGTAAATAGCAGATATGTTGGGAATCATGTTTCATCCGTCTCTAAGGTTTATAAGTAGATTACCTTTTGTAATTCGTTTTGTTACACCAGTCAATAAGCATCCAATGCAAATGTGGTTCATTTGTATTTGAATTGATGTCCTGTCCCCATTAACTTATGCCTCTAATGCATTCTGGTACATTAGTAAATAGACCTGCCGGATTAATCATTAGTTCATTGGGATCATTTGCCTTCCTCATGCTTAATCGAATCTCTGACATTGGTAATAAAGGCAGACTTCACCTGCCTCCCTGGACACTCAAAAACAGGCCTGTGTTGTCTACTCCTTCTTTTTATTTGGTTGAAATTTCACAAAGCAATGCACTGAGACTAATTTGAGCCAACTTTTTAAATTTCCATTTATAAAGTTTAAGGTGCATTTATCATCCAAATTCTACCTGTTTTCTCCTCTTATCTTGCCTTATAATGAATGGCTTTTATGTCTATTGAATAAAAACGCTCATTAGACCATGCAAATAATTTATTAAGTTGTAATTAATTGAAACATGGAATGAAGAGTGACTCTGACTTAAATGCTAAGTACCTTTTTGTCCTACCATTTTCTCAGATACTGTATATTCTGACCTCGAGTGAAAGGCCTATAGTTACCTTCACAAACTGTTATAATTATAGTTCATAGTAGTAGTTGATAGTACAATCCCTTTGGTAATGGTAGTCCATGTGCTGTGTAGTGACAGGGATTGTCTTCTCCCTCTGATGCAACACCAGCGAGAAGGATGAGCGGCTCTTGCTGCATTCACAGAAGTGCTGAGTTAGTCATTTATGTGTTGGCTTGTCCTCCAGTGGTTAAGACTCACCTCATACCACTGATATGAATTCACTAAAGATGGAACCCTTGCAGTAATTTATTTTTAGGCAAGTATTACTTTTTATTGTATTGTTTATGCTGTTTGGAGTTTGGAGGCGTGATGATGAATAAAAAGAACTGACTTATATTTTTGGAAGCATGATCAGGAATACCAATACAAAAACAGAAAAAACACACAACTGAATTGTATAACACAGTAACTTGGGACCTCTATTTTCCCGCTACACTCACACAGTAACATATCAGAACCTTTAACAGTGCCCAGCTCTCTAGTGCTGGCTTATTGTGATCCTGTCAAAGAGGCTACTATATAACTGTTCTTGACCCATACTCTGCCAAATAAGCACGTTTTGTTGTCTGACCGTCTGACACATTCATCTTGTTAATGAATTTTTGGGCTGATACATTAATATGGCAGCACAGGAGCAGAAAGGGAGCAAGGCAACTCAAGGCCTCAAAAGTAAGATTAATATCTGTGTGTTGATGATCTCATAGTTAAGTGTTTTGTGTTGTATTTACACATCCGCCTGCACCGTCAGGCTTCGGCTTGTGTGTGACAAATGGGGGAGACACATCCTGACACTAATGCATCAGTGAAAATATTCTAAATGAATGATGCGTGTGCTTTTCCTGCTATTGACTCAATAGTGCCCCTGCTCAATGCAAACACTGTTATTCTCCCCACCGCCACATTCCATTCTTCGCCTGTGGGAAAATACACAGGACA
This sequence comes from Paratrypauchen microcephalus, assembly GCA_036785185.1. Lineage (NCBI taxonomy): Eukaryota > Metazoa > Chordata > Actinopteri > Gobiiformes > Gobiidae > Paratrypauchen > Paratrypauchen microcephalus. Next base: position 7,109,993 of record JAVJIX010000013.1, on the reverse strand, counting down.
TTTCAGGCTCTTTGATAACTAATGCTGCTTATTAATGACATATAGACATCAATCAGTACAAACATTCATTAAAAATAGTGCTATGGTATGAGTGATTAGCTCTTGACAGTTTCTAAATCTAAACAAGATGTCAAAATGCTAGTTGTATTTAATACGATTAATACTCTGTTTACACTTATATCAATATTTGGAATCAGGATGTTTGAATATGCACAGAAAACCTCTTTTTTAGGTCTTAAGGCCTGTACGTGATTTTTTTCCCTCATGTATCTGAGCAAAACTTGTCTTGCACCAGTCCCATAGACTGTATAAAAAGTGGACTAAGCGAGTAGCGTTCAGCGTCACTCAAATGAAGCTCACGATGCTAGCAGGTACAGGAGCAAATTTGGAGCCAGGGTCCATATTGTGAATATGATTTTTTTTAATGGACAAAATAGTGGAAAAACACTATCGAAAAACATAGAAAAACAAGATCATGTAGAGTGTTAATACGGACATTTTAAGACTAAACTGACAAGGATCACTGCAGCAGTTTCCAGTGTAAGTGAATGGGACCCAGGGTCAGTAGGAGCCGGAAGAGCCAAACTTCCTATTTGGAATGTGGCAGCTAGTGCGTTCGCTAACAGTCTATGACTTGTATAGCTACATTGTATAAGCAGCCTGTGTGGTCAAAATCAGTCTGTGCATGCTGTCTACATTCACTTAATAAGTTAGTATCAGGAAGTGTTGTTAGCTTTACTGACACAGCAAAATTCTGCTTTTGTCTCTGAAAGTTGTTAAAAGTGCTTATAAACTCATGGTGAATCATTTGGATGCTTGAAATGCATAAAGTAAATGAAAAATAAATTTGGATCACTGCAACATGTTTAAAATAAACTAGTTGTTTTTTTGTTGTTTTATTTGAATAATTTCATTTGAAAACACTGAGAGATTTTTAATGTAACACTCCCATGTTTCATCTTCTTTTCTAACCCCAGTGCCCACACTATTGACGTTTAATCTAGTTGGACTGCCCTACGTTGATGTTATTTTTTAAAGAATTTATCCTCAAAGCTTTAACTACATGGGAATAGGAAATGGGTGGTTAGTCAAAAAAGAAACAGATTAGCATGTGACTTGTGCATGATGACACAATCAACTATCCTCCACTCTTTATAAGTTACAAACTTGCCTAGACTGGCTTATGATATCAGCAGTACTATATCACCCATGGATTGCACTGTGTTGTTGAAGATAACGTTTGATTACATTTATAACAACAGTAACACATAAACAACCTCTGTAGCATCAGGAAAGGTGTGGTCTCTGACATTAGAAGTTGTTGTCTGAAAATTGATTTATTAATCAAGCCCTATTCAGTGATGGTTTTGAGCAATCATCAGAGCGCATTGTGGGAAAATGACCAGTTGAATGGTGACCCCTGATCTCTTTATTATGAAAGTCCATAAAGACTTTCAGAAATTACAGGGTTTGTGGCAGATCAGCAGTGAGTGATCATCTGCCGACATGAATGCAATTGTATGTTGAACCTTTGTAGCTACAATATTTGGCCCCTGTGGTATATTATTTAACGAAGTAGTGTTTTTCCCTGACATCACCAATCTATTGTATGAATCTCATGCAAGTCAGATGAAGTTATTGTTGTCACGTGCTAAAGATTTCACCTCAAAGGTTTTCTGTCATGAAATCTATGCCACTGACGGTGATGCTAGTGGGCCGCAGACTGTTAAGCATTCTAACCAAGCAGGGGATTTTGATAAATAAGAATTGAATTTAGTTCCAGCTGTGACATGTTGATTGATCAAAAAGCTCATGGCTAAGGCCTCCCTCCTTTCCCATCTTATTTATCCTTTGTCAAATGGTTTCAAAATCAATACTAGACTTGTACACAACCTTTTCAGCTGCAGGCTTTCAGGAAGAAGGGGGGAAAGAGAGGGAGAAAGAAAAACACCTGCTCTCTGGGTGATTGTTACTAATTTTTCCTGTCAAACATTTGAACGCAGAATAATTATGTGCCGTGTGGTTTCGGGGCATGGCGGATTATTGTACAATCCATTTAGATAACTTCAGAGAGCACTGGGAAAATAAAATCGCCTCAAAGCACATAAGTCCAGGCGGGAAGGTGATCTATCAGAGACTGTAGACAATAAGTCAAGTTAAAGATGCTATACTCTTCTAAAGGCAGGATTTCTCATCTTCACGAAAGGAACAAACTCTGCAGAATTTGTGGAACTTAGTGTCTACTTTCTATGAACTTTGGCCTTAAACTATAAAGAGATAAAATGAATGGGTTGTCAAAAAAGTCCATACTGAGATACTGTATTATCGAAACTATACGTTTAACTGGTAAAAATCTCAGAAATAGAACATATCAAGCTTTTTTTTAGTATTTTTACCAATAACCCACATATAGAACATCTTTATTTTATTTTTATTTTTTAAATCCTTTATTTATCCCTGTAGGGAAATTATCCTCTGCATTTCACCCATCCTTCCAGAGCAGTGGGCAGCACATGTTTCAGGCACCCGGTTACCTATCTCCATGATCTCATTGCTAGGCTTGGTCAGGACCTCAGCTTCCTATCTAATAACAAATAAACTTCAAATATTTTTTTATATTATCTGTATGGAAATTAATGTTAAACTTCACGCAACTGCTTTGAGCTGGTTGCTATGTAAACTGCTCTAGCTGTTTTTACACAAAGTTAGTTGATGGTAGAGGTAATCTTCTATGATGGTAAAACTTTTATAACCTCTTTTGCATTGGTTACAGTCATTCTTAATATATGGCCCATACCATTAAGTGTCGACGTTCTTTCGGGGAGGAGGTCTGTGGCTGGCTGTGGTCTATTTTATATTGTTTTCATGTGTTTATTTTAGCGCCATTTGTTCTGTCTCCAAAAAGAAAACAAAAGAGAAGAACCACTTTTGAGCAACTGTCCTCTGCCTGGCCAAAGATAAGTAACTGATCCCTGTGTTTATAAAAATACATTGACATTTATGAGGCTTTCACAGAATGCTTGCATGTAATGGAATGACATGTCCTAAATTTTAAATGTTTATTGTAACCCAAGTTGAGGGTATTCCATAATATTCCCATTAACTTGTCTGTGGCTCGGACCACAGCTGTAACATTTAACGTGAAGAAATAAGTTGCTTTCTTGTTCAAATGCAATGCAAGATTTGATTGTTTCTGAAACTAATAATAACGTGTAAAGTATTTTTTGCAAGAGTTTCAAAAAAAAAAAAAAGATGAACATAACTGTCAGTAACACTTGACAGAATTTGTTTTGTTGTAGCAGTGAAATGGAGAGGGGGTTGGAACCCTTATTTAGACAGCTGGGGGATATTTTATTTGCTCTAAAATGTCAGTCATCTGTAACCATTACTGAGGAAGCTCCAGGAAGTGGCTCTCTGTGTGCTTCACAATTAGCCCGGATAGAAGGCTGGTCGGGCCACAGCTTGTTCCGCCCTGGTCAGCCCTTGTAATTATTATTGTTTCAGAAATCCATTACTGTCCAGATGATGTCGACCAAGAGTTTGTTTAAATAGGCCGACTTTTGCCAGGAGTTTATGCAGCTGCAACAGTTTGGATTTTTGTATGTACCCCTATACTCAAGTATTAAAGAAGACCTATTGTGCCTGTGTCTGCTACAGTATGTAGTTATAATCAGTGATACACCTGGATCATTATGTTAGAATTTGCACATTTTAAATCTCAATATTAGTCCAAAACAACTTTAAAAAACTGACTTCCGCGTTAGAAAACTGCTCACGTTGCAGTAAATGTCATCGCAACAAAGAGTGGTCTAGCTATGGATAGCTGCACATCACACAATATACCTGTGTGTGTGCGTGTGTGCGTGTGTGTGCGTGTGTGTGTGTGCGTGTGTGTGTGTGGATATATTTCTTATGTTTTACTCCATTTAAAGCAACATTTGCAGCTTAGTCTTCCCAAGATGTAAAGATGTACCGGTAGTTTTAAAGGTCCCATGGCATGAAATGTTCACTTTCTGTGGTTTTTGAACGTTAATGTGAGCTCCCCTACCCTGTTTAGGGCCCCCCCCCCCCATGGCTAAATGTTGCGAAATGTCTAAACCTTTTCTGCGTTTGAAAAAAACACAGCTCAAATGGGCGATTCTGGACAAGGCACCTTATTGACGTCAGATCGAAAAAAGAAATGCAAATTCAGTTCCACCACCGTCTGGATCTCCACCCCCTGTCTCTGGAAATCACGCCCAGAGAATTTGGACTGCGGTGGAGCTACGCAATGCGAAATGCGTTTTTTTATTTGCCTGGAGGCACATGCGAGTGTTTCTAGACTCGGAAGTCCTTTACCCAACCCTCTGGACCTCTGAAGTGTTGATTTTGAAGAAGGATTCATTTACAGTATTAGGGAACCATTAAGGCACCATATAAAAGCATCAAGAAGTACCATGTCATGGGATCTTTAAATTTGTTATTTTGTAGTATATGCAAATAATTTCATTTTTCAGCCATCTCAGGTATTTTAAACACTCATGTGAAGCATTCATACAGGATAAGCTTCTATCTACAGCTACAGTCAAAGTAAACATCTGAAAAAACATGGAGGCTCCATAGTATAGAGGCAAAATCTATATTGAGATTGCATGAAAGTTCTAGCCCGTTCGAGGCCACAATTGTACATAGAATTACTTATTATGGCTGCAGAAACCCGGTGGGAATGCCAGAAAGTGGTTTCATTTTTCAATTAACACCTAACAGAACTTATTCATAATTCACAATTTCTTTTTTGTATATAATATATACAAATTACAATACTTTGTCATAATAGAGTTCTAGTTTCTTATTAACCCAGGTTGTTGCTGTGACAGTAATGAAATGTGCTTTCTACAAAAAACAGCATGAGTGAAGGGCAAACTTTGTGCCAAGCTAAAGTCGACTCCACTATGGGATAAACAATCCTTTACGAAATTTCTTTGTTCAATTAGAGGTGTTGATTATTCATCTGTGAGCCATTGATTATAGCGGATGTGCTGTCAGCGTCCTCATTATATCCTTGGGGAGGATAAGAGAAGAGAGCTTTGTTAAGATGCACATTGAGTCCATGATGTGTACCTCTTAGCCGAATGACATCTCCATCCATCACGCAAATTTTGGTCGTCTCAATCTCTGAGCCATAAGCCCTCAATCATCTGCACACCTGACAGAAAGCCACTGTAACATGCACACAAAGAGAGCTCCGGACCACTTCTCCATTAATGAAAAAATAACATATCACACAATATAAATGGTGAGTGCACTTCAGAAATGCCCAGATAATTAGACTGTCCGGCAGCAGATTGATGGATGCACTGTAATTACCTTTGTGTTATTATTTCAGGGCTAGACAAAAGGAAAAAGCGGCTTCTCCCCGCTCACATTCATTAATCTCATTAATGTGTGGAATTAATATCATTTTATCAGACATTCCAGAGCGTTCGCTGAGGTGTGCAGCGGGAGCCATGTTTCAGAACTGTCACCGAGGATAGAAGCATCAATCTAATACAGAAGCGTGTACCTTTAGGACAATGTACGCAACAAATAAGTGTGTCTACTGCTAAATGTTCTATAGCGCTTCTTGTAAAATGAATGTTAATGCACTTTTAACTTATACATATCCATAAAGCCATTGTTGTTAATAATGTATAGGGCAGAACTCATATGCATCTTGCCCCCAGCAGAGAATAAATGAACATGAGAATAAATAGATTAATAATAAAATCTGTATGCTAAAATATAAAATATAACTCACAATGTTAAAATACAACTTAAAGGTGCACTGTGCAACTTTTCTGGTGGAGGGTATGCTACCTGTTTGTGTCTATGCTATTGCTAGAATGTTCCACAGTAATAAACTCGTGTATTTTAATGTAGACAAGACAGTGATGCTACCAGGCCATATTATCAGATGTGTGCTTTAAAGAGGTGCTCTTAGCTAGAATGAATACTTGAAAAATAATACTTGATAATGATCAGCGGAGAAGTTCAATTTGTCAACTGGACAAAGTTTGTTTGGTTGAAAACGTTTCGCCGCTCATCCGAGAGACTTCGTCAGCTCATGGATTCTACCTGGACGACAGAGGGACTTTTCACGCAATACTTGATAATAAGTTTAATGTTTAAGAAGTGGAACATTCTAGGTAAAGCAATAACATGGAGACATGCCTGTTGCTAACCCTCAACCAGAAAAGTTACTTAATCCATCTTTTAAACCAGCCACATAAGGACATTTACAAGCCAGTGTATTTTTGCACTTAATAGTAAGATAAGTTTGGATAAACTGACAGGCTCCAATTAGTGACAACATCTAGTGTAAAATGAATCTCAAAAGATGCGCAGTAGTGATATCAGACGAGGATTACTAGATTAAAATGTAAAAAAATACTTTAATAATAAAACCTACAAAAGCAGTAATCATAGACTAGAGCAATACCCGGAGGTGGTCTCTGTCACATTTACACTTAGGCTACTGGTGTGGTAACATTGTGATAGGGTACAGAAATGGAGGATGTAGACCTTGACGACATTACATCCCCTAACCGAGCAGGTGGTTCAGTTTGTCGATGGGAGGAAATGGGATCTTTACACCCAATTTGAGGTGAAGTGACTCTGAGTTTACATGTAGGATATCTCTTGACCCTCGCATAATGACTTCCAGACTGCAGGTGGTCCCACTCACAAGTGGCAGTCATAGGACTCCATAACAGATTTAACCATGTTCCACAATCAGTAGTTCTGATCAATTTCTGTTCTTCTGACAGGCCGAAAAGGTATATACTGTAGTACAGTGAATTTTAATATGCATTATTTTGAGGGTATTTTGCTAAATCGATTTTATGGAGCTTTTTACCATCTTCTGATGTTGTTCCCTCATCGGAAACATGCCTAAAGAGGTTTCATATTTCATGTCTGAGTAATTTTGTGATCTATTCTGAACCATCAGGTTGGATCACTAAATTACACATTACTCTTTGCTCTCCCAAAACAAATAAGGTTGAGAATTTGTATTTTCCTCTATTTTATTATACGGTCATATTACTCAACAGACATTTTTTTAAACTGTGAATACATTTTATTTAATGAAAAAAAATATTTAATATTCTATTTATGATCAGTGAGTAACTCAATCTTTTTGAAATGTTTTACTGGTAATGTTGTTGATCTTAGAGCTTAACCGTTGCAGTGGGGCCAGGTTCAGTGTGGCCAAAGGACCTCCTGAAAACTGCCATCCCAGCCCTAATTGGTGGTCATTAATCATGAGAGCCTGTCCTGTAGTCAAAAGCACACTGTTTCTCTCTGCTCTTTGGCCTTCATGGAAGGGTCGGTATGTGGAGCTTCATAGAAGAGGGACAGTAAATTATGCTAAATATGCAATCCAAATTGAATGAAACTCGAGAAAAAAAAAATATAAACCCACATATGATTAGGCATTTAACATTTTTTTTTTTTTTTTAAAAGCTAAATTGATTATTGAAAAAGGAGTTTCATACCCTTATATGTCAGATACACACGTGACTCAAAATAAACATTCAAATCCAACTGGAATTTTACTGATAATAATTATGTTAATTACTAAAATATTTTGTATTATTACAAAGTTCTTGATGTTCATATTGCTGTTTTCATTTTTTTCCCCAAGCTAATTCTTCTAACTTGCTAACTTACTCTTTTGTGTTTTCAATATGGCTGAAAAGCTTGATATTGTTATATATTTGTTTTTTATTAGCACGAGTGCATGCTTCTTATTCAGCCTTTTAATATAATTAAGTATGTTGTTTTCTTCTCAATACACGATCACATCCAACAGCCTGTTATGAATTCAAACCCGGAGTACATCGGAAGGCGAGTATTCATGACCTCCTCCAGCTGCTATTGATTGTGTTAGCAGAAAATCCATAGGAGCTGATTTGTGAACCATTAAGTTTTGAACCCAAAGCTCATAATGTTCATATCCACGGCTTCCCTGTGTGCTGATGAGGCCGCGGGCTGGATAAAGAGGCAGGGGGTTAGGGCTTTAGCTACCCCTGGGTTAGGGGCAAGCTGTTAGCACATACAGGGGAGGATAGAAGATCTTTAGACAAATCAATTCAACTCTATCTGGAAGATTGCCTACACATGCAATAAAACAATGAGGAAAATCAGCAGGGACAATTTGTTATTATCATATTTACATGTTCAGTGTATTGTGTCTCTTAGCTTATCGACTTGTAGACAAAAGATGCAAGTAAAAGTTCTAAGCTCATAGTAGTAATGTATATTTTATGTTAATTGTATGAAAATTTTGAGTTTTTGGAATCTCATTACAAAACATGCTGCAGGCCTGCAATGAAGAAGTCCCAAGAATAGTCTAGAGTCCAAAATCTATCCCAAATTTGTATTTAAAACTTTTACCTTTAAGCACTGTATTTACTATGGTTACCATACAAATAAAAGAAAAAGAAAACATTTAGTTGTATTATTTTAAGTTGTAGTGATGTAGTGTAATGTCTGTTAATTTGTGGAAATGATCTTAAAGCACTTCTTGTTCTGACTCTATGTCAGGTGTGCTCCCAGCCACATAACTTGAGCCTTGTTCCTTCTGCCCCGGTCAGCCAGAGGTCACTTTGTACAGCTGCCTGACAGATACTGGCTGCCTGTACTGTCCATCAAACCATCTCAATTATAGATTTCCATGGCACATATACTGTATACATTACACAGAAGGCCTCCTCAATCTTCATTACTTTTGCATATACAGGACTGGGCAACTGCCATGCTATTATGGTCAAACCATGGTACGATGGTAGAATATTTAAGTCAAATGAAAAGCCATTACGTCAGAGGTGTCAAAAAAGTCATGAGAAGACATAAATCAGGCAGTCAGAAGGACACTGTATGCCCCTCACAGGCGCCACCTTTGCACTGTGTCTATGAACAAACTTTGTAGGCCGCTGGGGAAACGCTAATATGTTTTTCATACTCATTTTGATTTCATCCCACTGCGAGCCGTAAATTAAAATTGCATCTGACTCACAGAAACCCATTGACAGTGGCTGGACGTCCTCCAGTTATACAGGTGGGCACTCTCCAAGAGACATGCAACAGTGGGACATTTACTGCACTGAATGAGATTATTAATACGTTTTTTCTGTAGCTTAGAGAAATATTTAGCTGTATTTTCAAACATGTCAACACTGCTGTATTAACACTATACAATGGATTATAAGAATGCATTGGCAGCATTACAGAGTTGTTTCTCTTGCTGTACAAAGAAAAACAATTCTTTCATAAATACCGTCTATGTGTGTGATATATTTTCCTTTTTTTTCTTGATGTGTTGAGTGGCGTCCTAACCAAAAATCGATGTGGCCACTTGAGTAGGCCCACAAGGTTTTTGTAGCCGGTTATGTAATCTGATAATATCAATCATAACTGTGTTAGAGGCAATCTATCTGACTTCCACTGCACTGGGGTCAGTGAGTCTGGGAGAAACGGGGGTCGCCTCCAGGGCCATCAATTACCACTTATTATGGGGGGGCTTACTCCATGGCAGAGCTGTGCAGCACCCCTTCCATAAATAATATTAACAGGGCCAGTCTCATCAATCAATAGCAGCACAGTTGTATTGCCACAGCCTAATGGCAGCATCTATGGCTCGAGCCTCGATCAATGAGCATGGCTCCTGCACACTAACACATAAGGGTAAATCTAGCTGTGTTTGAACCCTGGGGTCCTTATACCTTTCCCTGAAACTCAGTCTTCTTTATCCTGTAGTTCTGGTACTGGCTGTCTCTGTACTGTCTTTTATATACAGTGAGAAAATACTGCAACAGCAGTATTTTAGCATTCCCTTTGCGAAAATACTACTGTTGCTAACTGTGAACTAAAGACAATATTTTATCTGTACAAATACAAATGTATATCTTTTTCTCATTCTAGGATATGCCTTTATGCCAGATACCCTTCCTACTACAGTGCTCTTCATTAATTGGACATGGGACACACATTTGTGATTCTTTTGTATCTAAGTAACTTATAATATTACTTTCTTTTAAATAGTTGCAATTTTTTTTCCAATTATGGAATGTTTCACTTTTTTTTTTTAATGGTCTTTCTTCACTACTGTTAACCCACTTCATTCTGCTAGTAACATCTCCGGAGTTATGTTTGAACCTTGCCACCTGTCTTTGCCCTGTCTTATTGCCAGTGAGCATGCTCCTTTGCCAACATACAGCTGTTTACTGGTGGCTGTAGTCTCTGGCTTGTTAGCAGCATGGAACATATGCACGAGTCAGAAAAGTGTGATTCTGTCAGATTAATGAGTCATCTAATGATTCTTTTTCCACATTCCGTGTTATTTCCTGCTGTAAGAGATGTGGTGTGAAGAGGAAAATTTGAGGCACTTTTTGGTAGCCAGCACAGCTTAAGTTTTTGACTGGAGCCATCCTTAGTTAATTATTCTCAAATTAAAAGTGTTACTCTCTATATAGTTCTAGTCAGTAGAAGTCAGCATGTTTACTTTTCGTATTAATTCAAAGTCCCTGTAGCCCAGGTGTGGAGCTGGCTGCATTGGTTCAGGAGGTGATGTTAGGAGCGTAATTACGGAAGCAAATAATTAGTCCAAAGAGTGCAAACTAAGATTAATTGGCCTCATCATCTGCCTGTAACCTTAGCACTTGTGAATCATTCTCTGTTTGACCGGAACTGCCATACGAAACAGCTGAACAGATGCTATATGTCTGCCACCTTTGATTCAACATGTTATCTGCATTTGAGAAGAATACTTGACCCATTGTTAATTATTTTAATAATTATCTTTTCTGTGCATATCATTTGCTGCTTGCTCTGTGGTGAGTTGCCCAAGAACCCTTTTTAAGGTCTCGAGCCAGGAATGTAGTCAGGTTTATCTATCTGTAGCATTAGCCTAGTTTTATCCTTTTTTTTGTGCCATTTATTGCATGCCTTGTCAAAAGAAAACCCTCTCACTTCTAGCTGACTTTAAATGCTGGTCTGTTACTGACCTGCAGACTTCAAAGTGTGATCAAGCCTTTGTGAGACAAGGAATTCTGTAGTACAGGCAATTTGTTCAACAGGAGAAAGGTTTAGAGTGATTTGGCATTGACGTTCCTGTAGTTGGGCTAACCTGTCTCTGCATGGACTTGGAAAAGAAAGAAAGCAACATTTGAGAGCATGAAAGTTTACACAAAATAAGAGTACAGGGGGTCCTCAGGTTACGACGTTGATCCGTTCTTAAGACCCGAATTTCGTCACAAGTCGGAACATAATCAATAAAATATAAAATAAACGGTAATAACATAAAAATATACTAAAATAACATAAATAATGTATAATAATAACCCAGGTCAGGGCCAGAGGTGTGGAAAAACAGGCGTGTAGGGATGAATAGGGACTGTCAGCTAGACGCCAGAGAAACAAAAGACCGAAACCAATGAGATAGTTCCGGAAAGTAGTTAGCTAGTTAGCTCCTCCCTACAGCAAGATATAAGCAAGTGTCTTACCAGTATTCTTATTAGAGCTGACGAAGCCTCTCGGATGAGCGGCGAAACGTTTTCAACCAAACAAACTTTGTCCAGTTGACAAATTGAACTTCTCCTGTTATCACGTATAATAATAACGTATAAAATATACTGTAAAGTACTGTACGTATAGTGCTTTACAGTTAATGACATAAAAAAGTACGGTACTGCGATTGAGCGTAGGGAGCGACGCCGTCCTCTTCGCCCTACAGCCACAACAAGCGTACAGTATTCTTCCGCCGTGCGCCCGAAACTAGTTCGCGTTTGTTTACGTCGCTTATGACGCTAAACCGCGTAATACGGAATGAAAAAAAAAATAATTTAATGGGGGCACGTTCGTAACCACGAAACGTCGTAAGTCGAGACTGTCGTAACTCGAGGACCCCCTGTATGTACAAAAGAGGGCATACTGCTACGTGAATTAAACTGCTTCCAATACAAAAAAAAAAAGTTATTCAAATGTATTATTTTGTTAACACGATAATCATAAGAACCCCCAAAAAAATTCATTAAAGCTGCAACAATAAATCAGAACAATAGTCAACTATTAAAATAATCACATTTTGATTTATTACTTGATTGTTAAAATACATTCTTATCAGAAAGACGGTGGCATTTTAAACCAAATGCCATTTTGCTGGTCGCAAAATAGTGATCTATTAGACCAGCGATTCCCAACCTTCTTCTTCCAGCGACCCATATTTGATTTGTTATTTATTTATTTTTATTGTGGACACATTCCCAACCCCTTCTTCATTCTCCTACCTGATAAGCTACGGCCTTTTAATGAAAATATTATTTTCTGGTAAGTAAAGATGTTATAAAACAGTAATGATTAAAAAATAAGGAATTCAGCTGCCATCTCATGGTCATACAATCTACACTGCACTTCTTACCTATGAACTCTTGGGGGCCCCCTTAAAATCTTTGGGGACCCAAATTTGGGTCTTGACCCCCAGGTTAGGCATGACTGTATTAGACAATGTGAATAAAAGAAAATTAAGGATTCCTGTGTTGTGCTGTCAAGTTGTCGAAAAGCTTGAATAGTCATAAAATCGTGATTTTTCTTCTCACAGAAATTGTAACTCTAAAATATGACATTGTAACACCCATAATCGGTATACAATATTATATGAATTCAAGAAGAAAAGTACTTGACTGATTCGAGTTCAATTTTTAGGCTTTCTGCTCCTTGTCATTTTGCTATGTGAAAATTCCTGCCTGCCCTCTCTAGCCAGCAGTTTCATTGTAATCATTTTGAGACAACCAAAGTCCTAACCATGCTCTTGATCAGTGCGCAGCCTGACATAAGCACTGTATTTACTCCAGTAATGGTCACAGTCGACTGAGAGCTGTCAAGTTAAGATGTATGAGCGGCTTTATAAAACGGACATAATTTCATGGTAAAGATAGGAAATGTTATTGTTGTTTGATTGTTGAAACTTTAGGGGCGACTGCTTGGGCCTTTACTCCGGATTAACATTCGATTTAAACCCAATTATTTATGTGTACGCCAGAATGATGTTTTGAAATGTGTCCCTTTTTTAAACAATGTAAACAAAGGCGATCCATCATAACCCTTGACAGCCTTAATTACTACCAGATATAGTGTGCTAGCCAGGCTGCTCTGCTGTGTGCCATCAGCACAGAGAAGCATTCTATATGGAGAATTTGTCGAAGTTTCTTGTGTAAAGGATTTGAAATTATGATTTTTCCGGGTTTAATGCATGGGTTATTAACCACACATTGCTGTTTCATTACACAGAGAAACAGAATTTATTGTTATATCACTATAAAATAACAATGAAATGCAGCTCTGGAAAAAAAAAAAAAAAAAAAAGAGAGACCACTGTTAAATTAACATATATTTGCCCCTTCTTTTGTTGGTTCTTTTTGGATGACTTGGGAAATCGTGGCTGACAGGTTCAAATTTGTTGGATAGGAACAAGTTAACAACTAATCTCACCAGTAGAATTCAAAATATATACAGCTCTGGAAAAAATAAGAGACCACTTCAAAATTATCAGTTTTTCAGATTTTACCACTTATAGGTATGTGTTTGGGCAAAAGGAATATTTTTGTTTGTGTCTTTAAACTACTGACAACATTTCCCCCAAATTCCAAATACATTTTTATCGTTTAGAGGATTTATTTGCAGAAAATGACAAATGGTCAAAATAACAAAAAAGATACATGTTTTCAGACCTCAAACAATGCAAAGAAACAAGATCAAATTCATTTTAAAATAACATAATACTAATGTTTACACTTAAGAAGAGTTCAGAAATCAATATCTGGTGCAATAAGCCTTATTTTTAATCACAGCTTTCATGCGTCTTGGCATGCTCTCCACAAGTCTTTCACACTGTTCTTGGGTGACTTTATTCCTCAAAAAAATGCAGTGGTCTCTTATTTTTTTCCAAAGCTGTAATGTAATGCAATGCTAGGCCTGTCAAGGTAACACATTTTGAAGCCTGATATATTGCTACAGAGAAATATCACGATAAACAATAATATTGAAACTACTTTATGACACTGATAACACAAAAAATAAAGCAGGATGATCCTAGTAAAGTTTTTTTTTTTTTTTTTAAATACACTATCATTAGCATGAGCATGAGCTACTACAAATAAATAGTTGAAAGGACCAATAATTAGTCCTGGATGTTACCTTTCCATCCCTCGACAGCTAAAAAAAAATATAAGAAAAATAGCAGAAACCTCCCCATTATGCAACAGATATATGCACACGATAAATAATGAGCCCCATAATATCTATCATTCATCGTTCATATATTGAAAGATAAGTCGATATTGTAATTATCGTGACAGGCCTATGTAATGCTCAATCGGTGTTATTACAGACAGTTAGCAATTCGATCATAACTCCAGTCTGTGTACACTTTTGTGTTGTGTCCTTGGGCAGGACACTCCTTCCAATTTACATATGTATGAATGGGTTGTGATTGTGGAGTGATTAGTGGTGTTCAGTGAGACAAAGTAAAGTGTCCAAAAAAATAAAATTAGCTAAATAAAAAAATTTATAAATGTTAGGTGTTATTATGTGATATTATTAAAGGAGCAGAGATGTTATTGCTTTACCTGGAATGTTCCACTACATGGTCTTAAAGGGAAAGTAACGTTTTTTTTACAATTTGAGCCTTATTTTGGTAATAAAACAAGTTGTTTTACTCACCCATATCACTTTGGTGTCATATGGAGCATTTCCGGAGATGTTTTAGATTAGCGTTAGGCTAACGCCGTTAGCCTAGCGCGACTTATAGCCATAGCTCAGGGCATTCCCCGAGCATGTAATATGCCCCCGTGCGGGCTCCAAATAACACAAACTTTAGCACTTTTCAAATCATAGAAGCTCGATGTCTTTAGTCTACGATTTCGTTTGGTCAAAAGTGGCCTGTAATCCAAGATTTAGCCATAGTTTCGAGTAGATGAGGACGCCAGTGCGCATGCGCGGAGTGTGCTCTCAGCTCCCGGGACCCAAACATGGAACGCATAGCTGTAAACTATGGATAAATCTCGGATTACAGGCCACTTTTGATTCAAACAAAATCGTAGACTAAAGACATCAAGCTTCTCTGATTTGAAAAGTGCTAAAGTTTGTGTTATTTGGAGCCCGCACGGGGCATATTACATGCGCGGGGAATGCGCCGAGCTATGGCTATAAGTCGCGCTAGGCTAACGGCGTTAGCCTAACGCTAATCTAAAACATCCCCGGAAATGCTCCATATGACACCAAAGTGATATGGGTGAGTAAAACACCTTGTTTTATTACCGAAATATTGTAAAAAAAAATTGTAAAAAAAAAATGTTACTTTTCCTTTAAACTTGCCTATCCTGCATTTGTTCAATTATAACTGTTTAATACCTTGATCAAAGGAGAAGTTCAATTTGTCAACTTGACAAAGTTTGTTTGGTTGAAAACGTTTCGCCGCTCATCCGAGAGGCTTCGTCAGCTCTGGTTATTGTACTGGTTAGACCCTGCTTATGTCTAGCTGCCGGGAGGCGCGTCCTACAATGACAAAAGCTCTGAAAACGATCCCCCCTAATCTGTCTCTTTGTTTTTCAAATTACTCTGACGGCTGTTTCGACCCCCTATTCAACGTCTAACGACCCTCTCCACCCCTCTCCACCTTGAAAAACATGCTCACCTCTCCACAGGTCTGACATGTAATTCGACCTGCAGGTCTCTATGGATATAATGTTTAATGTCCTACTGTGGAACATTCCAGACAAAACAAACCTCTCCAACTTACCAAGTCTAGATGCCCACTCCTGTATAACTCTCAGTGTCATATTTCTATCAAACAAGAAATAATGTTTTTTTTTTTTTTAATGTAAGTATTTTTCTTTTTTCTTTTTTTTTAGCAGATCTGAAAAAGGAGAAGATGATTCACACAGCTGCCCTACCTACTTGGGCGGGTTAGATTTTATAGCGCTAGCATGTATTGACCTGTGGCTAACATCTGCTTTCTGCTTTCATAACATAATCAGCACTTGACACACGATTATAATAACCCAATACCATTTTCCAACATCTCTACAAACACATTGATTTTTGTGAACAGCTCCCCTGAACCAATTACATAAATATTGCGGCATAATTAGTTTACACATTACTAAATTACTGACAGATTAAAAGTGAAATAGCACAGTTCATACCCTGGCCGCATAACTGCCTGAGAGGAAATTAATATGGATTCAAATGGTCCTCCGAGACGTCAGCAGTAAAAGAGAAAAGCAACAATCTATACAGCCTGGCTTGCATAAGGATATCCTCTGTGTGGGCGTCCCAGGTGTAGGTTTCAGCAGAGGCATTCAGCCCAGGGTAATTAATACGCTTCTTAATTAGATTTGCATATGATTATCAATAGTCTTTCTTACAGAGTTAATAGGGTAAGGCAGTGGTTATTGGTCTCCACTTTCAGGATGGTTATACTTGTACAACCTAATCCTACACATTGCAATTGTTTCTGAAAGTATATTTTATATTTAATTGAAATCATTATTTTTTACTTATAGTAGCCACATGCTTGGGGAGAGTAGGGACAACAAGATGAGGCCACCTTTACCCCTGTGTGTGATGTATTATTTGTTGGTATTGTGTGTTTTAATTGCATTTATTCCCCATTTTTGTGTTACTGGCATATATATACACCACTGTGTGTGTATGTGTGTATATATATATATATATATATATATATATATATATATATATATATATATATATATATATATATATATATATATATATATATCGCTCAGTTGGTAGAGCGTTTGTCCACTGATCCAAAGGTTGGCGGTTCAAATCCCGCTCTTGACATAAGAAACATCAGTGGTTGAGCGGTCAGATCCACTGACCCACAGGTTGGTTGGTACGATTCCAGCTCCCACAGATGAATGCTGCCGTTGTGTCCTTGGGCAAGACACTTAACCCTCCTCGCCCCCAGTGTCTGCGTACATTGGTGTGTGAATGCGTGTGTGAATGGGTGATTGGTTCCTTGTTGTAAAGCGCTTTGGGTGCCTTGAAGGTGGAAAAGCGCTATATAAAGATGTGACCATATATATATATATATATATATATATATATATATAATATATATATAATATATACACAGTGGTACCTCACCTTACGAATGACCCAACAAACGAAAATTTCAAGTTACGAAACGCCTTCACGGTAAATTTTGGTCTCTAGATACGAATGAAATTTCAAGTTACGAAACGCAAAATCTCAAAAATTCAAATAATGTGCACTCAGTCACACACATTATACGCTTTTCTCAGACTGGATTTAAACTTTTCTCACATTTGTCTCTCTTTTAAACACTCAAACTTTCATAGATTTTCAACAAAATTATTAATAGTGAAGCGTGTGGGGGGAAGGGGGAGGGGGGAGAAAACTGCGCTCTGACACGTGTGATAGCGGCATGTGTGACAGCTGACCCGGCGCGGCCAGCAGGTCTAGACCTGGACTAAATCAGGATTAAACCTGGACTAAACCTGGACTAAACTTGGACTAGACCTGGACTAGACCAGGTGGATTAAAGCGCTGCGCGTGGGTCTATTTCCTGGTTTTGTTTCGAGTCACAGCTGAGGCGAGCAGCTGCTCGCATGCAAGAGCCGCGGTCTAGACCTGCTCTCCAGGGCCACTCCAGGCACGGAGCCCCAGACATCCAGGGACCCAGGAGGACACTGCCAGCCCGCCTTAAGAGCTCCCTAAGCGGGCATGGGTCCTGGGATTGTCCCGGTCACCGGCCTGGAGGTCTTGAAGAGGCCGACCTCACGGTTCTATCCATGCCGCTCTGTGAGCACCTTACGCGGGCAGGTCTAGAGCAGCGGCTCGCCTCAGCTGTGGCTCGAAACGAAACCAGGAAATAGAGCCACGCGCTGCGCTTTAATCCACCTGGTCTAGTCCTGGTTTAGTCCTGGTTTAGTCCTGGTTTACTCCTGGTTTAGACCTTGGTCTAGACCTGGTTTAGACCGTGGTCTAGACCTGGTTTAGACCGTGGTCTAGACCTGCTGTCAGCTCCGCGCCGGAACCAGGAAATAGACCCACGCGCGGCGCTTTAATCCACCTGGTCTAGTCCTGGTTTAGTCCTGGTTTAGTCCTGGTTTAGTCCTGGTTTAGTCCTGGTTTAGACCTTGGTCTAGACCTGCTGTCAGCTCCGCGCCGGGTCATGTGCGCTATCACACGTGTCAGAGCGCACTCTTCTCCCCCCTCCTCCTTCCCCCCACACGCTTCACTATTAATAATTTTGTTGAAAATCTATGAAAGTTTGAGTGTTTAAACGAGAGACAAATGTGAGAAAAGGACGCAGAACACAATGTTACACTATAAAAAAAGTTACACTATAAAAAAAAAACTTGGATCGGGGCCTTGGAACGAATCAGGCTTTTTCCATTGAAATAGCTACTCAACTTACAAATTTTTCACGTTACGAAACCACTTCTGGAACGAATTAATTTCGTAAGGTGAGGTACCACTGTATATGTATGTATATATATATGTGTGTATATATATATATATATATGTATATATATATATGTGTATATATATATATACACATATATATATATATATATATATATATACACATACATACATACATACATACATACATACATACATACATACATACATTTTCTTCCGCTTATCCGGGGCCGGGTCGGGCCTAAAATGTCAATCATTGCTTCGGGTTGGGTCGGGCCGGGCCTCTCTCTCGCTGACTTTTTAAAAATAAATATATGTTTATAAAAATGTATACTAAAACGATGTGTGGATACTAAACTAAGGAATACTTTTTAAAATACTTTTAAAATAAATAATTTGGATAAAACAGAGAAGGCGCTGTAATGTAATTGCTATTTAACTACTAAACAGGAGCCGCAGAGCCAGAGCATGCTCTGCGCACGTGAACGCCGCCCTCTTAATAATCTTCCCCTCCGCAAGTCCGCATCTATTTTGACCTGGTATCCCCAATATGGAGGAGCAAGAAGTTAAGGATAAACTAAAGACAGGAGAACTGAAAAGACAAACACGCACCGGTAAGAGTGAGGAACTCCTTCCTGTCTCTGTCTATTATCCACCCGTCATTGTTCTTCTTTGTCTCTCTGCTTCTCTCTCTTAAAGTGCCGCGCTAGATTCTTAAGGACGTACTGCTGCTGTGGTTTATGGCCCAATTTTCAACCCGTCAAAATGACGGACGGCCTTAAATTTTTCCCGTCAACTCTTTAAAAAATCCGTCAATGATGGAAAATTGTCGGTTAATGTACCCTCTGCAGAAACAAATATAAAAGATGTAAATGTTTATACAGTCTTGTTTAACTTAGATTTCGTTACAAAAGACAGGCTTTAATTTGTTATCATAAATCACCCCTCCTCCTCCTCCCGAGTCCTCACAAATAAAATATGAAATTTCGGGTATGCTTCGGGCTCGGGCCTGCAAATCAAGTTAATTGGTCGGGTTCGGGCCGGGTCGGGCTTTAATACCCGCGGGCCGGGCCGGGCTGGATTTTTTTTAGGCCCGATCTTACCTCTATCCCAGACTTCCTCCACCCCGGACACTTCCTCCAGCTCCTCCAGGGGGACCCCAAGGTGTTCCCAGGCCAACCTGTATATATGTATATATATATATATATATATATATATATATATATATATATATATATATATATATATATATATATATATATAATTTTACATTTTCAATACCAGATATTACCAGTGGTAGCATCAGTTTTATCATTTTGGCTTTTGTGTTTTGAATTGTGTTCTTGGGATGACTTACTTATTGCCTAAGGAAAATGCAGGCCGTGTTATTAGTCTGTCTGCATTAGCCTAAATTGTTAGCCTGCTTGATAGCGCACTAAGTTTTCAGCAGAAATGTATTGCCCTGACCTTTGCTACCTCCATTGATCCTATGTACTGAGTGGCCATTTCCCCAGAAACAAACATATATAATTGCTATTGGGTTCAGTGATGCTCTTTCACTGTCTTTGGGGATGCTTTGAAGGAATATAAATCAATTCACACTTATAGAGACAATATGGGTGCATTAGTGCTGACTGGTCATTTGAGAGGAGCTGAGAGGTAAAGAATTCAATAGGCTTTGATCAACCACAGCTAATCTATCTTCATCAATCCTTAAGTTGTACTTTAGGCTTCACATGGTCATCATAATGCTGCAGTCAGGGGTAGTTCAGTGGAAACTGTCAAGCAGGTTCACATTTGAGTCTTTTAAGCTTTTTGCCGTCTTATGAACTGAGATTTAAATGACTTATCTTTTTTGTCTTTGTTTTCCTGCTCCAACATGCCACAATTGGAGCAGATCATAATTTAATGCCTGAATCCTTTCTAGATTTACAGCCTCATAAATGTCCTGTGTGCAATGGGTCAGTAAAACTAATATTGGTCCTGCAACATATCTCAGGGGTCACATGAGCATATGGTTGTCTGAGGAACGTAAAATCCAACATGCTTTATATTTAAGATTAGTAAGAAAGAACGTGCAAGGGGTTATGTGTATTGTTTGACTGACAGTTATTACTTATACATTAAAAGGTGAAGTGTTTATTATTATGGGTCATGGCTGTTTGGGGGACACGGTGACCTTAAGTAGGATGCATACTTAAAGCAGCTTTGATTATTGGCTTAAAACACGACATTAATGTTTTATAGATAACAAAATAACAAGTTTTTATTGTGATATTCTTTGTTGGACTGCATGATTTGAAATCACAAATTGAAATTTCTATCTCTGTATGTTCTGAAATATATGCAATTCTCTTATTAGTCTTCTCCCAGATGTTAAAATGTGAACTTAGAATTGAAATCTTCTTTTACCATTAATTTCAAATCTAATCACAATGCTCATAGAAAAATTGCAATTTGATATTTTTGCAGAATTGTTTAGTCCTAAATCCTGGTCAGTTTATGAATGACTATGTCCAGGGTTTATTAGTCAGTGGGATATAGCTTTACCTGTCCACTGTTCTGCCTGACTGTTTACTCAGCTGTAGGGCCTCTGTCTTCAGTGTAAGGGCAAAAGGAGCAGGTCACCAAATATTTCATTTCCCAAGTAAAACATGCACTAACTTCAGCTGAAAAAAGTGTAGCGGACCCAGTGATGGATGTGCAATCAGGCTGATTAAGTCATTATTAGCTGTCCAAGAAACTCACAGCGGGAAATGAGGATAAGAATGTAAAAGGATGTTTATATGCAGCGGAATGCGCCAATGTCACTCGCTCAGTTATGAATGTGATTTGAGGAAGGGGCCTGTGTGAACTTCAACCTTTCAGTATACTCCACATGATCCTTCAGTTCATTTCCACTCATCTGTTATGTTAAATTGTACACAGCATAGTCAACAAAGAACAATTCACACTTTTGGGTTGTTTTAAAACTTTATCCTTTGTTATTTATCGCTTCACAAAAAGTGGCCAGCAGATGGTGCTGTAGTCTCTTTCCAGTGCATCTGAGGCGCACTCCAGCGTCGTGTTCTTCAGGCTCCCACAGTCACAGAGTAAGCACACACAAAAAAGGCTCTGGGTAGTTCCTGAGTTGAGGCAAATGTTTGTTGAATTAAGTGGAGATTTCCTGGTTTTCTTTTAGCAGAAAAAAAGTTCCTTTATAGGATGATCTCCTGGTGTTCTGCAGTTACCCTCCCCCTGTGACTCTAGTGCAGGTATATGTTGGTGGGCCCTTCTCTTTTGTTGTAGAGCATGGTGTTTATGGCTGATCCAGTTACCACAAGTACATGGAATTAGAACCTCTTTTTCTCTAAAAGGACAGAGACAGAGGTTTCTTAATTTTTTTTTTTCTAGTTTTATACTACTTAAAATGTTGTATTGTTGTACTGCTTTACTCGTCAACCCACCTGTGACTTGTCACCATTAGGCTGGTGGTATGAGGGGTGTGAGTGTTCTGTGGGGGGCTCCGGGGGGCTGAGGTAGGGGAGCGTAGCGTGTAAGCTACTGAGAGAAGGAATGTGAGAGAGCATTATTGGCCACACTTCATGTGAATGGAAAAGGGGTTAAAGAAATGACAGCATACAGTGGGTGGTAGGGCCTCAGCGCAGCCCGGGAGGAAATGGAATGAGAAAGTGCAGTCAGGCAGACCACTCATTCACCATGACAAATAGGAGAGGCCTAGGCCAAGGGGATACCTGATACCCTACAGTGGGCTGTGTGCACCTGCCCGGACTGCAAGAGCACAAAAGTGGAAGTAAACCTCAGCCACTTACGTTGGTCAACACAATAGATTTAAATCAGACCACAGCACAAGAAATGAAAACAAATTAATAAAATATGTCACATTCACTAAATAAAACAGTTAAGGACTAAGTGAAATGCTGAATGTTGTGTTATAATATGTTTTAAATCTAACTTTTAGCTGAATAAATGTAGTTGTCAGTCACTGTGCAAGAGCATTAGTACTCACAAAGAGTTAATAGGTGCTTGAACAGGATGTCACAAGCCCATGTCATGAGGTTTCCATCTAAATTAAATGTATCAAATTCCAGGGGCATTTTAAATCTTTGAGAACTGTTTAGAATTAAAGGGGTGCTTGAATAATCCAATAGTATGTGCGGACAGAACAAGAGCCATAGGTAGAGCCATAGTGCAGACATAGACACCCCCTGTTCACTTTTGTTGTCTTGGGTTGTCTGTGTTAGTCTGTCGAATGATTCCTCTGGCCCTGTAGACACGACTGCTGCTGCTCAGAGTGTGGCGTCAGGCCACAGCGCACTGTCGTCAACAAGCTTCTCTGTTTTCAGCTCAGGCTCCGCTCACTGTGCAGGAAGGGAAACTTTCACTGTCTCACAAATCACCTTTAAACTCCATTTTACAATTTTTTTCTGCACTAAAAATATAATAAAGATATGGACTAATTTTGTTTAATTTTCTTTTTAGAATTTAATGTAAAAACACCCTCACTTTAGAGTTAATCATTTAGTTTTGTTGGATCACTTTATTTAAGATCCAAATGGATGTGTGTGGAGTTTTCTTTTTGGATACAATCTGGGTTAATCTCATATTAGTCAAGAAGGATCAAATTTGCACAAACAGCCTGAGACTTGTTTCACACAAATGCTCTAAATTTAACCAAATTAAACTGAAATTATATTGAAATTATATTTCACCAAATTAAACTGAAATTATATTTCATTGTTATATATTATATAACAATGAAATATAATTTCAATTTAATTTGGTTAAATGTGGGTGTGTGTGTGTGTGTATATATATATATATATATATATATATATATATATATATATATATATATATATATAAACAATTTCTCAAATTTCCACAAATGCATGTATGTACTTAAGTGTAGCTGTGGTGACAACTGCTGCACTAGGGCCTAACAGAGTAAACAATATGTTTTGTATTAAGATTGTTGCCTAATAAGCCTTATTGTATTTATAAATCATAAAGTGGATGATTTTTTAAGAAGATTAGGTCATAGGGAGCTCCCATCCTCCAGCACAGCCTCCCAGCATGCAGGCCAGAGATGTAATCCAGATTTATAATCCAGTGATTCTTACAAGCTGTTCTACCCTCTAATACAGGGTATTTGTGTTGATTTAATATTATTCTAATCTCCTCTAAACTGCCAGTCGTTGTCTGGTTCGTAGCCATCTTGATTACTGCATGCTCTCGTCTCTCTACTGTAGGCTGGGGTAGATTCTGATGAGCCCAGTGGACTTCACGGATGATGAAGCTTTAAGGAGCAAGACCCACTTTCTGAACACTTTTATTTCCACTTAATAAAACAGAAAACATTTAAACTGTGTCCTAAACAGCCTCCCATTATCTTCTTTCTAAAGATGGTGTAAACACCTTTTCTGTCTGTGATTAACTCCAGCTTTTTGGCTGCTGCTTTTGCCTCATTTTACCTCTGCAGTGTTAGTGCGCTACGCTCCTCAGCCTTTTTGTCACTATTATGTGCCTGAATCACACTTACTGTCAAATGATCTTATATTTCTCTCTTATATTTAAAAAATGAATGTTAAAAGCTCATTATGCTTGCATACATACATGGAAACTATTTTATTAAGCATGCAATAATGTGCTCCTCAGCTGGTCTGCCAATGATGACATTTTGGTGCATGTTAGACATACAGCAAGTCCAACAGGTGTTACCTGTGGATTACAGTCTGAATCATTAAGCTTATTGTTATTATCCTTTCTATTTTTATTTAGTTTAATTGTAAGTGGCTTATGCTGGAGGAAGATCTCTTCAGTGCTTTGACTTGCATGTCCAATATTATTAGTTGCTATGAGTTGAGCCTGTGCAAATCTGTTAATGCATAAGAGCATAAGAGCTTCTTATGTTCCCAGCCAGGTCAAAGTGAAGACACATCAGATTAATATTTGATCATGCAGAAGGGGCCTAATCAGATTTGGGTATTTCCTTAGCTGAGTGCTCTGCAGCAATTATCATAATTGTTGCTCTAAACATGCTTGTCTTTACGGGTGGCAGTTGGGCGTGAGCATGTGCTGCGATAGAGGGATTCCAGCACCAAACCCAATTAATGCAGAATGGATGGTTACGCTAGCAAGGCAGAGTGGGAGAGGAGGTATGGGGAAGGCTGGTACATGATACGAGCGTTCATATCACCCTTGGAACTGGACAGACACTAGAGCTGCTCGGGGCTCTGATCCTCTCTCATACGAGTCATATATGGTGTCACTTCACATCACAGGTGGAAACGAGCATGAGGTGAACATTGAAGAGGCTCCACAAGTGCCCACAAACCTTTGCTTTGTGAGAAAATTTTCCTTTTCATCTAGGGATTAATCTGAATGTCTTTTTTACTGAGCATTTGTAATATCTATTTCATGTAATTATTGTACGGGTGTGCTATCAACGTTTGTCATCTACTTGACAATCTAAATGCACATGGATACACACATAGGTGTCCTTTATTTACATAAAGTAAATACTTTCATTTACATTTCCTCATAGTGTTGTAGGATAACAACATTTTTAGATTATTAAAGTATCAATGGCAAATGGTATTAGTTTTGTCAAACAGTAAGAATTAAAAGCAAGTTAATGTAAGTGGCATTAAATTGTGTGTGTGTGTGTGTGTGTGTGTGTGTGTGTGTGTGTGTGTGTGTGTGTGTGTGTGTGTATATGTGTGTGTGTGTGTGTGTGTGTGTGTGTGTATGTGTGTGTGTGTGTGTGTGTGTGTGTGTGTGTGTGTTGGAGTTGTTGAAAGAATTGAAAATCTAATATTCCTTTATACTAAAGCTAGTAATGAAAAAACATTTAAAACAATCACATAACAGGACAAAATTTGATATTTCCTCAACAGCTTTAGAATGCAATTTTATCAGAACTATAATACCTCATGGTAACATAGTAACATAGTACTATTATCTTGTGTTGAAAATGAAATTGGCATTTTTGAAAAGATGCACCACAGTGCCAATGAAAATGTATCAAGCCTATTGAAATTAAATTTTAGTATTGTGACAAAACTAGTGTGTGTAGATTTTATATATATATATATATATATATATATATATATATATATATATATATATATATATATATATATATATATATATATATATATATATATATATATATATATATATATATAATCTGTGTGCAGACTTGGATGCTGTCATCATCTAACTAGTTTGTCATAAGTGTGTGAGTGTGTGTTTAGAAGTCATCTATCGCGCCTGAGGCATGGCACTGCGCAAAGAAACACCAGGAGAGTGGCTTCCTCATTAATCTACGCTGACTGGCTGGAAATTGCATCTTTGTAATGAGTATTAGGTGTGCATCTACATGAATTAAAGCTGAATGAGCCTCTGATTGATCACCTCCTCCCAAATGATGCTCTCCCTGTGATCATTATTGTTTGAAAGTGACTAAATCATATCAGGATGATTTAAAGTGTGGCCTCTCAGGGCATGGCAAGATAAAGTAACGAAACTATGGTACGAAATTGTGTTTGCCTTTTTTTTTTTTTTTTTTTTGCATTTGAATAGAAATGTGAATAAATGGTCAAATAAAATGTTGATTGCTATTCCCAAACACAAGAAGTGTAAGAAAGAATGAGTGATGTAATGATGATTTGAAATGCACTTGCAGAATCAAATCAAATCAAATCACAGTGGATTCAGTCTTTTAGTGTACTGTTGTCTAATAGAAGTGCAACTTGCAGTACAACAAAGGTACACAAGCAAAACTTCTATTAGCTTCGTTAATGTGCTACTTCTCACCCTTTACACAAAGTTAAATATATGTAAGCTTTAACCTCTTATTTACACAAATAATTAAACAACTTTCATTCATATCATTTTCTCATTGTAATAATATTACGGGAACTACTTCTGTTACCACTTTTTCTCTATTACAAACCACATAAAAGCCCTATCGGGCTCATGTTTGAAGTTGAGGCCAAAAAGTCCAGGTGTCTTTACAAGGATTGTGGCATTTACAGTCCAAACTATATGTCTGGAGTCACCTTTACAGTGATATGAGACATCCCTGCCTGGTTTTCACTTACTTCATAAAGTAATTCATCAGTGGGCAGTGGTTTCAATCCAGTTTGGTCCCAGCTATAAAATGGTGATTGTTTAGATTACCACTGGACAGGAGAATTTAAAGACAAAGCACTCTTGAACTTACAAAAAGTATCAGAAGTTAGTAATGGTAGTTTACGTGGCACATGTGGAAAAAATAAGCACTATTTTAGATCAAGCCATGGAAAAAACAGTCTTGTCACCTTGTATCTCGACATATTTACTGTACCTGGACACATTAATGCTGCGTTGTAATTTCTTTCTAGTAATTATGTTGCCAAGTACCCTGTAGGGGTAATTATACTAAAAACACCCTCATTAGCAGCATCAAGATGTAAACCCCCAGAAGCCTTCGTATCAGCCCCCAGTGCACCCTTCACACTCGACTATTCAACAAATACTGCTATGGCATCCACACACAGTCGTGACCATAAAACTATTAAGACTAGTGTTATCTTATGAGTTTGTAAGTCATAAAACAATGAACTAATGCTTTTCCTTCAAATCATGTGGCACATCCATGTTTGGGGTCTCGGTGAAGCAGAATTACAAGTTATATTGTAATGTCTTGGCAGAGTTCTGTACTTATTGTATTTTAAATCCCATAAGTGTGAACAACTTGAATGCGTAATTTGCCATAGTGTAATTTGCCATATAGTCATAAGTTTTAGTGCTTTTCATTTCCAGCAGCTTAATTAGTTACAACCCTGAACCGCTTTTCTTTAAAAAGTTGGCAGCCTTCATAAACAATTCTCAACCAGTAGATTATATATTTCAATGGTGATCAATTAACAAATTAATCATGAACAACCATCAACTGGGCTCGGCACAGACATTGCAGTATGTTCAGAATGAAAATAGTTTTCCATGCTCATTAACTAGTGGCCATTACTTGCAAATGGTTTAAATGAAGAACGCCAACAATGCTACATGTTGTTTTTCAGTTTGGTCCAAAACAGAGGCACCCACAGCTGTCAGCAGTCCCTGTGTGTACCACAAGTCCATAGTGATGAATGTATGAGCACTATCCAGGCTGGCAGAACTAATAATTGAAGATCATTTAAAGTGAATCAGAAATGGGCCAACTGTTTTGAAAACATCTCAACCAGTGGAGTAGAAGTTAATATGGTCATTCATTATTTGAGGCTTTGTTTAGTTATGGACTTGGCTTAATGTGTACACAATTTAGTCAAAATATAAAACAAAAGACAGGCACAAAAATGCGTGAGTTTAGCTGTGTGTGCTAAATGGACACACCATAACAAACAAGCTGAAAATACAGCAGTCCCAAGCCCTTACATTGTTTAGCAATTTGCTGTCTAAATTATTCAGAGGCCAGGCATTTTTATGTCTCCAACTGTATGTTTTCCACTGACACCAGTAGCCCCACCTAATAGTTTCACTGCGTCTGCCATTTTTATGACTGACATAGCAATAAGCAGATTGTCCCGATATTTATGCCATCTGCGGCAGGAGGAGATAATTAAAGTATATAAATTAATCAGGCGCAATTAATTAAAGGCTTTATGTTCGAGGCAGTACATCTTTGCATGTATAATTTATATTTATTGATTTGTTTGGTTTCATTAGCCTATAAGATAACAGCGCAAATGCATTAGAGGGGAAAATGCACAATTAGCATGCGGTGGGTTTCGTGGTAATTGATAGATCAGCAAGCACTCACCACAGATATAAAACTGTGTAAGCTGTCATAAGCGGTTACAATCGATGACTGATATTTTGCTCCATATCTCCTGGTTGATTAATGATGTTTTTGAAAGCGGGCCCCCTCTTAATGGGAGCCTGATAGGCATGCAGAATTTACTGTTTAATCAGGGGAGAGAATTTATTGCCAGGCCAGATCCTGTTGTCGTGCGTGGATGCTGCCGCTGGTGGAAATGTATGATTGGTCTCTGTAAGTGCTATGCTGATGTTATTTGCTCCCGTCAGCAACCAATATGGCTGTGCATTAAGAGCTTTGTGCTTCCCGGTTGATTTTTTTTCATTGACTGCACTGCCATCGTTCATCACTGGTTGGTTTGCCTGCATTCGCTGGAGTTGCTAATGCAAGCAAACAAGTGGCAGCCAATGAAGACGAGCTTTCTGTTTTTTGGGGTTAAACCGTCTTACAAAAATGAAGTAGGGTATAAGATTATTAAATATCATTCAGAATGTGATAACCATTATAATGTATACGTATATGAAGTTTATGATGTCATTAGGGACCTACACTGTATCAATGTTCAATATTATGTAAAAATTTGCTTATGAAAAGGTCTTGTCACTGAACTGGATTTAAACCTCTGATCAACACCAAGTCAAGCAATCGTTTTTGTTTTTTTTTTTAAACCAGAAAAGTACATAAAAGTGGAAATTGAAGATGGACCAACTCATTGGTATAAAATTTGTACTAAAATTCAAATGCTGACTAAATGATAAAAATGTATTTGACATTGTAAAAATTGCATGCACATGGGCAGTAAGTAATTTATTTCTCTTCCACCGTAGTTTGGTCTGAGCTTAAGCCTATAATGGAAAGTGTTTGATGTGATGTGGTAGGTGCCGTGCGGGTGACATATTTTGACGCTGGTGTCACTACATGTGTCACTGCGTCATTGATAATTCATGTGGCTGTAGCATTATAATTAGGATGTGGTCTTTATGGGCAGCACATGTTGCTCACTGGGAGCGGCTTCTGTTTATTTCTTAGGATACTGAGGTCACTCACTTTCCATATTATCGTTCTGAATGTTTTTACATACTTCTTAAATATGAGAGAGACAGGTGCTTCGAAATTGAACTTTTAATATGTAAGTGTAAGGTATTGTTGTACTGATATTCCCATGACACATGTTGTGCTGGTTGGAGCCTTGGCCTGCAGCTGGGTGCCAGACATGCATACAGTTTTTTGTCCAGTGTCTTGGACAATTTCCTCCCGTTCTGTCACTGTAAATGCTTACAGAGACACCACCCCTTGTTTAAGCTTGTATGTGCCGAAGGAGGATATGCCTTCTGGTAATGTGTTCACATTTGTGACGTATACTGCTTTGATACTTTGTTGGGAGCTCTGGAAACCAGATTTTTCTTTCAATATTTCTATATAGACTTTTTAACTGATATGCTGCACTGCAATGGAATTCTCTGTAAAAAATAATAAATAATAATAATAATAATAATAATAATAATAATAAAAATAAAAATATATATATAAAAAAATAATAATAATAATAGTAATAATAATAATAGTAATAATAATAATAATAATAATAATAATAATAATAATAATAATAATAATAATAATAATAATAATAACAGTTGTACAGTTTTCCTCTGTACAAACTATAGGCCTAATAGTGGATTAAAACAATACAACTATTAGAACATTTACTCAATATAGGGATATAGCAAGGTTTTATTTGCACACTAAATGTCGATTGTTGTTTTTAATATATTTTTTATCATTATTGACATCGTGAAAGATAACAGTAATTTCATTTATTGCATCATGTTCTTTATGAGCAAATGCTGCATTCCTAAAATTAGAAATTGACCAGTTGGGAATTGAATTATGCAAAAGATAGATCTGTTGTCCCTTAAGTAACAGAAACCATTTGACCTCTCCTTCATGTGAGAGCCAGGCAGCTGGAGATGTTTAGCCCTATACCTCAGCGATGCTATGGTGTTGGTGTAGTTTAGGGGTAGGTCGCTTGATAGCTTGACCATATTGACACTGCCGGACTGCTGTGGTTCTCAAACCCACAGCAACCTATCTGATTTCCTCCACCAGCATCCCTAGAGAGGCAGTGCTTCCATTTTTCCTAACTTCTGTAGAAAGCACAGAACCTGGCTGGGAGGTCAAATCAATCTTTGCTATTTATTACATAGAAATGTGACACTGTGTCTTAAATGGCCCGTCTCCAGTGATTTAGCCCTGTGTCTGCTTTATGTCGGCTGTGTGCGTGTGTGTCTGTGCATGCCAGTGAGGTGGAGAGCTTTGCTGTTTTACGACCATTGTGCCAAATTG
This sequence comes from Paratrypauchen microcephalus, assembly GCA_036785185.1. Lineage (NCBI taxonomy): Eukaryota > Metazoa > Chordata > Actinopteri > Gobiiformes > Gobiidae > Paratrypauchen > Paratrypauchen microcephalus. Next base: position 7,079,353 of record JAVJIX010000013.1, on the reverse strand, counting down.
TCTTTTTCTTCGACTTGTGTCTTGTAAACAAAGATGGGTTAATATGCTCTTTGAAGACAGTTTTATGTAAAGCTTTTAGGCCTGGCGTATGTATCATATTTACTGTAAGTACACTTCAAACACAAGTGCCGGTTAATGCAGCGGAGGGTACTCATGCACAGGTCACGTTCTAAATATGATCAGTATCTTCTTCATGCTTTGGAACTTCACAGTTCTGTCTCTATTAAGCAGCTCTGACAGTGCAGGCCTATGGGACAGTGACACAATCGTTAGCGCCTTTAGGGGTATCCACTGTTTCTGTGGGAAGTGCGGCTCTGTTTACTGCGTGACAATGTGATATTGTGCGGCTCATGCTGTCTTAATTGGAAACAGTCTCACCCCACAAAAGGTGCATAAGACCCTTGATTTTGTGAGGCAATCTTTCCCCTCTCCTCCCCCCACCTCCTGCTTCCCTCTGAAGAACAGCAAAAGCCCCCAAAGCATTTCCGTAATCCTCCGGAAGATCACGCTCTCCCACTAAATATGGTACCTGTGGACAAACAATGGATTTTTCCATAATAATAAGTTGAAGATTTCATTATGAGCGGCTAATGGGTGGATGGTCCTGGTCTCGGCAGATACACAGAGAAGCTTCCTTTTGATCAGCAGCATAGGGTTAATCCATGCTAAGAAATAATGGAGCTTTGGAGATGGGGGGGTTGCAGTATTGAGCTGTGCAGAATTTACAGCCGAGAGGGCTGAGTAAAAGGATGATTTTTAGAGCCTCTCGCTGAGTATTGAAGGGAAGACTGTCTGACAAGTCATCAATGAGCCTCGACGCTGTACTAAACTAATGAAAGCTGCATTTGATCTTCTGCGAAGAGGTTCAATACCACTCCTGCTATTATTTAAGTCCTCAGCTGCACCCAGACGTGTTTTCAGATCCCAAAAATCATTAACCTGCACACTGAAGTAAACTGTGTTTGTAAGTATTGGATAAGGAGGAAATATCTAAACTGCTTATAATGTATCCCTGTTGATTGCATCCAATAGACACTTCCTGACCTGTTTAGAGTCTGTCGAAGTCTTTCTCATGCACTGCATTCACTTAGCGCTGCCTGCCATCTACATACAGCTGCTCATGTTAACTGTTACACTGGCACAGCTTTGCAATGTTTATGCTTGTCTTGCTTGCTCCTTACATGGTCATCTTGTTTGATCATTTCAACAACCTCTTTTTTACATTTTTGAAATGCTACTATATAGAACAGAATGTTTAAATATGCATATGTCTATCTTTCTATCTTCAATTTACCTGTAACCTCCGTTCACATTGTTTTTTAAGTCAACCAAAATCAAAACAAATTCTTTTTTGTTAAATTTACAATGTTATAGGCCACCCTGACAGCACTTGAGAGTCAAGCAGGATGAAAAATTTGGTCTGAGCTGATGCCAAAGAACAGGGCATGCGTCATCTACTAACATCAATGATGGGGCTGCACCGCAAGCAAAACAGCCCATCCTCACACTTGAACTGCCATGATTCAAGGTTATGTTAACTGAAACATGTTGAAGTAATAACATAAACACTCCGATAAAGCGGCCTTTTGAAAGATTTCTGTAATAAATCTGAGCTGAGGGGCCTGACTAAAATTTGTGATGACATTAAGCAGCCGCAGGCTAAAAGTTATCCATTAAGAGGCTGCTCACTATCTACTTGACTCCCCATCTGCTGCATTTTAAGTGGTGGATATTTATATACCAGCAAAAACAATGCAACTCACATAGCAAGTGACTGGGCTCTCATCAAATTAAGACTATTGCAGTTGGTTTGTTTATGCGCGAGAGGAAATTAGGGATTGTCTGATTGATAACTGAAATTTGCCTACAGTAAAATGTAGTAAAAGATAGAAATTAACTTTTCCAGAAACATAGTAGTAAACATAGAGTAATTAGGAATTAGAAATTGAAAAATATAGAAAAAATATTGGCCCAATAAATAAGGAAATTGTAGAATAAATATAACAAATGAAACTCAGAAGAGATGTGTGTGATTTAAAATGAATGTATTAAGTTATTCCTTAAGATGCGTGAAAAGTCCCTCAGTCGTCCAGGTAGAATCCATGATCAAAGGAGAAGTTCAATTTGTCAACTGGACAAAGTTTGTTTGGTTGAAAACGTTTTCGCCGCTCATCCGAGCTGACGAAGCCTCTCGGATGAGCGGCGAAACGTTTTCAACCAAACAAACTTTGTCCAGTTGACAAATTGAACTTCTCCTTTGATCATGTATTAAGTTATGTACATTTTAAAGTGGAAATGCTGATTATTCTGGAACTAGTCATGATAACAAGCAACTAACAAAAACTATACTATTAATAATAACGTATTATTATATACTATTAATACTTAATTTCATAACAGTCTCTTAAAAGACTAGAAATTAAGACCTTTCCAAACAAATCCTTGATAATGATGTGTCTTTTCTGCATATGTAAGCAGTGTGGAGGGACAAATCCTTATGTTAGGGTGCAATGCAAGAAAGAGGTGGTCCATTCCTCTAAGACTGACCAAATGATAAAGGAAGGTGGGAAAGCTCATGAGCTATGCAACCAAGAGGTCTGCTAATCCTCACATATGTATTCCCCTAATTAATCTTGATTACCACTTTTTAATCGCCCTACCCTGGAATAAAGTGACACTTCCGAATGAATTAAACGTGCTATTTGCAATTGGTGCACCATTTCCTCCCTCCTCAGCCCCTCTGTATTGGTCCCGTGCGGCAGGCCCTGGTCTGTCTGTGGCGTGTGGTCTCACTCCGCACTAGTTAACTGCTAAATGCTTAGGTCACACCTGTGTCCTTTTATGGGCTCTGCTAAATCAGTGGGGTGTTGTTCTGAATGGAGTGACTGGTTCAAGGGCTCCTGCTGGTAAAGACATGCACGATGGAGGATGCTGGGAACGCACATGCGCTAAAAAATAAAGCTAACGGCATAGAATTTACCTAAAACAAATATATTCTTGCAGTCTGGGATAGCAACCACAACCCCCCTGGTCAGCCTATTGAGTCTAATCCACTGAAACACGTTTAGGTGCTGAAAAGGTAAGCAGATAGATAGCTGACCTAGCTGTTACTTCCGGGTCAGCAGCGTCCAGCGTCCAAGCGCTTGAGGAGCCCCCCTGTAATGAACTGTGTCCCCCTGCGGTCGGGCCCTCTGCCTCCCTCATTTGAGTGGCTCCATCCCTGGGAGATGGGATCCTGTGAAGCAGTGATTGTTTCCACGATTAGGTGGGAAGAGTAGCCGGGCCGTGCTTGTGGATGGCTCCCACGGATTGGCTGCCTCAACAGAGCTCCGGCCGAAAAACAATAGCCAGCTGTCGCCCACCGGCTGATGTGTGTTTGATCAGCCAAATGAAGGTTGCTGGCATTTCTTATGGAGTGGAGATTGCTTATCGATCTATATCAAAATATTCATGCTAATCCCGGGGCAGCCGAGACTATTTTCAAGCTGGGTTAGCAATCAGAGCTGCCGGCCTGTCTGGAGCAATTCGCTGAGCTGGGAAGTCTAATCAGCTCAGGGTCCTGCAGTCAAATGCACTTTGCTGTTTAAATTTGGACCCCTGACATTGATGGAGGAGTCCAGAGAAAGGTGTTGACAAACCAAATTGTTTGTTCCAGCACTATTTTGCTAGAGATCAAGTCCAGAGTAATGTGCAGTGAATTTGTTCATTACTAGCCATGGAGAGGAGGCCCCAGGTTTGAGCCGCTGCAGGACCCGAGCACATGCATGGATGGGGTGTGCATGTTGGAGATGTGCAGTCTGGGTGAGAGGTGTCATGTGTTGGGCTGTCCCAGTTGGTTATCCTGGCTGCGTATGAGCATCTGGAGCCCCTCAGATCGGGCAGGATTGGGAATTAGCCACAGTACAGCTATATTTGTAGAGGTGAGGGATATGATAACAAAAATATGTATTATATTACATCTCAAGTCACAAGGTTTTTTTGTAATCAGAAATGTCCCTGCAAATGCTAAATGTATTGGAATTTTAACCACAAAAATAAAATATCACTATACACACACTATACTATATTACACTGTGGGTTTTTTAAAGGCTTTTAATCAGCTCTGGAGCAGTAGTCTTTTTTAATAGTTTAATTTAATAGTTAATAGTTTAATACACTTCTGATCTTCTGATTTGCCAAACAATATTTTGATGTATTGCCAACATCTACTTTAGAATCTCTCTCGCCCTCTCTCTCTCGCTCTCTCTCTCTCTCCAAGTATATGACGAAGGCCGTTCTAAATCGCTCTCAGTACGTTAATACTGTCATGCAATTATTGTGCAAAGAAATCTGTGAAGAAAAGACATTGCCAGGATGGAGAGATTATCCTGCTGGAGGGTGGAAGGGCTAATGTCTCACCATATGGCCTAGATTGTAATGTGAAGTGTCCTGCTTCAGGGTCAATCATACATACATCAGTATTAGTGTCAGGTAAGGATTCATGCTTCAAGTTGTCTCATCTCACCGTAACTGTGCATACAGTAACTGGACTGCCCCAATATGATGTATGCCCCATATAAAGATACATACATTTAGAAAAGTGTTATTTATATATTATTCATAGCTGGACTGTCTGCAAGACTATCACCAAAACGGCACTCTGCTCTGAACACTGTAAAATCTACCATTCGTATCTCACTAAACAAACTTGGATTTTTTATTTTTGTAGTATTAATTTAATGGTTATATATGTGGCCATCTTTTATATTTTATTAGCATACTAAGCAATTAATACGATTTAAGGTGTGCACAGAAACAATCTTAAAGCAATAATATCAACAGTTTATTTACAAAAGTCAATTGGAAAAGTAAAACAAATGTATATTTTGTTTATTATATTTGGATAGCCTTGTAAAATTATTTCAAAGACACAACAAAAATGATATGAACCTAAAACCTGCATTAAATTGTGTTTTACAGTGTATGCCTGCCTGATACACACCTATACATTTTCACAGATGGTGATTTAGCACACACTTAGCCTTGTGTTCACTGCACTCAACACTGCTTCTGTGGCCATAACCAAGATTTATATTTGACTTTCCACTCTGATATTTGCACTATATGGATCTATTTTATTCCTCCATTATATACGTACACCAAAACAAGCCATAATGTGATTCTGAGTGGATATGCATAACACTATATTATTTGATAATTGCTGCAGTTAAAAGCATAGTTTTTCCTCAGTGTCAGTTTATTAGTAAACACATACAGTATTTCAAGGAAGATAATGTCCCCCAATGCATCTTTTTCAGTAGCCTCAAATGGCCCTGGTGCATACCCAGCTCGCCTTTGTCACCTGGTACAGTGTTAAGTCTAGCCCTGGTGATGGTATTAACCTAGATGACTATAAGTAATTAACTGTATAATCCCTTTCTGACTGATTAGATTTGATAGGTCGTTGTTCATTTGACACAAGTGCCTCTCTGAAAACAATTCCAACAAAGTGCAAAAATATGCTGCCTTTTGTAACCTTGATGAATGTGGCCAGGAAATGGCAAGGTGAGATGTGCGATGTTTTGTGTATTCGTGGTTCACATATGTCAAGCGGCAGGATGTAAGGTGCAGGTGTCGCCCAGGCTCGGGTGCTGCCTGTCACCTTGCGAATAAACAGCAGTTGTTGGGCTGCGGAGAGGCGGGACTTGATTCATGCAAGAGTGGCACAGCATGGCAGATGGATGTACTTTTTCATATGTGTAAATAGTCGCAGCTAGCTATTAACATACCTCCGTGCAGATGGCAAACTGTAATAAAGTACAGGCGATAAAACAAGCCTCCTCTTCCATGGCCCACGCCCAGCCCATGTTTGTTCATTTTTTACATACAGTGCAATATGTTCCATAGCACAAGGGCACAATAACTAGTGGGGGATATTTAAGAGCGTTTGTTGTCTTGGAATAGCAAACAGTTTTAATGTTGCAGTAAATGCAGTTTGATCTAGTTGGGCTTCTCGTAGCAAAACTTTAGATGTATGTTCACTTTTATTATTTACACATTTTGGACTATATGATTAACATTATTGTTTTGATTTTGTATGGTTTCATTTTACTAGCAAATGCTAGTAAACAACAAAGCCAGGGGGAAATTCATACAAGCAGTACAGCACATTGTGACATGCAATATAACATGCTTACAAACATATCATTAAATATATGTGCCCTGATCAAGTATTGGTTGAATTGAAAGTTTTTGATACAGATAAACTTAATTATTTTAAGGGAAGTGGGAACTGAACTTCTAAACCCCTATGTGGCTTAACCACCTTTACCTACCACAAATGATTGATGATGCATTTGTTTGGTCAATCACTTCTTACAATATTTAATATTATTTAATGTGCAGGTTTTCTTCTAAAATATGGTACCCAAGTGGCTGGACACTCCAGCTGGTTCCCTTCTAATACAGTCGCAGGGGTCCTGTTCTTCTCCAGTGACCAGAGGCAGACAGAGAGCAGCAGAGACAGACTGGTGGACGGGTAGAAGAAGTGCAGACATAGGATCATGGTGTGCAGTGCAGTGTAAGTGAGGAAGAGGGGGGCAGGTTGTCCCAGCCCCTGTTTATGGAGGGAGAGCATGCTTTTGTGGAGCCTAAGGACTTGTCATCTGTCTGCTCCTCTGGTGCTGGTGCTGGTGGCAGCCAGCTGTCAGGGGAGCTCAGGAGAGCGGCAGGCAGGCCAGGTGAAGGCAGGGCCAGAGGCAGACGAGGACTGGAGCCAGCGCCCACTCACAGCAAATGAAGGGTGACAGGAGCGCGAGAGCCATTGATCCACTGGTCAAAGCACCCCTAAGGCTGCAACCTAATGTGCTGAAAAAAGAAACATCAGCCCCATTTGGGTCTTCAGAAGGGAGACACTGCTCAGCAGATAGACACAGCTTCTACACAACATGAAGACGATCAATAGACAGGAGGAGGGAGGTGGTCGGATCATAGCGTTTAGGTTATCTTAGTGAATAATTTAGTAATGGCAGCAACATGTGCTCATTTACTCTTGATTAATAATTCATCATGTAAAGCAGGCTAATATATATTAAAAAAATATATAGATATTTTACTCTACAATGCTATATTTACACAATTTAAAGTAGTAACAAAACAGTAGACCACATCTTAACACAGAATGTATACAGAAAATATCTTGCAGGCAGAAGCTACCTGAAGAGAAAAAAAAACTGGCAAAACCCAGTGTGAAGCCAGCTGTAAAAAGCAAGGGTTTTTTAGAAGCCTATATTTAATAAAACATAACAGCTTACCAAGATGTGTCAAAAACCTTCATGAAGTGTTATTCATTAAATGTGTAAGATTGATACTAATCTTTTAGTAAGGTGCCAACAGATTTTTCACTCCGAGCATATGATGTGAAATTATTTTTAACTTTTAACGTTTTCTCAAGAAGAAATATTTGTATTTATTTAGTGAATACTGAATATGGGACCCATAACATCTTGTTATCTTTTCTTTTTTGTAATATTGTAATATAAATGTAATATTTTAAATTTTTCTTGATGTGAAATACAGAAAATAAATTAATTAAACTGTATTATTATTATTATTGGGACCAAGCACCGAAGGTGCGAGGCACCTATAGTGTTTCTACTGATTCTTCTTCTTCTTATTATTATTATTATAAAATATTCTTCCGCCTCTGAGAGTCTATGGCAACCCCTAGAACCGTCTGGTAAAAAGTTGTGAAATTTTGCATGCACATTCCAGCCAGTCTCCTCATTACCCACAGCAATTTATAGGCCCCCACCCCCAACCCTCTAGCACCACGAGCAGGTCAAAGTTGCCCTCTAGGGCCACCAGAGGGCCAGTTGCAGGTTTGATTGGCTGTCACAACAAAACGATAAGATATATAAAAAAATCCAGGCATATTTCTGATGAGGCTCAGTCCAAAGATGCTATGTACCAAAATTGGTCCAAAATTGAGGGAGGAGAAGCATTTTGAGTGTTTTTCATAAAATTCACAATGGCGGAAAATGACGTCATAGTCGTCAAATGACGTCAAAATGACGGCATATGGTGCGTTGGATTCGGCTTGGCCCAAAGAGTCCAGGTATGCCAAGTTTTTGAAAATTGGACATACGGTTCAAAAGTTACACACAGAAATGTGCCTGAAAATTCCTTCCGTATGCCCGATTTGCAAAAACTTGGAATCCCTAGAATCCTTGGGCCAAGACGAATCCAACGCATCCTATGATGTCATGTCCGCCGGAATAGAATGTCTGCCATCTTGGATTTTATAAAAAACACTCAAAATGCTTCTCCTCCCTCATTTCTGCTTGTAACTTTTGAGCCGTAAGTCTGATTTTCAAAAACTTGGTATCCCTGGGATCCTTGGGCGAAGACTGATCCAATCCATCATCAAATTGACGTGCGTTGACGTGCGTTTCAGCTCTCTCAATGAAACTTGGTACAACAAGCAAAAATGTGTTTTGGGCGAAAACTGATCCAACGCACGTCATCAAATTAGGCTGGGTCACTGCTTGGCCCCACATTGCTGCTTGCAGCTATTATTATTATTATTATTATTATTATTATTATTATTATTATTATTATTATTTACAGTTTTTCTTACAATAAAAAGGGTATACTAGATAAAAAAAAAAAAAAGTAGGTGCAGGAAGAGGCAAAACCCCAAAAGGACTTAAGAACTTATACACCTTATGAATAGATACAATTTTAAATTGTAGCAGGGTATTACTTAAAAATTACATTAATGCATATTAAAAATGAAATAAATTCAAACTTGGCTTAAAATTAAAATGAAGTTAGTAGGTTAATTTGCATACCAATCCTATGAATATTACCTTGAAGAAGCATGGCCCACCTCTCCTTTTTAAGTTTAAATGTGCTGCAGGTGCTGATGGGCACGCTGGCACATGATTGGCCGATGAGAGCCGAACCAGGCGGTCGCTTGGTGCAGGGCCCACTGTGGGAAAGGGAGGGGCCAGGGTGATTGATCAGGGATGCAGCCTGAGCGAGATGATTGATTGATTGAGGTTGGTTAGGTGACAAACAGTGCAGCTACTAGCCCATCAAGGTGCACCGCTGTCACTGACAATAATGCCTGATTGCTTGTGTTCTTTGCCTCCTACTTTCACCTCCCCCCTTAGACTTTCCACCTTGCATTCCCCCTTCCTCTGGGACTAAACATAAATTCCTGTACATTGTGTAGGGTACTTTATAATCTAAATAACATAGAAACATTGAAGTGAGCAGTCCAAATACATAGGTTGTTTAAGTAACACAAGTAAAGTGCCCATTGGAGTAGTAATAGTACAGTCATTTGTGAAGACTACAAGCTACACAATTAAAGATCTGAACTCTCACATTGGTTGAAAATCTTGGATAAAATTGTCTCTACTCTTGCATACTTTATAAGGAGACATAATGTAAAATAAGCAGATTATTTATTTATTGTTATATTATATCAGCACTGGCAAAGTAATTCAGCTGAAATTACTCTCTTCAAATGAGATGCCAAAAGTTCTAGGGGACTTTAGTGCAAATCTCAACTTGTTTAGTCACTCAGCCCATGTAAGTTCTTATCTGTGTTGAATCCTTAGCCCTGAGCCCCTCATGCATATATATATTACTGTTAATTCATTCTAAAATAACTAGTCACCAGTATATTTTTGACTTCGCACAGATTACCAAGGTCAATTTTTACCATTTGTGACTTATTTTCAGGGCATTCTTAAGGTGTTCTGAATAATGGGCTTTTAATGTTTCTGTAAGTTGATAGGACCTGGATGATGTAACAGAGATTTGTGAAACAGTATCCATATAGTTGAACCGATCTTCTGAAGTAGTTTCTTTTTGACTGAACCTGGTCTTGCCTTTGCTCTTGTGCATAATGTTCCCTCCATGTCTGACAGCCATCCCTGGAGCTCTTCCGCAGTCCGTGGGCTGCCTGGCAGGTCTGCTCTGCACATTTTCTTCATGTCCCACACATTTCCTATCTGGTGGGCATCACAGGCATTTTCTTTAATTGCGAGGCGCTCTCTCTGACTGAATGCAGCTTATTTGTATGTTTGTTTGCCTCCCTGCCTGCGCTATTGGTAATCTATTCTTCCCTCTTAGCGGGAGGAAACTCAGGCAGCTAGTGTCTGGATTCATTGAACTGGCAACAGGGTTAGTGCATTATCATGCTGTGTTAGATGTGGAGACATACTTGGCTGAGTCTCCCTGATTGCAAGTAAAAGATCCAATAGTTCAACTTTTCGTGAGTAGTTTGAAGAAACAGTTTGTACATTTTACAACTAATAAAACATTTGACCCTTGGAAGAAAATAACTCGATACAGTGCCCCACCTCTTAATAGGGGATTATGTTTCCTTATCCTTTACATGAAAAAACGTGGTTAATCTGTGGAGAGCACGTACAACAAAAGAAGATTTTGTTATTAATCTATTTCTTAATAACAGATTAACATAACATTATGTGTTATTCTTTACTATTTACTGTAAGCAATTTATACAGTGACTGTCAAAAGGTGAAAGGTGAAACCATTTGTAATTCTAAAGAGCAGGCTATCTTGTTTTTTTATATAAGAGAAAAATGTAATAAATCCAAGTTGGCAGTTTTCTTGAAAGAGACTTTGAGTGGAAAATATATCAATAAACACATGACATTACTTGAAGGAGAAATTATATAATATCTTTAAACTCTGAAAGCGATCCATCCATTAAACCAAATGTTTATGACTTAAAACATCCTTTTAGCTGTTCTTTAAAATGATCAATTACATCAAAAGCCAAATATACATCAGCACTCAGTTTTACAAGTCATAACTATATGCAAACAATACAATGTTTTAATGTACTATTAAATCAAAGGGGAAAAAGTGATCCATATTTTTGAATAATTTGGTTTATTTAATACAATTCTGGAGTATAAATGTCACTTTTTGAGTAAATATAGTTACCTCTATACAGTACCACCAGCATAATCTATAATTTGCTTCACTATTTTTTCCCAATGTTGTTTTTAGATTAAAATTAAACCACAGAGCCCACTATAGCTTGAGAAAGGGCAATGTACACATGGTAAAGAGCATGCGAACTGCAATATGCAGAAAATAGCATAACTACATTATAAATATAACATTTATTCTTCAAATCCCACAAATTAGCTGTAAAACCACAGGTGACCAGTGCGTTTGACCCCAGTTTATCAGGCGAGAAAATCCAGAAACAAAACTGTAATCCTTTGGACTTTAACTTGCATGTGCTTTCTTCTCTCCCTGAATAGCCCACATGTTCTGTATTTAACAGAACTGCTTAGAGCCCAGCAGCCTCCCCTTATGCTGCATTATAGATCAACACTAAACCATATTGCCATCAGATTAATACCACTCCATGCTGGGCTCCCCTTGCACATCCCGCTGGCTCAGACAAGTGTGAAATATGTTTGTTAAGTGTATAATTATGACATCTGTTAAACTGCGCGACAACTCTTCACACATTATTAACCCAAAGACTAACAGGTTCAAGTACAGTATGCTCTCACGCCATGATAGAAGCTTTAATTGAAATATGGCCGCTGCGTAATGATGATTAAATTAAACCGGGAGATAATCGTCTGACACAAAGATAATTGAGTTGCAATCCGCTGGCGATGAAGAATAGCTCATGCAGAGTGAAAAAAAAAAAAACAACCTTAATAACTGCGGGCTTTTGCTAGAGAGGAGAGGAATTATCTTTTTGCTCCAAGATGGGGACATAAATTCTGCAGCCAGATTAGGACAGTGATTAATCAAAGCAGTAATCCACAATTTGAGAGGAATCAGATGACATATGTGTGCTTTATGTAATTTACTTTTTCCTCACAGCCTGACGATTTTTAGTTTTTTAAATTTTTTTATTCCTCTTATCCAAGCACTCAGGATAACTTGATGACTGATCCGATTGCAGGGGGAAGAGAACTTGGCAGAGCACTTCCCTCTCGATCCCTTAAAATAGCACAGGAGAGGAGAGTGCATGCGCCGCTCCAAACATATGGCCTGTGGTGGGTGCCCGGGCTGCTTCAAAAGGGATTAGAGCTTGTAGGTCGACGTGTTTCCCTGTCAGCTGTAGCACCCTGCTGGACTTCTAAGTCTCCCAGCACCAAGACGCACTCAAACAATCCAAACCTCATTTTCACATCCATTCATGACGCCTAACAAAGTGGGTCTGGAGTGGGCACCGTCTGGTGTAGGTTTCAAACTTTGACCACCCAAAGTTCGTAAGTCTGACAGTCTATTACTGTAGCTTTATGTTTAATGTACATTATTTTATTCATTCCCTGACAATCCAAAAAGCAAAAAAAAAAGTATGTATAAAAATAATGTATATAAAGTTAAAACTAGCTAAGATTTTATGTTAAATAAATAAAATAGCTATAAATACATAATAAATAACCTGACACCTGACTATTGTTTGCATGAAGGCTTGTTTTAATTACTTCCGCCACTGTGTAGGGCATACATGCTCAACACCCCTCAAATTATTACCAAGTCAGGCTTTGTGTCCACATCAGCTTCTGCTTCACCTTTTTCTGTATGTTTGAAACTGAGCAAATTGAAAAATATAGATTTTTTTTTGAGCCATTGGGGTTAAAGGTCAGTTGGTTTTCAGAGACCCAGAGGCCTATTTTAGGGAGGTGAATAATTTAAACAGCACACACAGAGGTGTAGCATTACAGCATGAGGTGAATAGGAACGAAAAAGGGCAAATTACCCAGGCCAAAGGGCGTGAAGACGAATCATCCATAATTACAGGTTACCATGGAGTCTGACGCACAAACAAAAACTGTGACAATCAAGTAGCAACAGGGGCCAGTTGTTAAAAGACAGCTATGAACTGATTGAGGTGTAACTTGCCATTAACTAAACTATTTCTGTCACAACACTTAAAACAGGGGAAAATTTAGGATTTTTAATGAATTAGCTTTTTGTACTCATCGCTTTTATATTACAGCTCGATACATACTGATTTCACCCATACCATTTTAACAACTGCTCTTATCATTACACATATAGATTGGGGAGACATTTTCAAGGTCTAAGAAGATTACAGAATAGCTCTAACCCATGGTCAATAATGGTCAGTTCTCAAGCTGACGATAACGGCTCATCAAAAAGAAGAAAAAAAGATGTTATCAGAGATTTGACCGTGCTATTGATGTCAGTGTCATTATCTCCAGCTTGGTCCTGATTTAGAACAATGACTATTTTAGGTACTATTTCCTTTTCCCTTTAGCGGGCTGCATGTGGCAAACATTAGACGCCATACCATTAAGACCAATATCTCAAACTTTATCTTAAGTCATGGGATATTTCATTTATTTACTCTTCGGCACTTATCCATTCACGGGTCACTTGCTGTTGTTGTGGCTTTGTGTAAGTCAAAAACTTGTAAGGAAAATTTTCACCTTGTTTACATCCAGTAGAGCTGCTCGATTGTGGGAACAGTCATTCACAATTATTTGGGTCAAAATTAAAATATTTATATTTAACAAAAACTGAACCTGCTGAGGAAAAATATTTGTGATATCACTGTAAGCAATATTTTGTGATTCATGTTTGACTAGCTGTTGTATGTTAGATTCCTTGGCTTAACTTCAGATTTAAAGGGGCAGCACAGTTAACGAGTTAACTGCACAGCCCTAACATGCACCAAAATGTTTGAAGACTAAACCAAATCAAAACCATTTGTAAAAAAAACAATATTACCACCAGTACTAACCACTCTACTATTTTAAAATCCAGTTTCCTTCAAATATAGAAATTCAGTTATGTCACTGCAGTTGTAAAAATAAGTAAAGCGGATTTAAAAGAAAAGTGCCAATTGGATGAGCACAGCTGTAGCCCTGCCTCTTTTTGCATATTTTGGTTGGCCAATGGCATAAAGTGCACAAGGAGCAGGCTGGAGTATGTGTTTTGTAGCTCAGTGGGTCAGAGGAGGAGCCAGGAGAACCCAAAATGTTGTTCCCAGAAGTGAGCGGTGTCGAGGCGGGGCGAGAGCAGGCTCACCAAAGCCTCTGCTCCCTCAGCTGCTGGGAACGATGGAGATACCGACAAATCAGTGTTTGTTCAGCCACTCCACAAATATCCCCTCTCCAGATTGCGGCGAGCGAAGGAAACGGCACTTGACTGGGGGATTCTGAAATGATTATTGGTGGCAGTGTCCTTCTGGGGCTGCTTTTCTAAATGTGCCAATAAATTTCACATGTCCAGCTTTGTTTTGCTTTCATTAGGCCTCTAATCTGCGTCCCTGGGCCAGGCCGATTCTGCCATGAGTGAACCTTCTGTTTTCTCTGGAGCCTGTGATTAATGGCTGGACATCATCATTACCAATGTGCAGCCCGGCAGTTACATATCTGCCTATGTTGACACAATAGCAAAACAAAGCAGCACTATGTGAGCCTAAATGTTTTTCATGTGATGTGTGTTTTTGCAATGGGTGCTTCCATGCTGAATAACAAGATTACTATTTCGCTGGATAAACATTTGGCCACATCTTTTTGTGTCATTTGCCACTTATAACCAACAGTGCAGCAATTCTTTACTCCATCTATTTTATGACAATGGCAATTACTGAAAATTTATAGGCAGAATGTTGCTGTTAAGAATCTTCTATCTTAATATGGGTGACATCTCAAATATGCAGGAAGGATGGCTAATGGACTGTGACCTGCCAACAACCCCACGTATTTTACAACAAAGGCATTGTTCATGTTTGCTTTTTAATACTCTGATGTCCGCAGCAGCCAGCTATTAAGTTGACATTTACAGTAGTTTTATCGACTCTTGAGTGCATTGATTCATAACAGATATGTCTACAGCCATCTCCCGGGGTATTAGTCACCAATCTTTCCGTCTTTGTGATATCATATTTTCCTCTTTGTCTCACATTTTTGCCCCAGGCGTGGAGACATATGCAGGCCCGACGCAGCAAAGAGCCATAAACTGCACCTTGTGCTGCATTGTACATCCCACTGAGCAGAATGGGTTTAACATGAGTAACAGATGATGCATGCTGTCTGCTGGGCCAGTGTTTAAAGAGCTGACAATGCCGGGTGGGGACATGCACTCGGCTGTCTTTTCTGTTCAGGTGTAGATGCACAATAGTGGCAGGTGCTCTTCTTCTCGAGTCTTAAAATGACAGTTGTCAAGGGACTAATATACTGCAGGATTTTTTTTTTTTTATTCAAAGGAGTAAAACAATGAGTGACATATGTCTTCTAACATGTAATTACCTTACCTGATAGTAAGAAGTAACTGTATCCATTTGAATGTACTAACTTATCTGATCTATCTGAACACCATAAATGGAAGAAGGCTTTTGGGGTTTGTTTTGAATTTGCATTGTTCACATGTTTCATCTGCTAGCTATTTTCACAACTGTCGCCTGTATTTGGATTAGGATCTGTGGATCTGCACTGAAGAAAAATAATTACACATAAAACAATTGTTTAGCATCCTTATACACGTATATACACCTTTCAGGATGTTCCTTATGAGAAACATGCATTAACTTTTCCTCAGTGTTATGTTTTCATACACAGCAGAACACTTCCCTAGCATGTGAATTAGCATGTTATTTCTGTATTAAACACATTACTGGTCCAATAAATGGTCACCACCTGTTAAAACGGTCAGTGCCCTGTTAGGGTCATTTTTTGATTGGCCACATTGTATGGTCCGAACACGACACATGCCCTCTGAGGTAACTTTTAAAATGTTCAGGAAGTTTGGTTCACCCTTTACAGCCCAGGACATTTCCTACTACAGGAGTTAAGCACTCAGGACAGGAAACCATTTGCTGTGGCTGTAAGATCTCTTTAATGACTGTCTAACTAGAAACATGCCGGTCTAATTCAGAGCCTGGAGCCAGCAGGAATGGCCTTGCATTGAGGTGCTGTTAGAATATTTACTGCTTTTTCGATGGGAGTCTTTTTGACACGGCTCTAATAAAATTTACAAGGAATCCCTTTTTAGCGAGATGCAAAGGCAAAGTGTGGTCAAGAGTTGAAAAACCTGCTCTAAAGAAAGAGCTAACCATTAGAGACATCAAGTGTCTGTGCACAGTGAACTAAGAACTGCAGATAACTGACATTTCAACCTTGTCTGTCCCCAGTTCTCCTGGAAGCTGCATGGAGGATGATAGTTCACGTCTGACTTTGCCATGTGTCAGATGTCATTGTTTGTGAGCCACTGTATGTGTCAGAGCTGTCCTTGATTTAAAAACAGCACATTCTGGAGTCAATATCTAATTTTTTCTACTTTGATGTTTTTTTTTTTTGTTTTGTTTTTTTTTGAGTCACCTTTATTGTCACAATTTGATGATTTGGAGCTTTGACATGCTGCTAAGTTTGACTAGTTATAGATTAGCCTAGTATTTGCGTGTAACACATGTGCTGTGTGTGGGTGTCCCTGCTCCTCTGTGCTGCCTCTCACTTCTCCTGCTGCTGGAGGAAATGAGCTGAGACCACCAGAGGTGATCAGGCATGTGTGAGCACACACACACACGATTGGCTAATTCCAATAGGCACTGACCAGGCCTGTTCACTGACCCACCAATCATCAACCCCAAACTTTGTTTAATAAGCAGTGTTTTCCTAAAGTGCCACCATGTCTGGACAAACTGACACACTTCACTTTGACTGTGGCCCCTCCACCCATGCATTCTTCTAGTGCGCATTTACACAAATGTAGTCAAACCCAATTAGACGAGAGTGAGAGCAGCACAGGAGAGGCGATGCTAATAGTAACTTTGTTCAGCTGGTTCCTGCTGTGACCAGCCCTCATTGAAATGAGCCGCTTGATAACCTCAGAAATACGATCCATGGGAGAGGGGAGCAGTCCCAGGACCAAGGGGGCAAGTCTGTGCTCCAGCCCAAAGGAGCATCTTTAACATGTGTGCTCCCCGCTGCAGATATAGACCAGATATGAGACAGCGGAGAAGAATAACAGTAAAGGAAGTGGTTGAGTTACTTAAGAAATATTACACATGCGATGAGTTCACATTTGTCACATTAGAATGTCCTGCAATTGGTTAAAGAACGTTGGCACTCAGACAGATGCTTCACAGCAACTTAAGCTCTAAAGCAAACATTGAAGCATTCTCCATACAGATTTTTGTTCTGTCTGCCTTATCACTCATGAGCACAGTAGAGACCGAGATACTGTTAGTGACATTTCAGTATTTGTTCCAATCATTACTTCACAAACACCAATACAAGTTTGTAGTTGAACTGCAAAACATTAATACTTTGGCGCGTGAAAAGTCCCTCAGTCGTCCAGGTAGAATCCATGATCAAAGGAGAAGTTCAATTTGTGAACTGGACAAAGTTTGTTTGGTTGAAAACGTTTCGCCGCTCATCCGAGAGGCTTCGTCAGCTCTGGCCCTCATGCTGGTTCGACCCTGTTTATATCTAGCTATGCTAGCTATATCTAGATATGCTAATACAAGACGCCAGAGGAATTCGTAAAACAAAAGAGAGTAGCGGGGATAGGTTCAGAGCTTTGTTCAGGGTAGTTAGCTCCTCCCTTGCAGCTAGATATAAACAGGGTCGAACCAGCATGAGGGCCAGAGCTGACGAAGCCTCTCGGATGAGCGGCAAAACGTTTTCAACCAAACAAACTTTGTCCAGTTGACAAATTGAACTTCTCCTTTGATCATTAATACTTTGGCAAAATCAAACTTATGTCCAAAATTGAAAAAATAGAGCAATAGTTAAAAAACAATTAACATGGGATAAGGCTGAATAATTTTATTTTGTAGAAACCTATTTTGATAAGATCTCTGACAGGAAGGGGCTCAGTATTGAGTTTTGTGACGGGCCTAATTTTTACTCAATATTTTTCACCGCTGATCTGTGCGCTCTGCTGCAGAGCTGCTCCAGGCAGATGGCCCTTTGTCATTGCAAAAATAAAAAGCCAATAAACATGGTAATTATATCAAATGCAGTCTATTGTTGACAGGATGTAGCGGGGCCTTTCTCCGCTCTAGTCCTGATCTAAAACATGCACATTGTCACCACTATGAATCCAATGCATTCATTTATTTTTTGAAATAGCTCTCCTATGCATTTGTTGTAGATAAATGTAATATTGTGAAAGAAATACAAAACAACTCAGTTTGTCAGTCCAGAATTACATTTGATAACATGTGTCTGTGTTGCAGATTGCAGAGCAGACTCATGTGATGGGTTCTTATAGGGTTCATGAGGCAATGTTTGGGATAACTGAGAGAATGCACTGGTCCAGTAGCCTATTCTTCTCTATTCTGCCAACAGCTTGTTACTAGCTGTGTAAGAGCTGTCATTTACACCACCATACAGTTAGGGTGAGCTCTGATAATCAACTGAAACAAGGCAGCCAGACACAAAAATATCTGTGGATCAGAACTTTATATAAATTTGTTGTGTAACACCTTTGTTCTGTCTGTGGCACAGATGTGGGGGTCTGAGCAGAGGGGTTCACGCTCTGACCTTATTATGCAGTGCACTGAGGGTGCTTTTGTGGGTGCTGAGACCACACTCTAAGTGCTTCTTTATTTTGACTCTCATTACACGCTCCAGTCCCTCAGCAGATACTGCTGTGTGTGAGGAAAATATTTGAATGTCCCTGAGAGGAAGTTAAACATGTTGTGGTCAGACCTGTGGGGATCAGTGAAGTCCCTGTCTGTTACCATGGAACATCTCATCTAAATTATTCAGGCTCTTTTAGACAGATCTTAGTCAGATCTGATTACAATTATGTATATGAGTGGCCTTTAGTTTGGTAGCATGACTTTATAATCAAATTAGTCTGCATAACATAAGGCCAGGCAGCTGCGTGAGCGGATAGAAGTGTCTGCTCAAGACAAAGATGACTATAAAGATCAAATACACATGAATATTGTGTTTGAATGTACATGTGACTATACTCAGACTGTGAGCAATTTTGCAGTTGTACACTGTAAGGTGCTAGTCTTCTGTCACACACCTCATTTGTAAATGAGTGAGAATATGTAGTGTCTTATTTTTAGTCTGCTTTAACAGCTAACCTGTGAATGTTATTGCTCACTTTTTATTCTTTTTAAAACACAGCATAAGAATTACTTTGTCAGTTTTGGAATGACATGAATTGAAATGTCCATATCAGCTCATGTCTGAGCCATGTCAAATTGGAGCCATACTGTTTGCAGCATGATGTTGAATAACTTTTATGAAACCTACAGGCTCCATTCTTCTTTCTGTTCAAAGCTGTTTAATTTGGTGTGCCCTATTAAAGTGGATGTATGTGTGGATCTGTCTGCAGAGGACTGCTGTCGGTTCACATGATGAATGAATTGGTTTCACATCACTCTGATGCTGAGCAGCTATAATTGGATTATTTGCAGTACACAGGGGCACATGGGGTCGGACAGGGCTGGCCCCAGGTGGGCCCTCTCTGCCTCTGGACTCTGACCCACAGTCAATGCCCCTCTGCTGGCCTGCTTATCCCACTTAACACTGGGATGCCCAGAGTAGGGCACACTCTGTTTGTCTGGGACTCACTCTGTATTTGCTCTAGTTTGGACATTTTGTTTCAGTTCATTTAAATCATATCATTTGACTTACACAGTCACCAATTTCCTCGCAGATTCAAGATTTAAGATTCAAAGTTTTTATTGTCATATGCACAGTAAAGAAACACTTTCCCTGTACAATGAAATTCTTACTTTGCTGCTCACCCTGGATGCCAAGAGCATGCAAAAATTTAAAATAGAAAAATACGATAGGGAGAAGCATGTAAAAAAAAAAAAAAAAAATCAAACAGTAACAGTTTTTACAGAATATACACTATGAAAAGGCTGTTGGATTGTGGATTCATTATATTTCTGAGAATTTAACATAAATATGAATTGATGATAAAAGAAGAAATTTGTCAACTGGACAAAGTTTGTGTTGGTGGAAAACGTTTCGCCGCTCATCCGAGAGGCTTTGTCAGTTCTGGTTCTAGTGCTGGTTAGACACTGCTTATATCTAGCTGCAGGAAGGAGCTCACTATATTGAAATAGTTCTGAAACTATCACAACTAATTTGTTTCTTTTGTTTTTCGAATTTCTCTGGCGTCTAGTTTAGCATACCTATTCAACCCTAATGACCGTCTCCACCCCTCTGGCCCTGACCTTTCTGCCCTATTGTTTCTTTTGTCTGTTTTGACTTTGGTTTGATAATGGAATTATAAATGGGAGACAAATTATGTCTGATTCCCCCAATTCTGTTTAACGAAGGATTCTCTTTTTTGACAAAAATTGCCTCTTTAACTCCCCTCTCAAACCAGTTATTTTCCCTGGCTAAAATCTGAACCTCACTGTCCTCAAAAGAATGACCCGTGGCTTCTAGGTGAAGGTGTACAGCAGATGACGGTCCACTCTGGCACGCCCGTCTGTGTTGGTACATCCTCTTGTGAAGTGGCTGTTTTGTTTCTCCAATGTAGCACTCACTGCAGTCTTCACTACACTGAATGGAGTAGACCACATTGCTTTGTTTGTGGCTCGGTATTTTGTCCTTTGGGTGGATGAGTTTTTGTCTTAAAGTGTTTGTGGGTTTGAAATAAACTGGGATTTCATATTGTCTGAAAATCCTCTGTAGTTTTTCCGAAACGCCGGCCAGGTAAAGAATTGCTACCCCTTTCCTCCTGGGTTCGGATTCTCTGTTGTCTTGTTTCTTGCCCTTGTCTCTCTTGGTTTTGTTGACAGCCCATTTAGGATATCCACAAACAGAGAGGGCTTCCTGCACATGCTGTTCTTCTTTCTCCTTACCCTCTGTGCTTGTGGGAACCACTTGGGCCCTGTGTTGTAATGTCCGAATAACACCCAGTTTATGCTGCAGTGGGTGGTGTGAATCAAAAAGCAGGTATTGGTCTGTGTGTGTGGGCTTCCTGAAGACTTCTACTTGGAGTCACTGGTCTCCTCCTATCGTTACTGCACAATCTAAGAACGCCAACGTATTATCCTTGGCATCTTCACGGGTGAATTTGATATTCGGATCTACAGAATTGATATGTGCAGTAAAAGGTTCCAAATCTTGAATTTTGATTTTTGAAAAATTATCATCAACATAACGATACCAGTGTGTGGGAGGAGTGCCTGGATATGAAGCTAAGGCACTCTGTTCAAATTGTTTCATGTATAAATTAGCCATGATAGGGGAGACCGGTGAGCCCATCGCACAGCCATGGATTTGCCTGTAGAAGTTCCCTCTGAACTGGAAATAGGTGGTATTCAGACAAATTTCCAGCAGTTGGCAGATTTGGTCAGGTGAAAGTTTGGTTCTCTCTTCTAGCTTGGAATCCTGTAGTAATCTCCTTCTTGCTGCTTTGACCGCTACAGCTGTGGGGATACAAGTGAAAAGAGAGGTTACATTAAAGGAAACCATTGTCTCATCCTGACCAAACTGGAGAAACTTAACTTTGTTAACAAATTCGGCTGTGTTCTCAATGACTGCGTGCACATGGTAAACTCCAAACCATTTGCAAACTGATTGGGGTCGTAATGGCCCCATGTGCACAGGGATTGGTTTGGATTGGGATTGGTCTGCCCCATCCCCCAGAAACCGCTGGCCTGGGCCGTTTGCAAACCACTTGGAGTCGTCATGTGAACGATTTTGGATTGGATTAACATACATGGGCGCGCCAGAATTTCAGGAATGTCACCC
The DNA here is from genome assembly GCA_036785185.1 of Paratrypauchen microcephalus. Lineage (NCBI taxonomy): Eukaryota > Metazoa > Chordata > Actinopteri > Gobiiformes > Gobiidae > Paratrypauchen > Paratrypauchen microcephalus. The sequence goes on along the minus strand of JAVJIX010000013.1, from coordinate 7,057,640 downwards.
GGAAGTTGTAAGAGTGGTAGTACCAAGTCAGTACCAAGTACCAATTGTTGTTTCAGAAGAAAACATGGCTGTGAAGAAATCAACAAGCACGCACTACTGGACAGACTAAGAAACTGGGTTCATGCTGCACCAGGTGCGAGAGATAAACATTTAAAACTTTATGGACAGACGGCGCACAAGAAACGCTAGTCTTTATCAGAAGATAGCGTTGAAGATGGAGCAGGCAGGTTTTGTTCGGACGCCTGAGCAAATCAAAATCAAATGGAAAAACCCCAGGGCAGCGCACGCCACACCCAAGAAGAACACCGGGAGAGCGCATTACGATGGCTCAGGACAGCGGTCCTGCATGGCACCAACAAGCCCCATCTTCCACCATATCTGGACTATGAACGTAACGCACAGGGCGATTCCAGAAAAGGAGTTTACAGCACACTCGCTTGACTTTACTTATTCCTTTATTGGGCTTAGCGCGAACAACGCGTTTCGCCAGGTAAAATCGAAACACGTTGTTTGCTCTTAGCACAATAAAGTGTGTGTGTGCGTGTGCGGTAAATTTCGTCTTTTCTGGAATTATTTAATGACTGCGTGCACATGGGAAACTCCAAACCGACCGAGGACCGAGGCAGGGTTTGCTCGGACCCCGGAGCAAATCAAAATCAAGTGGAAAAACGCCAGGGCAGCGTGTGCCACGGCAAGAAAGAACAACGGGAGAGCGGTAAAGACCGTACAGCTTCCCCGCATTACGACAGCGTTCTTCACGGCACCAACAAGTCCCATCTTCCACCATTTCGGGACTATGAACATAACGTAGAATCGAAACGCGTTGTTTGCTCAAAACCCGATAAAGGAATAAGAGTATGCGGTAACTTTCGTCTTTTTCTGGGATTATTCAATGTTCCTGTTGTTACCAGCACCTGGAAGCTTTGCACGGAGTTTTAAGCTTTTGAAATAACACCCAGGGTACTTTTACAAACATTTTGAGTTATCTATTGTGGCCTCATAGTATCAGAAGAGTGTGTTTTTTTTTTTTAATTGTTGTATAACTTAAATATTAAAAACGTAAATATTAAAATCAGTGTGGAAATTTACTTAAGTTGTTCACTTAGACAGGACAAAACAGAGAGTGGAAGAGACAACAGAATATAAGCTAAGCATTACAAAGACATACAAAATGAAAGTGTGGTTGTGTAATTTTCCCCAGACCTTACATAAATGAACGATAAACCCATCGCTACAAATGTTATGCCTTTATTTGTGGCACAAAAGATGCACGCAACAAAAAACAAGGCAGAACATGATTAAAACATGTGCGGTATAGGTCCCAATCCTCGTAGTTTTTGTTGTCCTCGATTGCTTGTAATATCAAACGCTGATGACACAGTTCGTGTCGTATTAAAGAAACCAAAAACGCTGTTTTGTCGTTCATACGAACAACCTAACTCTGTAGAATGCACACCACGTACGCCACTGCTGCTCTGTCAAACTCCTGGAAAAGCCATCGCAGTATACTGCCAGATAGCTGTGTTGTTTTTTTTATTTGAGTAGCCTTCACCCGGAAGTAGTTGGACTACAGCGTCACATAGCGTTGCGGGGGCGGTCAGGTCACTGACCTGAATCTGATTGCGTGACATGCATGTGCACACGGATTGGACGACAGACCACCCGCCGAGCAAGTGTGAAAAAACCAAACCAATCGGTTTGGAGTTTCCCATGTGCATGCAGTCAATGTGGTGCTCCGTGTTACCCACCAATGGAGCCAAGATGTGTTTTAGGTGTTTGGCCACATTATATGTGATGGAGTCAACACTACACACAATGGGTCTGAGTGGTACTCCTTGTTTGTGAATCTTAGGGAGGCCATAGATGCACGGGATAGCGTCACCAGGGTACAGTCTGTAATACAGTTGTCGATCAATGACTTCTTCTTTCCTCAACTTCTGTAGGCAATCAATGTTCTTCTTTTTGTACCCATTGGTGGGGTCCCGTTTCAGTACTTCGTATGTTGTCGTGTCACTGAGTAAGCTGTTCACCTTCGCCTCATAATCAGCTGAGTCCAAGATCACTGTGCATCTCCCTTTGTCCGCAGGCAGGATGTTGATGCTCTGGTCCCTCTCTAGAGCAATGATGGCCTTCCTTTCCTCTGGTGTTACGTTTGAGGGTGGAAGTTTAGCATTGCTCAGTGCAGCTGTTAATTTCAGTCTAAGGTCTCCAGGGTCTCTTGTGCACTAACGATAGGAGGAAACCGGCGATTCCAAGTAGAAGTCTTCAGGAAGCCCACACACACAGACCAATACCTGCTTTTTGATTCACACCACCCACTGCAGCACAAACTGGGTGTTATTCGGACATTACAACACAGGGCCCAAGTGGTTCCCACAAGCACAGAGGGTAAGGAGAAAGAAGAACAACATGTGCAGGAAGCCCTCTCTGTTTGTGGATATCCTAAATGGGCTGTCAACAAAACCAAGAGAGACAAGGGCAAGAAACAAGACAACAGAGAATCCGAACCCAGGAGGAAAGGGGTAGCGATTCCTTACCTGGCCGGCGTTTCGGAAAAACTACAGAGGATTTTCAGACAATATGAAATCCCAGTTTATTTCAAACCCACAAACACTTTAAGACAAAAACTCATCCACCCAAAGGACAAAACACAGAGCCACAGACAAAGCAATGTGGTCTACTCCATTCAGTGTAGTGAAGACTGCAGTGAGCGCTATATTGGAGAAACAAAACAGCCACTTCACAAGAGGATGTACCAACACAGGCGGGCGTGCCAGAGTGGACCGTCATCTGCCATACATCTTCACCTAGAAGCCACGGGTCATTCTTTTGAGGACAGTGAGGTTCAGATCTTAGCCAGGGAAAACAACTGGTTTGAGAGGGGAGTCAAAGAGGCAATTTTTGTCAAAAAAGAGAATCCTTCATTAAACAGAATTTGGGGAATCAGACATAATTTGTCTCCCATTTATAATTCCATTATCAAACCAAAGTCAAAACAGACAAAAGAAACAATAGGGCAGAAAGGTCAGGGCCAGAGGGGTGGAGACGGTCGTTAGGGTTGAATAGGTATGCTAAACTAGACGCCAGAGAAATTCGAAAAACAAAAGAAACAAATTAGTTGTGATAGTTTCAGAACTATTTCAGCTCCTTCCTGCAGCTAGATATAAGCAGTGTCTAACCAGCACTAGAACCAGAACTGACGAAGCCTCTCGGATGAGCGGCGAAACGTTTTCGACCAAACAAACTTTGTCGAGTTGACAAATTGAATTTCTTCTTTTATCATGGATTCTACCTGGACGACTGAGGGACTCTTCACACATAAATATGAATTAGTTTATCAATAGTGCAATCCTTTGGAGTTAATAGTATAAATTGCTGCATATGCAGATGATTCAGAAGAAACTGAGATACAATTGTTATCTCCCCCAGCCAACAGACTGTGGTAGGTGTGAATTTATGCCCACTGCACGTGGCTGGCTTTGAACAAAGTCTTGGCAGAGGACTGACTCATTTTGTCATGAAGCATTTCCGTTTTATTTTAGCCAATAAAAATTTACTAGAGGAGAATTTTTTAACATTGGATTAATATGTAAATTTTCTACAAGGGCTCTCTTCAGTTATTGCTTGTATGATGCTTTTATGGGTTTGATTTTGAAAATGAACAGCGCTTTTGCAGATGAAATGTAACTTATTACTGTGATTTAGTTGTGACCTCTGTAGAGTACAGATGGAGACATCTTGTAAATTCCTTCTTGTCAGTTCAGGTTCAGCTATTTCCTTTCTTCATTCTAAGACTATGGGCACTGATATCCAAAAGTTTACAAATATGTAGTATATACATAGTTTCTGAAAATGTCAATCATGGGCCAAGGTTGGATGAATGTTGGTGACTCTGACTCTAGGCACTAAATTGCTGGATAAAGCCACTGCCTTGGTGGGGGTCTAACCTTCTTCATTCACTGCTAGTGAAACCTTCTACAGTTCTGTTTACATTTGTGCCATCTGATGAACAAAGTGCATGTTGTTGCATAGTGCATAAATTCTCTGGAAAATTCCGCGAGATTGTTTTTTATTAGGCTAAAGTTCCCATGGAGCTGCACAGCTAATAAAAAGCCAACCAGATAAAAGCACAGGGAGGATTAGGAAGAGATGAAAGCTGTAAAATGTTCCATATTATCTTGTGAAAAGCCATGTTCTTTGCTTCTCTCTTATTACATGTACCTTAATTATTCTGAAGGACAGAACTAAAGTTGGAGTCATTTAAACTTTCGGCAAGTCATCTGAGGGTGCTTGAAGCTATCAGATGTTAAAAAAAAAAAAAAGTATGATTAGAAATAAGTAATTAGAAATGTTTTGTTTTGTTTTGTTTTTTTATCTGTATCCTACAGTACTGATTATATTTTGCAATAGTAACAGATAATGTCTACCTGCTCTGGACTCTAACTCAAGTCTAGTTTCAAAGTTAATGCTTAGAGGGTAAATGCTCTAAAATCTGTATTTGAGTTCAGTTATAGATGTTATCTTTTAACTCTCAAAATAATACATACATTTTTTTGTCCTGTTGTTTTAAAGGTCCCATGGCATGAAATTTTCACTTTCTGAGGTTTTTGAATGTTAATGTGAGCTCCCCTACCCTGTTTAGGGCCCCTCCCCCCATGGCTAAAAGTTGTGAAATGTCTAAACTGAGCATTTGCGGTCCTTTTCTGCGTTAGAAAAAACACAGCTCAAACGGGCGATTCTGAACAAGGCACCTTATTGACGTCAGATCGAAAAATGCAGCTCCACCCCCCGTCTATGTCTCTACTCAGCGTCTCTGTATATCATGCCCATAGAGTTTGGACTGCGGAGGAGCTACGCAAATGCGTTTTTTTATTTGCCTGGAGGCACGTGCGAGTGTTTCTAGGCTCGGAAGTCCTTTACCCGACCCTCTGGACCTCTGAAACAGCAGTGGTTTAATTTTATTTTCTGTGGAAATGTGTTTATTTTTCAATGGAACGCTTCTCATCTCCTCCGCGCAAAAACGCGGAAGTGGGAGCCAGCCACAGCGCACAGCTGAAGAGGAGAGAGTGGAGAGTTTGGCCACGCCCCCACCCGCTACTATAGGCCATCTCTGTCCTCCTCATTTGCATTCAAGCAACAACGCCCATAATGGACTGTTCCAGAGACATATTTATGACTCTTTCTCATCTTATCTCTCTTTCTCATGCACTGAGTCTTGATTTTGGAGAAGGATTCATTTACAGTATTAGGGAACCATTAAGGAGCCATATAAAAGCATCAAGAAGTACCATGTCATGGGACCTTTAATAAAAAACAAAAATCAAGGTTTGATTAGAAAGGTTTCTAGTTAGAATAAGAAAGTCTTATTTATGTTTTTCAACGCTCCTTCAATCTTTATACCAAATACTGAGTAGGTTTTAACAAAGCATATTGTTTTGCAGAGACAAGCTGCCCCCCCTTCTTGCCATTGCGTGTCTAAGGATCACTCCACAAGTCAGACACTCATAAAAAGGGAAGGCAAAGAGACATCGGAATATTTAAACCCTGCAAAGATAAACATACGGAGGTATTCATTGCAAGTTTTATAAGCTGTCCAAAGAATTCTGTCCTTGGGAGATTTTTTTGATGCGACATTTAGACTTAGATCAATTTGCATCATAAAGCATAAAAGCATCTGTACAGTTTTATACAAGTCAGGCAGAGTTACAATAAATAAATGGTTAAATAAATGGCTTTTTTACTTTGGTCAGTCCATGGATCAGTTTTCACTATTTGAACCATCTGTGTCTACCCTTTCACACTGCTCTCTGAAGCACAGATGCTGCTTTTGTGGCCACCCCTCCAAATCTTAATAAGCAGTTAAAATATTTACCAAGGTGAATTTTTCTCTCCCCACCAACCGCCATTTCCTGCCTGTTTCTCTTTTTTATTAGCATTATTATTATTTACACCTTTTCACAGGCAAAAATGGAGATGTCCACTAAATGTGATTGATTGAGCTTAAAAATGGGCATTATTACCATTAAGCCCCACATGTCAGCTGCTGCTTTTGTGCTGGCTGTATTTCTAAGCTAACCAGTGATCCATGAGTGCAGACTGGGAGGGGGGAAGAATGTAATGCTCTGAAAGAAATGCCCATTTCTCTATGGATCCCCTCACTTGATTAAAAATACAGCTGCAGACGCCACTATACAAGGAGTCAAAGAAAGACGAGGCATAAGAAAGGGGGGTGTGAGGCAGGGAGCAACAAGGGGAAACATCCATGGGCCAAGAAAAGGAATGTTGGGTAAATTTGTAAATGTAGTCAAAAAGTGGACAGAAAGACAAACTGCGGCATATGGCACAAGAACATTCTGACAACACAGAAAATAGGGGGGTCATATGTTGTTTTTAAAAAGGGAGAATGATCGATTTTTTTTCTTGTCTTACAAAGCAAAAAGTTTGATATTACTTAATAACTAACTACTTAATAATGTTGATTGTTGTGCAATGTGTGTAATTACACTAGCCGACTCAGCCACGTCGTAATTTCACCTACCACCACTAGATCTACGTTACTTCTGTCTGATAGTGTGCCAGGTTTGGCCTGACAGAAGAAGACTAGAGACCACAAGTGATAAACAAACAAAGGCCAGGTGAGAGGAGAGGGGAACAGGTTTCACATCTGCCTCAGTCTAGTCTGAAAATAAGATGAAAAATGATGTATGCATTTTCTAAATTTTTGTTTTAAGTTTTGCTTCTTGTAACAAAGTTAATTAAGCTTTGAAATTAAGATCAACATAGGTATTGGTTTAGACTCTTGAGTGGTAAAAAAAGCACAGTGGATTGTGACAAGTGCAGAAATACCTTTGAGTTCTATTTAGAAGCCATAATGTATCAGATATATACATAGGAACTGTATGTCTGTGAAATAAGTCAGAGAATTAGTCACCAGAGTTTATTGCTGTTCTTTTGTGAACACCCCTGATGTCACAGCTGTGCAGTGGTATATATTTGTGTGGCTGATATGACTAAGGCTAAGCCCAGGGGAGATCTAAACAGTAACCTCAAAATTGTGTGATCCTCTGACTCATTACAGTCGCACGCTGCTGTTTGGATTATGTTTCCCATAAAGCAAACTATCTACAAATATTGCAAAAATAGCAAAACAGAGCTTTCACTTTACTTCCTGTTTCACAAAATATGTTTTGTGGCATTGTTAAAGGCAGGAAATGATCATCTTACCACAATTCCAAAACATTTTATGACCAAGAAAAATAAATAAAAGGTATGAGTAACTTGGAATATGTGGCCACTACTGTTATATTACATTGGTGATTGGTGTACAGGTGGTTGTCTGACTCCTGGCTCCCATCACAGCTCACTGAAGTCTGTAAAACATCACAGTGTCGACTTTATCACCTGTTACACTGAGCTGATTCTGTAGTGTTAGAGGACAAGAGACAGCCCTCTACCAGAGACACAGAGGTGACAGTGGCCATTGGGTCCCTAACCTTTCCATCGTACTCATCAGTCATCTCTGCACTACAGCTCTGCTCATTAATCTCCTGTGTGGGAGGCAGACTGTCCACCTTCTCATCTGACCCAATATGAATCACAACGCAGGCTACATGATCATTTGCTAAACCTGTACAGTCCATCCACATTCACCACTGTTTGCCTGATTTCCAGTGTTTTTAACATGTTGCTTCAATGCCCTGGTTGGATGTTAGAACATAATCTCGGAAATACCTGACCTCCCATGTGTTAAAGCGGTAGTGCTCCCTGGGGTCACTAGTACCCGTGGATCCCTGACAACAATGACAGGGACATATTGACCCTGAAGCCCACCAGTATTGAAATAGGTCATAGGAAGAGCCTGGTGGGCTTGTAAGTATCATCCAGATACATAGTAGTGCCTTGTATTACACTTAAATGTGGGTGTTTTGAGAAGTGACCAAACAAAGACATAACAGTAAACCTTTATCACTTAAATAAGAAATCCTTTTTTGATTACATTTGTTGACATTTTTGGGGAATAGTATTATTATTTGATTTATTAAACCACTATAAAGCTTTAGTTTGGAACCCACTTCTGCTGCTTCATCTTAAAATTCTTTTCAATTGCCTGAATATGTGAGTTATACAAGTAAAATTATCTATGATCACACATAAACCAAATTATATGACTGAACCATTGTGGGAGCACATGTCAGAAGCCAGGTGAACTTCAACTGCACCAAAAGGTTCGCTACAAGTTGTAGTTTTGAATAATCACCCATTGTATTGAATATAATCCCAGTCCGCAGATTTACACTGACACTGGCCTGATGTGCTTGCCCTCGACTGTCACCACGAAATAAGTCATCTGCTTTGGTCCCATTATCTCCTCCTCAGACCGCTCTCACTCACTTCCTATTCTTAGTGTTGTGTGTTTGTTGTGTGCTGACCCCCCTCTTTTATAGCCGTGCACCGTTTGTTTTATTTATCTGACAGGCGTCCCCCCGTATTGTCCCAGGTTATCAGTGCCCTCCTGCAGATCGCGTTACTGCCTGTGCGAGGCTCTGACCCATCTCCGGGTTCACCTCTAAATCTGATTCTTATCATTACCTCTGTGATAAATAGGCGAGGCTTAGGAGGAGATTACTGCGCCTGTCCTGTTCCCCTTTTTCCCACTGTCGACGATGCTGTGTGCCCGGCCCCAGAGCTGTCATCCAGGTATAAGTGAGCAGGAAGCCTGATGTTCCAGTCTGTTCCTTTAAAGATTTGGTGACTTTAGAACAAAAAATAAAAAGGGTCTCGCCATGTTCCCACGTGAACGGTCTCTTATCTCCGGTGGGCGTCCTTAAAACCCTCTTCTCAGCCTGCTGCACTCCTCAGAGGTTTAGTCAGCACAACGTCACACTGACAACTGAGTTTGCCCATCGATTTTTCACACGCTTCTTATCTGCAGCAATAGTTTCACAAAGTTTTTTTTTTTTTTTTTTTACTTGGAAGTGTCATTTTAGGTGTATTTCCACACCTGCTGTTCAGACTTTCTGACACTTTTTAAATAATAAATGACAACTTCAACTACTTGATGAAAAAATAAGTAGAATATTTTTTTAACAATATAATCTACAACAAGCTCTGCTCATTTTGCTAGTTGTAAAATATCCCACTATTCATGCCATAAATTCTTAAAAACTGAATATTTTAAATTATTTGCAAAATTACAAAAAATAAATGTTATCATTTTTAACATGTATTTATTTTTCCTAGATTTTACACATTTATATTTGAGGAGTTAATCATTTGATTATTTATCTATTTTAATTTATTAAAATAGATAAATAATCTATTTATCTATTATTTATAGATAAATAAATAATAGATATTTATTTATTTATCTTAAATTAATCATATCATTTCCCAGCAGTGGTGAGTCAGTGAGTGACTGGCTTTGATTGATGGTCACTAACAGCCAATCCTGCTTGACCACCACAGGGAAATATGGAATTCATTATTTAGTTTCCCTTGTGGAGTCAAAGGTTAAACTGAAACAATGATAAAATGGGGGAGCCATTTGCCTTTGGGATGGGCTTATGGGATGTGCACGAAAGAAAAAAAGAGCTCCACGCTAACATGAGCAGCTGGCTCCTCTCACCTATATCATGTGGACAGCTTTAATGGCTGCACACTGAAGGAAGTGCATGACCGGGTGATGGAGGACACTAATGTTAGTCCTGGGTCACAATATCTAACCCAGGTCCACAGCTTTTTGTAAACATTTCTGAAGATGCATGCATTTGACTGAATTCATCATTGTGAGCATCTGCAGCTGCCGCACTAAAGTGAGCATGGTGATCACACTGGTGGTCACCTCAGATGTCAGTAAGTTTGAAAATTTACGAAAAGTTAATTAATTTCAGTCTATAAAGTATTACTTAGTAATTAATGACACATACATAGGGAGCATTTGTTTACTGTAAAAGTGTTCTACTGTAAAAGTGACTGCCATAGCTTGCAGTTAATAAAATCGTAATAAATGTAACATTTCTGTTTCACAGTGCTCACAATGCTCAAATGGATATTTAATCACACATTAAAAAGTAGTTACAAATAACATTTTTACAACAAATATTTACTATTTTACCCTATATGAACCATCAAGTCATTTATTTGTGCCTGACCCTGTGACCTCTCTGGCCACCCTAATTATTAGCCAAAATGACAAATTTTATCTCCGTCAAAAGGAGCCAATTCAAAAGACGTCCATTCTTTCTCCATCATGTTTGGGCAGCCAGTTAACAAGAGCAGACTGGTGCATTAATGATGATAGATTCCACACCCAGGGCCTTTGGAGAACAATCACTCCCAGAATGCCATGCAAGATACTGACCCCCTGACCTGTCTCAGGCCACACAGCAAAGGAAATCTATAAGCAGATTTGGAGCCAGAGGTGACCAGTGGCCAGAGTGACCAGGGAGCAGGGCTGTTTGCTGGACAAACAGGCTGTGTCACCCAAGTCTCTGTGCTGCCGGAAAATCCCATTCAGAGGTCTCTCACATATTCTGACCATATAAACCTGAGGTGCTGTAAAATATGCTAATCTTTTTAGAACCTAAAGAAGCACAATCTCATTTCACAACAAGTAGAATTTTGTTGCAAAGACACAGTTGAATTGATTCTCTTGGTGTTACTCTGTGGGAAACTTGTCATCTTTGAACTCTGAGGGGGTTCCTCTTTGCACCTCAGCAACCATTGTTCTTTTCCCTTTTAGTTTGTCAGAAGAATCCCTATGCAGCAACACATACTGTACTATTATAGGCAATGTTCCCCCTAATTTTTCATGTGTCTGAGCAAACACACCAACTCCCTGAGCGTTCCTTGGACCCCTGTGAGCAACATCCGACAGGCACACTGTGGCCACACCAGTATCACACCTGAGATCATGGCAAGTTACATAGCTTATGAATCAAATTACTGCTGTTATTTCTGTTAGATTACTTTTAATATAACTGATTTTTTGGTCCACTTCTCAAAAATCTTTTCATGAGCTTTGTACATGTTGTATGTCAGTGTGAGGGTCCTGCTGTGGTCAGTGAAACATTGAACATTACAATATTTTGAAAAATAACCTGTGTATATACACAGTGTATGTACCTGTGTATAAACCTAGGACACTATAAGATGGGTCTTTCTCAAAATAATGATCTCCAAAATAAGTATACATTTTTATCAGTTTATATCTTGCTTTTTAATCATTACCCAGTTTAAGTAATTCTGTGAGAGTGACAGAGCTCTGTGGTTTAACGCTCTGGGGAGAGGATTCACACTTCACACAAAAAGTCTCGTCTTTTTGCTCACAAAAACCTATGGCTTGGACAGAAACAAAGAAAACAGCCGAGGATTACATTATGGCTCTACCTGTCTCTTCTGTGCGGGCGGCGCTCCCGTGGGCTGGTGCGGACCTGCCGCTCTGACCCACGGCGATGCGCACGACAACTATGGTCTTACTGAAGGAAGCGAGCGAAATGCGATCGAAATGAATCTGTTTGTAGTTGGCTTGTCCCTAAAGCATGTGCACATTCACATGTGCAAACTGAATCTATCAGACTGGATTCCATGTGTCAAACCAGCGCTGAGTTCAGGTTAGATTTTATTTTATGCGCTGAAAAGGATTTGATGTGCGCGCTGAACGTCTGGGGAGTGCGCGATTGCGCACGCGCGCACCTTAGAGGGAACACTGATTATAGGTATTCTTAATACAAAAATTATCAAAAGTTATTGATGTGTTCATTTTTGAACTGCTGGCACTATAATACTTTGTGAAATGTGTTCTCAGAGTTGTGCTAAGAGGTCAACTGCACAACACAGCGCAGGATACAAACACTGAATGTAGTGGAGCGTGATGCGTCTAAAGACCTCAGTGCACAGTAAAGCTAACAAAGCCGCCACCTCTGACAGATAACCCACTTTGTGTGCAGCACTTGTAATTTTCCCAAACACCTGCCTTGACTTAACTATCAGCTGGTTCCTGTCGTTTTTTTACACTTTACCTAAATAGGTTGGCAGTCTTTACAAGCAGGGCGATAATCCTACCTTTTATTGCTGCTAAGAAGGCTACCTTCGCTGGCAAATGGAGGAACAAATGGCCATGCCTATGTCTTCTGCTACAAGCTGCAAGTCAATTATACTCGCAGGAAAAAAATTACACTACACAGTTGAAACATCATTCACAGAATCGTTGGTAGTAGTATGTGCTCATGTTACCTTTTACTCTTGAGTGAGCTGTTGTGATATAACAGAATGATTAATTCAGTGACCATGACATAAAGTTTCTGTCATGGTGCCCAGAGCAGCTTTGTCCATGTTTTGATATTGATTAATCTTGCCCTTATCTCTGGGTAAGGACACGTGTCAGCCGGGGCTTCATGTGAAATTCTAAATGGGACCTTTCATAAAAGTCCATGAGATGCAAACATTGAGAATTCAAGGTCAAATTGTTTTCCTAGAAAAAAAGAAAAAAAAACTATTGGAACGATCTGTTCATCACTGAATAAACACACATCATTATTTACATTCAGAAGAGCTCAGTAGATGCTGGCTTGAGTCAGGGCACTGGGCTCAGAGCAGTGGTCAGGGGGGTGAGTGGGCACATTCATGGTGGATAACCTCTGGTAGATTATTTCATAGCTCTCAAGGCCACTGTCCAGAGAAACAAACACATGGAAGTACGCAGTTGGAGGTAATTTCCCAGAAGAGTTCTTCTATGAAAAAACAGGTCTTCATGGGATGCTGATCAACTAAAGCAATAACAGATTTTAATTTGCCCTTTTGTATTTTTTGCATTGATGACTCGCGCAGTTTCTGAGAAATGAGAGGGATGAATCAGCATGAATATGGGCACCATAATAATTGACTCATGACCTCATTCATTCATGCTTTATGTTTTTTACAGTGACTCACAGCATAGACCCTCAATATTTCCGTTATGATATAATGAGTCATATGAGCTGTCTGCATGTGGAGAAGAAAGCAGTGAACTGGCTGTTTGGTTGAAAGCTTTAGATCTATAGTCCATATGTATGTTTGAGTCAGATAGCTGTCCACTGCGATGGCATCTGTGTGCTGAAGTGGTGAGACTTAGTGATTAAAGCGGACAGGTGTTCTTAGTCCTTGGAGGAATAAAGAAAGGGAAGCATCAATGGCAACATGCAGCCATCATGGAGGAACATCCATAAAATAGATCATGGCACAGAGAAAATGGATCAGGGCTCGAGGCAAGAAGAATCCAATCCATCGAGTGGCAAAGCACTGCTGGCTGCTAAACCCAAGTCAGTTGTACGAGACCTTTTACTTTACTAGGCTTAAGGATCTCATGAGAAAACAAACAAAACTAATCTAAATGATGAAATTGACATAGATTTGTCATCTGTAGGTGGAAATGAAAAGAGATACATACTGTAGCACACGTTGTACTCAATGTAAATATGTATTGTGGTTGTATTTGTGTAAATCCATCCTTAATTTGAAGATATTCTGGTGCTTAAAACATCTTCCCTGGCTTATAGTGTCAAGCTCCATTTGAAGTACAAGCACTACCACACTGACAAAATTACTTCCTATTGTGTAAAATGCAACAATTGTTCGCAGCAAGCAAGCTGTCAGAGTGAAATTAGCATGTTCCCGTCTGATTCTTGGCACTGGTGTCCCACAGGGCCGTGACTAAAGCACAAGTGTTTACCTATAATTTTATCATATTACAGTGTGTCATCCTGACAGCCGGCTGGTATCATCATGGGAGAGCTAATTGAATTTGCTGGCTGAGTGCGCTGCTGCAGCGCTGCTCAGGCTCTCTGTCTGTGAGGGAAGTGAATGGACTGGAGAAAAGTGTCAGAGGCACGGAGGAACAGCCTGGAGCCGCAAATATCTGACTATTGCTGAATGTAACACCGCAACATCACACCGCATCACCACTGCTCTGGCTCCAGGCCCCATTTATCTCTCTCACTGTCACACAGAGCAGCAAACGCTCAGTTTTAAACCAAGCATATAATAACATTGGACTCTTTGCTTTAAAGTTTTGACATGGTTTATTCTTGGTCTTTTGTAAGCTCTTTAGAATAAATTTGGACCACTTTCATTGTTTTCTATTATTTGTTATTGTCTTTTTGTTCTAAAAAAACAAACAAACAATGACTTTATCTCTTTAAGACCCTCTTGTGTGCTGGTCCCACCCGCTTGCATACATATCCCTTCGTCAGCACTGGACTGAGTCTCATTGGCAAGTTAGCAACTGTTAGTGCTTCTTTTCCTCTCCCATTAATGTAGATATAGAGCAAACTGCATTTTTAGCACTTTAGGAGAAATATTCAAACATGCTTGAATGAAGCAAAATACAATAATATTTAAACAAACATAAGAGAAGTTTCAAGGTGGCACACTGGGACTCCTTTAACCCTCCGGTCGTGTTCGCCTCCAGCCCCCTACTTTAGTGTTCCCGGTCAAAATTGACCGGTCTGTTTTAACTGCTCTTAAATTAGCACAATTTTTTTTTTTCAACACCAATTTTTTTATTAAACATTTTTTAGTTGAGAACAATGTTTCAAAGTAGTGTCTAACAACAATTTATAGAAGTAAACATTAAATAACATCAGTTAAAATACAATTAGGCACTGAAAATGAACTACAATATGAACATATAATACAAAAAATAAATGGAAAACCAAACACCAAACTCAGCAGGGTGTGTGTGTGTGTGTGTGTGTGTGTGTGTGTGTGTGTGTGTGTGTGTGTGTGTGTGTGTGTGTGTGTGTGTGTGTATTCATGCACATGAGTGGCATGTGACACTCAGGTCAGAGTGGGCCTTGCAAACATAAGCATCACATTTGCAGCATGTCAGGCTCGTTTTGATGTCTCTAGGGGCACAGAGGCCACATCGCTTCCTTTTCTGCCCATGTCCTTGTTGGGGAGAGCAGCCAGGGCAGGGGCTGGAGCTTGCATGCTCCTAACCAGACTGGCGGAGGCTGGTGTGCGGGGAATGTGCTGGCGTCGCTGTATAAGAGGAGTCACCAAAGTGAGGAAAAGTCTCCTCTTTTCCCCTGATTCCAGGTTGGGTTGATTGCTGTCCACACCACATACGTGTTGAAAGCTGACACATCCAGGATGTTGTGGAACAGTGCCACAGGCCAGCAAGCCGTCATCCGCTTACAGGTGTATGTACCAGTAAGTTGCAATAAAGGAACAATAAATAATAAGAGATTAGGAACAATATTCAATCTGTCGTACACAAAATGCTATGATTCACCTAGATAAAAATAAAATAAAATGCATGATGAGACTTTACATTACCTTATCAAGGCAGTCAACGCCTCCCTTGTTCTTCTTGTAGTCCTGCATCATCAGGGGCTTCCTGTCCTCTGTGGTGCTGACAGCGGCATCTTTGTGTACTGTGCTCATCAGGATGACATTTCTGTTCTTCTTGGGAACGTATGACACAAGAGTGTGAGTGTCAGTGAATGCAAACTGTGATGAGAGTGCCTGTCTTCCTCTGGTCGATACCAGCGCAGGGGGAAGTTCGGGCTTGTTCTTCCTCACTGTCCCTACCATGGTGAGCTTTCTTTTCAGTAGCTCATGACCAAGAGCATGTGATGTGAGGAAGTTGTCACATGTGATATTATGCCCTTGGAGACCGGTTGTCATGTCCAGCACAACACGCATACCCTGGTTTGTATGTGTGTGTGTGTGTGTGTGTGTGTGTGTGTGTGTGTGTGTGTGTGCGTGTGTGTGTGTGTGTGAGTGCTGGGGCAGTGTGTATGGGGATGTTTTCTGTATGTTGAATGAATTTACTCTGGATACCCATTCATTTCCTATGGGGACCGGGAACACCACAGGTGTAACAAGGTTGATTAAAACACTCAAAATTGAACGAAACAGGTGATCATCACTTTTATATGTTCAAGTCCACAGTGTGGAGGATATCATAAGGTCTTGAGGTAATCAGATGAAAAACATAATATTTATGAATATTATAAGTTGTAAAACGGTCAGATTTGACCCGAACACGACAGGAGGGTTAATACTGTAAATATTCTTTTGTGCAGTAGTCCTGAAGACAGACCTGGCTCTGGCACCACTAAAGAGTGCTTTATTCACCACTGTGTGTGCTCTTCTCACTGAGGAATAGACTAAACTGAAAGACGAATAAAGTAGACTGAGTTTTCTCAAGCATTACTCAGATTATGTGCATAACTAATAGCATTCCTTCTGTACACTAAATGCCATGTCTACTCTCCTCCCAAAAGCAATAGGGACAAAGTTTGTACATTTTGAACTAATGACACCAGCACATTTTGTGAAATAAGTTTTGTATTAAAAACAAGCTTAATTCTGACAACTCACTCACTATGCATATGAGTCCTGCACATAGGAGCACTTGGGAATGTTTAGCACAAATGTAATTACTGCCTGTGTAAGCAGGCAGTTTCTTAAAGGAGCCCTTCTCCACGGCGCTCCCTTCAATACCTGATGATGTCATGGCCCTTTGTGGGGTCGCACAAACTCCTCAAATCAACTGCCACTCATGACCTTTTCTTTCAGCCGCTCCCTCTCCCCTTTGCCCAATTCTTTCTTCCTCTTTTCTTGTGTGTGCTTCATAACCGAGGTTCCCTTTATGGGTTGATCAAGCGGCCTCTCTCCCATTGGCTCGCTCTGCTTTTGGAACTGCTTTATGAGAAATGCATGCCCCTGCTTAAATGTATTGATACTTCCCATAAATAGCCCGGTCTTTTGTGTTCCTTTGCAGCTGAAGTTGAAAAAGTTCTCCAAAATGAATAAAGAGGCTGAGCATACGTTTTTGTGCCCACAGTGCCACCTTCAAACACATGTGACGGTGGACATATTGCAGTTTGAGAGAGAGCAATGCTGTTTACAGAAATTCACCATTTTATTGCCACTCTCAGTGGCAGAAAGGAATGTAATCTGGCAAACAAATGTTGTGACAGACAGCTTGTCTGGAGGCTTTATAGTCCGTCTGTACGGCTGCTGCTTGGTTTTACCAGCACACCAAACTCTTTTAATAGTCCAACTGTACATTTACTGGAGATATTTAAATATAACATACTTTAGTCAAGTTTACCCCAAACCAGTATTTTTCCATTGTTTTATATGACCTCAGTGGATGACACATTAAATGGTTATTTATTAACTTTGTCTAATGGATCAGTGGACAGATTTCCCAGATATATTTAGTGTATCACTCACAATGTTTGTTTTTCTGGCTTCTGGGAAAATGTCTATTTATTTAACAGTCCCGGCTGTAAATCATAATAAGTAATAACATTTTTAAATATCCAAATAATAATCCAAATATCTTTTCAAAATATATTTCAGTCGTTGAAGCAGTTGAGACAACCCACCAACTCTCCAGAGAGCCATTTGCTCCTTTTCACACTTTTATGTAAGACATGCTCTTTTGTTTACAGGTTGCTACGCAGCGCTGACTAGCTCCTCTTTTTCTTTCTGCCTCATTTCACTTGTCATACAAACCTATAGGACAATAGAAAATGAATGAGTCGAGGCTGGAGCGCTGTAAATACATGCAGGTTGGCTCCCCCACTGGGACTTTTCAGTAGCATACATACAGTTTATGTTTAATTATGGTTGTCAGTGTGGGAGAGAGAAGGGGAGGCTTTCATTTGTCCTTTGGCCTGGTTTTCTATCTCCTTCATAGTGCTCCCTTCGTGTTTCTGGTCCAAGTGATTACAGCACACTTAAATGCCTAATTGGCTTTAGTCCTTATTAGCAATACAATTATACAGGCCTTGGGATTCTCATGTGTGCAGCCATCTGTAGACAAGAGGACACTATTCACATCTATCCATAATTCAGCCTAGAGTTATTCTTCAACTGGCAATCTCTTTGTGAGTTGTGCGTGCTTTATCCCAGTGTGCAGGGCCCCTCTGCTGTCTTTCATCATTACCTAACCTTTGTGTTTTGTCACGGCAACCTCACTGATAACACCTAATGTAAAACATGTTCTCTATACAAGGCTTCATCACCAATTTGTCTCTATGACAAGACTGTATTCAAATACAACTCAAAGTAAGATGGGTTATATATCATTTCCCACAGTTGGTATTGGCAATATCATAGGGGTTTCTATCGGTAATTGTCTGATATTAAAAATGTAATGTCAATATAGGGCACAGAAATCTTTTCTAAGCTAAACTAATCCATTTTGTTATTCTGTGTCAAATTAATTATGAACTTTATTATAATTTAACCTGTGGCTCTTGGTTTTCTTGTGCTCTGGGTTCTAACGTCTAAATACTTGTATTGGCAAAAATGGTTATCGGCATTAGCGGCAAGACTAATATCTGATCCAAAAATTCATATCGAAATCTAAATCTATTTTTATTGTTTATATAGTATAAAGCTGTAAATGTGGCATTTCTTTCCCACTGTGTTCTGACTTGTACATCCAGGGACATCGAGGAAGTGCCCCCTGTTAGCAGGAGGTTCAAGGGACCTGAACTTTAAGGTGATGAATGAACTCCACCTGCTATGTTAGAGTACAGAGGTGAAGAGCTTTATTATCTCCAGCCATATCTACCCTTGGAACAGCCTTTGTGTATGTGAGCCCATGGTCCTCCTCTGCTGTAATAAGACTGCTCTGATAGGATCTAATGACAAGGCAGACGCCCCAGTTCCTGATGCCATTATCAAAAGTGGCCTCATCAATCAGGCTGTGCTGTGATGAGGATGTGAGTGTGATGACAGGACCCGGTCTGATGAGAGGCTGCTCCAGGAGGAGGTGGACGGCACTGATGGCTGGATTGTGGGCTGTCGGGACTGCAGACAGGAAGAGGCGGGGCTATAACAGACAGGACCACCTTGTTACCCCTGGTGACCTCTATAACTACAGGGTCACCACGGGTGTGTTCCCAAACACCAGTCATCCCTCAGTAGCAATAATATATCTTCTGGAAAACCTGCTTTGTAAAATGCTGTATTGCTTTCCCTGCTGTTGTGGCTCTAGATATGTATTAATGATGCAACACCACAGCTGTGCTTTTGCTTAACATGTTTTATGAAATCAGGGGCAGCAGAGAGGAACTGGTTAGCACACTAGTGTTTTTGTGTATGCCTGAATAGTTTGATCAGTTGAGTAACTTCATAATCCTTCAGTTTAAGGACATATTGCATCTGCACTCAAAAGAACACTTGTTACTCAAGCACAGGAAATTTTCAACATTTGAATGAGATGTGGAGTTGTGGAGGAAAGGGCAGAGTTTACGCTCACATGGATTAACATGTTTGGAAATTCTAACTCTCTCCATCTGACATCTTTGTGTGAGAAGAAAAGCAGAGAACCTTTGACAACGACATTTTTTCACATGATCAGGGGTGGATGAGAAAGTGCCTTTGAAAAGCAGTGAAGCCCAGGAAAATTGTTTGTTGACCACACAACAACCATCGCAGTGCGGCTGACAGGCCTGTGCAGCCTGAGGAATTCCTTTGGGAAACAGATTAATAGTTCATTTTCATGGAGGCTCCACTGGGAATAAAGTCAGGAGAAGGGAGGTGAAAACAAAGAGCTGCCCTTTGTGGAATACATACATTTTTTTTAAATAAGTAAAACATTTAATGTGGGCAAACCATTTTTTTCTGGTTTGGTTTTGTCTATACTCCCCAACCCATCCCATCCCATCTTGTGTTCCTTTATCTGTGAATTGCTGAGGAAACAATGGTCTTCCTTTCAGAAATATTTTGCATTGCTGAGTCAGTTTTGCAAGGAAATAAAAACAAAAAAACTGTTGATACTAGCAGGACCCATCCTGAGGAGAGGATTCAGTGCAAAGGTATTGTACATCTTATCTTATCCATATGCAATGGATAGTTTTTATAAATAATATTTCATTGTGATTTTGCTCTTGGAAGGACAGTCTGTGAAAGCTCTGAGACAGCACAGTGGCGCTCGCTCTTGGTTTTCATTTGGCAGCGGAGCATTAGTCCTTGTTTGTTACAGGTGACACACTTTATAGCCTTGGGAACACGCTCAACTAACACTAACAAATCACTCATGGCTCCGGAGCTAATCCTTCAGCAACTACAGTGCTCCACAAACTTTTGTCTTTTCCCAAACTTTTGTAGCGCTAATTGTTCTAAGTGCAGGTATCAATCAGACTTGTTGCCATTTACAGTACATTATCTGCTGCATTAGCCCTGTTGAATAATGGGAGTGCTGGTGGAGCCACTGTAAACACAAGCTCCATGTGTGTAGTCCTTTTTAGCTTGTATCTATGCGTACCCACACCTCCGATCAGACAGGGGCTGCCCTTCCATAGATCAAGCCTCAGTAATGGCATATGATGCAGCGCCGACCTCAAAATGAGCCATGTAAAAGAGTGACACTATCGATTGTGCCCGCTGCGCCGCGTGACCTGCAAACACCTGGGATTTTAACGGCACGCTTACTTTTTCATGGTTGTGGGAATAAATCACACAGAAGCCAAGCCAGGCCAAGTCGGGGCCCACATTGAGGCAGAGCGCTCCATCACATTTTATATTGTGTTAATAATGTCAGCTGTATGTGGGAGAGAGGGCCCATGTGCATTCATCACAGAGCAAGGTGCGGGGGACACAGTAGCGGCCGGGTGTGGGGCTGAGACAGACGCCTCCCATTGAGCTCTCTGTCATTCCTACACACACACACGCACACACACACACACACACACAACGATCTATATAAGCTCCATGCGACGCTGCATACAATCTGTCTGCAGCTCTGCCTGGGAAAAGCCGCTCTCAATAGCACTAAATTTGAGCCCAGCAAACATTCGTCAAGACATATGCTTTTATTCTTGCCATCAGAGAGGTTAATGGGATTAATTCTCAATTTCAATCATTCTCAAATGTAGACATAAATAATTCATGTACTCAACCGCGAGCTAGTCTTTGCATTAATTCTATAGTCATTTTCATGTTATTTTACTTTTACATAGAGGGTGAACGAAAGCAAAACATAATGGAATTTGTTGAAGGAATGAGACAGTTATGGCTAGTGAGCAGAGACATCAGACATAATGGTGTTACCACTGCTCCTCTCAGCAGATCATCAGAGGAAGTACCTTGTGCCAAAGCTATTCCAGAACATCTTCTAGGAAACACATTTAATCTGGTTAGCAAGATTTAACCTCAAGACTTAGCTTTGATCAGTTCTTTGGGCACCCTCCCTGACTTAAGTATACAAATAAACATATTTAATAGCACATAATATTAATAATCCTAATTAATTATGTCAACCAATTGTGCATTTTTTTATGATTGCATCTTTAATAAGTTTGACTTTATCTTACGTTTTCTGGATGCTGTGGTTTGCAAGCGAGCGATTTTTGTTCTGTTGTTGCTAGTTGTTTTAAATTATCAAGACTTTTTGAATAAATTTTTTTATTAATTACATAAAGTCCTCACAATGTCAAATGTGCTTCGTGGTGAGTAGCAGATGAGAGAATACCACTTTACAATTATTATAGCGTTTTACAGCGATAACATGTAATCCGCAAGCAGCCATCCCTGCAGGCACTTAAAGACTTTGACCCCGTGCACTCCCCAGCAATGTGGTTAATGCAGATTACAATGGTCCGGTACAGCTGCTCCCACCTCTCTCAGTCCAGCCCACCATCATATAACAGGACACCCCACTGGGTTCTCCTCATCTCCTGGGCAGTCAGGAGAAATTAAAACAAAAAAAAAAAAAACTTTGCTAAGAGAAATGAATAATTTAAGAACAATATTCATCTTTTGCATGGGAAGGAGGTGAAGTGATTTGTAGGATGGGCTTTGGTACTTTTCTTTTTAAACCATAATAGGAAATGGTCAGTTTTGTGTTGAAGAAAATTCATGTTCCTCTGACATCATTGTTATGCTTAAGAAAATGAGATTATCTTATATTTTCATTTAGTATCTAACCAGAATTTGAGATATGCCAAGGCACCAGTCGTGTCTGATTTTTTTTTTTTTTAGCTGCCTTACAATTACTGGTTTATTTTCAGATGTCTTACAATTGTTGCACTTGACAAGACTAGTTTTTTATCTAAAGTTAAAAGTCTATTTTGGGACAACCTCTCAGCTCCCACATTTATTTTGTCCTGTCAGTAAATAGCTGTGAGTATTGAATATTTTCCCTCTAAACTAATTGACCAGTATGGTGAGAGGCGCTGAATTAGGCAAATGGGACTGGGATGTGAAGTTGGAACTTGATTTATTACTTTGAATGCAACTCAAATCAATGGGTGCGCTACTCCAAAAACACCACTGCATTTCCCCCAGCTGAAATCATTGTTATGCTTCAAGAAAGGAGAGATTATGCGGGCTTAATGAGCTTCAGCGGCTGAATGTGTTTGCACACTATTCAGGGCTGAAATCATATTTAATGCCTGACACTCAGTTCATGGCAGGCCCTCCTTTTTCTCAGTGGCAGGTCACCTTTCGTCAGCGGCTAGACCCCTTTCAGATGGGAGGGCCACAGATAGGCTTGGAGATGGGCTGAAAAGAGAGCATGCATGAGAAATGGAATGGGAGAAAAGCATCTGATTTGCACACATCACTACAGCCCTGGTTTTGGCGTAGGCCTTAAAGCTGACCTCACTGTGCCAGACCTGCTTTTGTTTCCTGCACTAATTTCATTTTAGTCGCGACAGAGCAGTTGCCTTGGCTTCTATCCGTTGAAAAATGTCACAGATTTCTAATAAATTAACATAGTGGTATTCTTCTGTTGCAGAGCAGTTTATCTCTGTGACTTTAAGTAAGTCCACAGTTATATTATATGTTGCATTCATTTGCAAATCAAGCCCTTTTACAATGAATTGCTAAGTGATAATGGAAGGAAAGTATAGAGCTATAACTTGGCTGGCCCATGACAGCTGTGCCCTAAATTCTTGTTTTCACTGTGGGTTTCTTTTTGCCTCTTGTCTCTCTTTGTACTTTTTTTGTGTGTTCCTTTCATTCAAAAAGTTATGCAGTGTAAACAAAAATATGCTATGATTTGCAAATTTCATCATTCTTAATAGACCTAAATATACAGTATATTCAATTGGCTTCAACCTTAAAAAAAAAGACGGTAAAAATAAAAAATAAAAATATTGTGACGATTGTTCTGCTGCCTTCATAACCCAACACTCAGTACAGTGAGGAAAATGTTTATACGGTCAATGTTGTGACTATAGATCACAAATGTGTTTTTCACTGGTGATTTAGGCGTCTGTTATGGAGAAAGTGACCTGAAATCGATAGGGATACAGTTCTTTTATTGCTTATGTTTTGTCTAGTGCTTTGGAATTGTCGTCCTTGCTTGTTGTTGAACAAACATATTCATTTTATAAACTAATCAATGTAACCACTGTAATTTGACCCATTGTCAATACTTATGCTCCTATTAGGAATAGTGCTTTACCGCAGCCAGTTATGAGATTAACAGTCATTCACTGACAAATGAAGAGAGGCAGCCCTTATTCCATTTTAATAAGCGCTCAATCCACACCATTGATTATTTACTGCTAATATCACCAGAATCAATATGTGGCCGCTGCTCATTTCAGTATGAATCCAATTATAGCAAAGGCTAAAGAAATGCATTACCAGATAAATTACAGTTACAGGACAAAATTATTAGGGTTTGTGGGGATGCAGAAAGCAGATTTTAAAAATATATTTTACTCATCATCGTTGGCACAGAACTGTATATGTCAAGATAATAATCATTGATTATATGTCAATTTGAGCAACTAAACTCTTATTAGCTTTGATCCATAAGCGATCAATTGTAAAGCACTTTTAATCTGGCTGCATCGCCTTGTCAGTACAAAAATATTCTCCTCCATTCCTCACAAGACTCGTGTTCAATCCCCCATAAGACCCTCTAATCAGCAGGTTACACATAGGGCTGTTTGGTTTTTCAGATCATCTCTGGTTAGAGGAGAAAGAGGCAGACACAGACATCATTACTTTGTAATAAAGCATCCATATGGTAA
This sequence comes from Paratrypauchen microcephalus, assembly GCA_036785185.1. Classification (NCBI taxonomy): domain Eukaryota; kingdom Metazoa; phylum Chordata; class Actinopteri; order Gobiiformes; family Gobiidae; genus Paratrypauchen; species Paratrypauchen microcephalus. The sequence continues at coordinate 7,033,644 of JAVJIX010000013.1, read as the reverse complement.
ATGTTGAGCTGGTGCAAATCCCAACAGCTTAGCAGCACAGCACCCTGGCAGGCAAGGTCAGCAGCACAGGCGTCAGACTTAAGCATATGTTTATTTTTCAACTAACTTCATCTCTACTTTTATGGCGGGGCAGGAGGTACACGGGTTGTTTACATGTTCTGGACAGATATTGATCCTGTTCATATGATGGGGATTATGTGATAATGATATTGTAGCTTGTTAATCCACAGTGCTGTTGGGAAAGTGCCAAAGCATGGGTGACACAAGATGGAACTTTGGGCTGTTCATCTTGTGGTGTGACAGACTTCAAACTCTTTGTCATCACATGGTGTCCCAAGGAAATTGCACCTGTTTATAACACAGCTCACCTTCGCTCATAGGTGTTAACATGCCCGTCTGAAAAGTGAGAAGCACTTTCAATTTACACACAACTTCTGTGTATACTCTTCAGTTATAAAATAAAGGTAGTGAACATTATCCATTGATCTGTTACTATGTTTGAAAATAATGAGCCACCCAATGTACAGACCTTCTCCAGGTGTTGCGCTCAAATTACCAATCGTTTCCAACACCTGCAACAACAGTTCAGGTTTCAGCTGTTTTACACTTTCATTTTACCACAATTATTTTTCTGTTTTCTTGTATATCATAGACATAATTTATTGTTTCAGTATAATTTCTCAACACAGAATTGTTGAAATTGCTAATTTTAAGATATTAGAATATTAAAGGAGGTTCCATGATGGTTGTGGTTTCTCCATCAGTTCCTAGTGTAATATCTTGTTTATAAAACATATTGGTAAAAAAAAAAATCATGCGTACAATCAATGACAAAACGGGAAATGAGAATATCATACAAATACTGACAACCAATATTTTTCAGTGCTGATGTCAAAATCCATGGCAAAGCTCACACATTTATTTGAAGTTATATTCAGTTCAAAAATTAACTTTTGGAAATATAGTAACAAAATCTATTTATTTGGGATAAAACATATTTGTTGCATGATTGTGTAAACACAGCAATATGCACTGAGGATGAATTGGGAATGACCCCACAGAGACTGGAACATTTTAGAAAGAATATCTAAGATTTTCAGTATTGATCTATTAAAATATACCCATATTAAGAACCACTCTGCTATTACAAATACAGTTATTGGAACCAATATATTTTCCTTTGTTTAAAGTTGTACACAGTGCACTTTTTTATCCTCCAGTCTGATATCTTGCATATTACCAGCCCCTTTAAAAGAAGCAGTAGTCACCTTGGTCCTGAAGCCTCTGCCCCCTAATTACAAAGCAGCTGTAATTACAGAACCTGGCTTGAGAGAACAAGAGGAAAACCTAAATCCAGTCATGGTAAATATACATGCCTGCCCTCAAATGATACCTGCTTTTTCTGTTTTCAGAGCAGAAAGGTGCAAATAATCCCATCAAAGTGAACAATGGCTCCACACCTGCCTTCTGTCCCTCCGCCCAATTACATGCAGCTAAACATGAGGTGTGGTGTACTGTGTTCAGCAGGGCCTTATACATAATGTCCCTGTAAATGCTTCACATTAGAGTTGCAAAATGTAATGATAGATTTGTTATATCTGAGACTGATTATTTTTGTCTATCAGTATCTACATGAAACTTTAAAAGTGTATTTCAAGAAATATTTATAATTGGTTAGAAGTTCATGCTTTCGATGTCCAGACGGAAATCTAACCACTGATTGTGTGTATGCTAAATGCAAATACTTGTATTTATTATTTTTATTGTAACCCCATGTATGATTATGTTTAACTTGTAAACTAACCACATAATATAGAACTTGGCATACAAATAAACAGAACACAAATGAGCTTTTATCAATCACCAATTAACTCCATATAATATATTATTCATAAGTTGATCCATTTGCATCCCATGGAGGAGTGTTAATGAGATGACCTCTGGGGTCAGAGGTTAAGCTCTCTTCAGTTGAGTTGTCAGCACAGCAGAGCCATTGTGTGGATGAGAGCAGTCAGTGTGGGCGTCCCCGTGTGCGCACGTGTGTTTGTGTGTACTGAGACATGAGGGAGCCACTAAATGTGCTCATACTTGTAAAGATGAACCACTGAACTCTGATGCTGCACCTAAATATGAATGATTCCATTATTACCATCCCTGCAACGTAATCCTACAAACCAGACTACTCTAAAAAATAATGCTATGTTTGGAACATCAAGACCAGTAGTGGAAATAAGATGAAAGATGATCTAACTGAATGAGATTCAACCTTCACACAGATTAACCATACTAGTAATCAATTACTAGTAGGTGCTGTTATTTATACAATAAACTGATAACACAGTTTTTATAAATAAGTTATATTATTTTTTATATTGTCATTTTTACAAATGGTAAACAGCTCTCCAGTCTCAAGTCAGATTTGTTTATAATATTTTATTCCTTAACCCTAAAAACTTATCTCGTCTAAATACTTGAATAAACAGTATCGAGTTACTTTCTTCTCTTCTCCAGGTACAACTCCTTTTGAAGCACTGACGCCTGCGTGAACCCGGGTTTCCTTAGATTCATGCCCCCTCTCTCCATTAGAATGTTAGAGTTTAAGTCACTTTTTATTGAAGGCTCTTTTACGCCTCTGCGTTTGAAGTGTGCACCTCGTACTTGTCATTTCCTGTGCGGAGCACTTGCCGCTCACGATGTGTGTAATTAAGCTCTGAGCTGAGGGCCATGGAGTGGTCGCTCACACAACTGCAGCTGTTTAATGCCACAGCCCAACATCATGTCTCTGTAATGTACCAGGGCCAGCACCTGTACCATGAACCTAATGTTACACACAGGTAGGTACACACAGCACTATGTTATACCAGTCTTAGTTTTTGTCTATCATTTCATGTGTACTTGTTATTATGAGTAGTGATAGCCATGTATAAAGCAGGCAAGGAAGATATTTGCCAACTTGGATACGCTTAAAAATGTTCCTATTTCATGAAGGTGACATAAAATAGATTTTGAGATGGCTTATGTGCATTCGACCTACAGTATGTTCTCTAACCTCCAGGGCACCTTTAGACTTTGAAATTGCTTTCCTTGTGCCCATTTAGGACTTTAATTGTTGAACTCACTCATTTCCTTGTAACAGTTTGAAATAACTGTCTTGTTTGATTGTATAGTCTTGTGTTTTCTGTTTTATTGTTGATTACTATACTACTTGATGAGCAAATAATACTTATAATATAAAGTGCAATGTTTCTTCAATCTGCCCCATCAAGATTCCATCATGGTACAAAGCCTATTGTTTCCTCTGGTAGTGATTGATTAGTTTTTGGCACATTAATTTCATAGCTCTATAAATTTATAACTGAATCCTGAGGGATACAGGCTAAAGAGTCTTGAAGTATCACAGCTGGAGTAAAGCCTAGGATTTTTGCTGATTTATTTAAGTGTTCACAAAACAATTTGATTTAATCCAGATAACCTTCCATGTGTGATCCCTCTGGCTGTAGTACATGAAGTGTTCCAGCTTGTGACCCTGTGCAGCTGGATTCTCAGGTAAAAGTACTCTGTGTATATACTTACAAAAGGCCAAAGAGCGGACCTATTGCTTCAGCTATGACTACAGCGTAACCAGTACGTTCAGCAGTCTGTGATTTTCAGTGTTAGCCAGAAGCCAGTGTGTGTAACCGTTTCTGTCATGACCGACAATTTGATAGTTTTCACACTTGCCCGTGCCAGGACTCCCCTTTTTTCTCCACTGCACATTTCCACACTGAAGCCTGCAGAGGTTTACAAATATTAGGCTTTAATACTGGGACTTGAGACAGCGGGGGACTGCTGTATTTCACACTACAAATGACATTGATGCTTTTCAGGTGCATGATGTAACTATTGTAGTGGAGACACCTGCTAGTATGTTATTGCTTTGCCTTGAATGTTCCACACTATGGCATTAAACATTATATTCATCTGCACGGAAACAAGCAAGTGACAACACCAGGCCATGCAATAGATCAGATCTGTGGAGAGACTTTTTTTTCAACAATAAAAACAACAATTAATACTTTTTTATTAATCGAAAAAGTCAACAATGTAGGTTTACTGTCACATTATATTGAGAAGTATATTATAGTGATATAGTTTTGCAACTTGACCTGGAGAGTGAACATTATAGTGGATCTTTATCATGTGCCATATATTAACCAGATAGCGTAACATATTGTTGAGTTCAAACTATGCTCAGTTATGCAAATATGCCTTAACACCAGCAGCATTTGTTCACACTCCAGCACACTCCTGCCTATTAACGGATGTTTCGGAGATACTCGCTCTCCCACTCCCCATGTGAAACCATCTGTGGACCTTTTTGTTATTTGTTTCACTTAAGCTTGAGATTCATGGCAAGGTTGCACATTGGGGGAGTTATGATGTTTTGGGTTTCCTGATACTGTATGTCCCGAACAATGTGTGCTGTACAAATAAATATTAATCTATGCACAGACTTTGTTCCCAGCCAGACACACACTCTTCCATGTTTTTTTTTTTTTTTAGTCTCTGGACCAGTCCCAACTCTTAGCTACCCCCATTATCTGTATGTGTGTGTGTGTGTGTGTGTCTTTGTACATGCTGATTTATTTCAGCAGTGCTCTTTTGGGCCAAGCGCTGGGTGCCTCCTCTTTGTCAGCTCCTGTGTGAACGCAGAAGCCTTTGACCACCTTTGACAGTGTGAATATTTTAGCTCCGATTTAATATGCAGCCTGAACTTTTTATGTAAAGATGAGGATTGGGAGGGGGGAGAGGAAAGGGGGGTTGGGCCGTGAGGGGTGAGACTGTTGTTGGTTAAGTTTGTGTGAATTTGAATTTGATGTTGGTAGAATTATGCAGAAGAATGATGGACCAACTGGAAATTGAAAGCGGAAAGTTGGACATGCTATTGGAACATTGGCCTTTTTAGACTAGATCCTGAAGTTAGCTGACCTGTTATGTGCTTGCTCAGCATTTTAATTTTTATTTATTTATCTTTGCATTTGTTATACAGTTGTCGTTGGTATTTTGTGTTTTTGTTTGTTCGTTTATTAAATTTTGAGTTCCCAGAATAAAAAGATATAATTATATTTGTTCAGCGCTTTCCCCTCACAAATACACCCACTCATATTCAAAGTTCAATGATCTTTTTCATTTCTCTGAACAGTGGTGTATGCATGTCCCAGTTGGAGCCAATTGAGGTTAATCGCAGGGACCATATTCTCAGTTATTATTGTGACCATGTTTGCACAGTCTTGACAACATATGTTTCCCAGCTTGAGGTGCTGGCCCCTTAATCTGTCTTGTTCTTAAAGATGTGTCTTGGCTTGGATTTATTAATCCAGTTGCTATTATTTGATAAAACCCCCTCCCCTGCTGCCTTATTGTTTTCCTCATTCAGGGTACCTCCCCATTGTACTCTTATGTCGCCAACTCTGCAGATGCATACAGTACTTGTTTGTGTAAGTGTATAACGCTCACAGCTTGGGTACAATCTTTACTTATGAGCTAGTATTGCTTTAACAGGTCAGTACATACAAATTATTATAATATTCTTATGGACTAAAATTATATTATTTTTCTTATCGCTCTATGGCATAGCAATAGCCTTTATTCAGCCCTACCTGATCTAATGTTCCAGTTATCCAGGCTTACAGTTTTGGCCACTGCTTAATGTATATACTCTATTTGAATATAGTTCCACTCACTTTTTAAATTCAACTTCAAGTCTGAACAGCCCCTCTTCTTAACTATATTCCAATCTCTATTATTCTTCTGCTCTTTGCCCCACTTGTTGACTGGTCAGTCTCCCACTGTGAGGCTCTTTGACAGCCAGACACAATAATGCAGACAGATATAGCTGAGATTATCAGACCAGTCTTCTCCGATCAAACGAACATGGGAGGAAGTGAGACGCCAACTTGTTTGAGAACCTTGGAGGGGGGAGCGCTTGTTTCGAGGCCGGGGTAGGCCAGTGGAGCAGAGAGGCCCTCATGCCCCTGCTGATCACAACAGGGGATTAATTATGTCAGTATAATAAGTACAAATGGTGATCTGAACGTGGAATTAGCCCCCTGAGCGGAGCCTGCTACGGGAAAGAGATGGAGAGTGGGGGGTTGTCCCAATTTGTCCCTGGCTGTGCATGAGTGGGAGCATGGATAGGGTGCTGGCAGGCTGACTGGCAGGAGCAGGGAGCGCAGTCTGTTATGATTTGAATGGATGTCAGTTTCAGTGGCAGCCGAACAAGGACCTTGCTGAGCTGCAGCAATGACTACTTAGGGATGGGCAATATTGACAAAAATGATTATGAATATATATGTATATGTAATGTGTGTGTGTGTGTGTGTATGTATATATATATATATATATATATATATATATATATATATATATATATATATATATATATATATATATATATATAAAGATCCTGTGGGACTTCGAGATACAGACTGACAGAATGGTGATGGCGAACCAACCAGACATAGTGGTGTTGGATAAGCAATAGAACAAAGCCGTGGTGGTGGACATTGCAATACCAAGCGATGGTATCAGGAAAAACGAACACGAGAAACTACAGAAATACCAGGGACTCAAGGCATCAGTGGTGCCCGTGGTGATCGGAGCACTCGGGGCTGTAACCTCCAAACTGGAGGAATGGTTACAGCAGATCCCAGGAAAAACATCAGACATCTCAGTCTAGAAAAGTGCAGTACTAGGAACAGCAAAGATACTGCGTAGATGTCTCAAGCTCCCAGGCCTCTGGTAGAGGACCCGGGCTGGATGAGAGTGAGAGACCAACCATCGTGGAAGGTGAGCAGCACATCATTATATACAGTATAATGATGTGTTTTTTTCATATATTGTTTAAGACAGGGTGGGCCTACTGAGTGCAGCATTTTTTCCTGTATCAAATATACAATTGGCCAACATGGAAATTTGTTCTTGCTTATTTGTGTTTGAGGAGTACAGGCTTTGGATGCTAGAGTGTTTGAGATGAGGTCGTGCTGCCCCAGGACTTGAGCCCAGAGGCAACATGACCAGCAGAATCCAGTGTTCTTCTTCAACCTCCCTGTTGTAATAGCTGTTGTCCCCACTGGCCCCACGCCTGCAGCATTTCCACTGGTCAGCTCTCTGTCAGGGCCACACATGCTTCATGCAAAAATGTCAACAAACTGAGGAGTCCAGCACACAGGGTGGTTCTGGGAAAACATGGTAAATTCACCAATAAGAAAGCTTGTGATGTCAGTGTTTTACTTATTTCCAGTTACAAAACTAGCTTTATCTTACAGATTTTTAAAACCGCAATTGTTGTCTCTTCTGTATAATGATTTTTACCCAAAAAAACATGCACCATAGGTACCTCCAGCTTAGGTCCTGACCAAGCCGAAGCAAGAAGATCATGGAGATGGTCCCCGGGCGCCCTAATGTGTGTGCTGCCCACTGCTCCTAATATATGTATATATATATAGGATGGGTTAAAATGCAGAGAAGAATTTCTCCAGTGTGAGATCAATAAAGTTCACTTCTTCTTCTTCTTTTAGGTTCTGGCACCTGGTTCTGCAGCCATACTCTACTACCACTGCAATCAAACACTTTCTGTTAATATTACAGTACAGTACACAATCGCCATCATTATCCATTAGCATTATACTCTTTCAAATACAGAAGATCTGTTTACTGGAGTGGAGCGAGGGCCAATTTGCTTTGAGTCTATTAAGTCTATGAAGCTTCCAGTGGGCCAGTAAGGTAATGATTCCCCTGTATGAGAGAGGGGAGATCATATGCAGACTCAGGCCTCATAAATCCCCTCTCCATGATGAGCACTCTGCCTATGACTTATGATGCTCAGGGGTGGCCAGTTAAGACTGCACTCGTAAACATGTGTCATGGCCACACCGACGCCGCTGTCAATTTTCATATTTTATAAGTTATTGGGAGTGCTGCTGCTGAGTTATATCCCACTCTTGTAAAGGAGGCCTCTCAAGCAGCTCGTGTTGGCTCAGAGTTCTGAGAAACAAGAGGGGAAGAGTGCTTGGAAATTTCATTATGTTCAGATTGAAGTGTGGCAACATGACTTTGAACAGTAAATGAATATTTCCATTTGGACATATTAAAATGGGTGTTATGCCCTAAAACAGATGGAAAATGAAACATCTGTAAAGTATTGGGCACAGCCTACAGCTTTGGCAGTTTTCCTTATAGATTAATAGAATAATCTCTCACTGCACTGAGAATATCAAAAAGACAAGATTTCTAAAATGACTGGAAATTATGTGTTTAATCTGACCACGATATGAGATATGACAATTCCATCACACAAATGGATTCTTGTTCAATATTTTCATGAATTTTACACAACTGAAAACATGCACTTTTATAACAACAGAGTTTTATAAGATGCTAATTATGATAATGCATTTAATATGGAGTATCCTGGAGCATTTCAGATCATTATCGGTGCATTAATAATTGCTTTGGCCAGTAGACTGATGATACACAGTGACTCACCCCCCCCCCACCTCCCACCCCCCCCAGGTGAGTAACCCGGCATATCATTTACTGGAACCCACTCAGCCAAAACACAATGGCGGTCTCATACACAACATATGCCCCCCTTCACTAGTGACTCAGGCAGTGGTCTCTGTATCTAAAAATCCCACACCAAATTACTGCCCAAAATAGGCTCTGTTGTGCACTGGGTCAGGTGCCCTTTGTGTGCTGTGAAAAGGACTGGAATAACACATGAATTCATATCCGAAGCTATCATCACTCCAGCAGTGAGCACCCTTTTGAACACAGACATGACACGCAGATGACATCATATTTGCAGCTATTGTCTGCAGTAATATCAAATTACTAAGCAGATTATTTATAATTGATGGGTCAGTTGAAAATAGGAATTACAATGCAGAAATATCTCAATTGTTAGTTGTGTATCATGTAAACATCTTACTCATTTGAACCTCCATGCAAAATGTGAATTAAATGTGATCACACAGATAACAAATGACACAAATAACAAAATAACAAAATAAATATTTAATGTGTAAATATACTCCCTCAAGCTGTCCTCAATTGGCATCTCTTATTGCGGCCAAACACACACAAAAAAACCATTACCAAGCCTTTTGCAATCTAAACAACTAATGAATTAATCGAAATAATACTCAGTTTAGAAAAGGCGTTTTAAGTGCTACAAAAATTAGCAGTTGTTGGTTTTGTTTACGCCTTGTGCATGTAATCCGTAAAAAATGTATTAATCATAGTGGGAATTCCCAGGGTAATAAAGCTTTCATTGTGGTGTTTTGTAATAACGCATTAATTCATATCCAAGATTCTCATCACCCCAGTATTGAGAGGTCTTTTAAACACAGACATGACACATAGGTGACATCATACTGGCTTCCATAGTCTGCAGTGATATGTTAACATTACTACATTTTCTTCAGTGAAAATCCATGTTATGAGCGTACACTTATATAATAAGAATGAGACAAGATGTTATGCAGGCCCATCTGACAAAAGTAGGGTATCAAAATGCCTGTTGGCAATCCACTTACAAAAGCACACATTGTTGCCTCTGAAAGAAGAACATACACTAAGGCCATTTCCTCTTATTGACGCTCTTGGCAAGTCTAATATTTACAGAAATGTTATGGCTTGACAACCCTCAATTAAACTTGTCATAACAGAGGCCATCCAAAAGCAAGAGAGAGAGAGGAAGGAAGGAGGAGATGCTGTGGGTGATGTCAGCGCAGCACACAGAGGCATGAAAACAGCTGTTCTGGGATTGTTCAGTGGGATTTCAGGCGTGCCATTTGCCTTGTTACTGCTACAATTGGGATGATGGCAGTGGGTACATGTTAAATTTGACCCGCTAAATTGGCACCCAGGCATGTTCAATGGCGATTAGCCATATTGTAACATGCTACACTTAAATTGTAGACTAAATAAATACATTGGCAGACACAGGGTGAGTAACTGCTCTTCTGAACTGCATAATTATTTGGTTATAGTGGACTAAGTCATTCCCAAAAAGGTCAGGAGGGTTTAAAACAGTCTTGCCCGCTACCATTACGGCTTCTGACTGTTACCAAATGGCATCCGAAACCCAATCTCTTATGAAATAGCATTTGTCTTCCCGCTATTAATCTGTCCATTCCGATGCTTTGAAGTTGATCCACTTTTGAAACAAAGCAGAGAGCAGAACGCGGGAGTGAGATGTGGTGGGAGAGTGACTTTTGTGATACATGAATTATTACAGGGATGTAAGTATGTAACCCTAGTCGAAGAAATGCACTGCTTGGGGAGTTTGTGTAAGTGGATCTTGTCAGAGGTGAACAAGAAACAAGTCTGACCCCATGCACCGAGCGCTGAGAGGTCACTATGTCTGTTTGCTTTGTAGACTCCACACCATGTGACCTGAGCTGGAGCAGGAGGGGACAAGTCAGCTATAAACTTTATTGTTATAGTTTTTGTAGTTGTTTGACCAACTTATCATATCTGTCATAGTATGTTTTCAAAAATAAGAGTATAATAGAACACATAACCTAGGAGCTGGAATACCTTATGTAGCTGACAGTTTTATGAGTCTGACTGATATGTGTTTCGCTTTTTCTTTTTACCAGAATTACATTGTTTTTCTCTATAATTTTGTGGGAAGATCACTAGTAAAAATGGACTTAAGACTTTGTCAATGTTTGGAAAAGCAAAAAGCATACCATTTTAAAGGAAAAGTAACGTTATTTTACAATCTGAGCCTTCTTTCGGTAATAAAACAAGTCGTTTGACTCACCCATAGCACGTCCGTGTCATTTGGAGCTGTTTGGTGAAAGTTATGTTGTAGCGTATCCGTTAACATGAGTATTCGGGGCATTACTTTGCGGTCTCCAAATAACACAAACTTTAGCACTTTTCAAATCATAGAAGCCCGATGTCTTAATGTAAGATTTCGTTTGAAGCAAAAGTGGCCTGTAATCCGAGATTTAGCCATAGTTTCGAGTAGATGAGGACGCCAGTGCGCATGCGCGGACTGTGCTATCAGCTCCCGGGACCCAAACATGAAACGCAAAGCTGAAAACTATGGATAAATCTCGGATTACAGGCCACTTTTGCTTCAAACGAAATCTTACATTAAGACATCGGGCTTCTATGATTTGAAAAGTGCTAAAGTTTGTGTTATTTGGAGACCGCAAAGTAATGCCCCGAATACTCATGTTAACGGATACGCTACAACATAACTTTCACCAAACAGCTCCAAATGACACGAACGTGCTATGGGTGAGTCAAACGACTTGTTTTATAACCGAAAGAAGGCTCAGATTGTAAAATAACGTTACTTTTCCTTTAAGGGTTAACACTAGCTTCATCTGTACAATTGTTTTTCTTAAAATTCTTAAAATTTCTGAAGAAATTGTGAAGCTTCGTTTTCAAGATCTTAACTTTTTAATCATTTATACTATTATAAACTTATAAGTAATCAACATGTTCCATATTCCATTCCATACAAGTTCATAGCTGGTCATCGAGGTCTGACAACTTTCAAAACTATTATTAGTTCAACTGGATTTTTTTGTTATCTGCTTTGCATGGATCGTTCATCACGTCATTCTTATTACTTTAGCATCACCATCACACACTCTCCACTCCCTCAAATAAAGTTTACTTTTAAACAGAAGTACCCCCAGTGAAAACATGACTTCATTTCATTTGTGCACCGTGAGTCTTCTCCTTGTCCCTCTTCAGCAAACAGCCCAAAGTCCAACTACTGAGCGACTGATTCATAAATATGATTCAACATAGAAATGACGGGGCCCCTTAAATGCCATTTACCAGGCCCTGGCATGGCGATAATTGAAAATGTCAGTAAAAGTGCTTAGGAGAAATTCCAGCCGGATTATCGCCCCAGTAACATAGACAGACAGTGGGCTAGTCTCTGGAGAGCACAAAAGAACTTGTCTCCATATCATAAAACCTGCACTGTTCCTCTGCTTTTTAATGAAAGTGCTGCGACGCTGATCCGGGAGGGAGTTAGAGTAACATCTTTTTTCTCTCTTTTTTTTTTTTTCAAGAGATGGCGTTGAGTGTGTTGTTTGAAAGGGGGGGTTATTGGGGCAGATCTCCTCCTCTTCTTTCCAAAGCCAGTGTTGTCGGTGCATCATATAAAAGAAGATATACAAGCGATTCACATGCAAATGGTGAGGGTGATTTAGAAAAGAGGGGGAGAAAGGGGAAATGTGCTATTGAAAGCGATGGGACGGTGGAGGGAGGGGCACTGGGTTTGAGGGAGGGGGGCATAAAAACGTTTGGTGCTACGAGACAGAGAGACATTTGTGTAATCTGGCTTTATGTATCGCCACTTCTGAATAATAAGATGAAAAAGTAGACTTACCTCATCTGCCTGGTGGAGCTGAAGCATAAATAATAGGACCAGAACAATGGAATTACTATTAGCCCGGTCTTGGCGCTCAAGCAACATCGCCAGTATTCTTTTGGAGCCAGTGGCAAGAAGATTAATGTTTTGTTAAATATCAGTGTGGGAGCATGTGAAGAGAGGAGCACTGGGGGAGGAGGGAGGAGAGGGTGAGGCGAGGTGGGGTGGGGGCCGAAGATGTTGCTTCTTCCAAACTTGCTGGGCCTCGGCGCACTTGGTAATTAGAGTGCGGTGCCTAATAAGTGTTAGTGTTGTTATGGTATCAGATGCTTGTATTTGTCCAGAGGATTATGGGTAATGTTCCATGGAGTCAGTTGGACACGAGTGGTTATCGGCACCAGGTTTTCATGACCCACGTCTTGGCTCACTCCTGCAAATTGTTCTGTGCCATTAATATTGAGTAATAGCGAAACATGAACTATTCTCACTAATGACTACTTATAATTATGCAAATTGCTTTAATGAATTTGGTACATGGGACTTGTATTGGTCCAATTTTATGTCATTATTCAAACTATATTTTCTACTTACAGTTGCTCTACAAAAAGTTGCACAAACTAACAGAAAAACCATAGGCGACAGAGTCATTTGTCCACTTCTGGCTGCTACAACCACAGTTCTGTACTATGCCTTGATGTAGCACTGTAGCCTTTTGGAGTTTATTCCCAGTTCAATAACACCTCAGTAATATTTAAACAGGCATCTTCACAGCTATTTGACCTCTTTTCTAAACTCTGCAACTACTGTGGCTTCATAAGAACACAGGATTCCCACAGACCAAAATATCCTACTTGCCAATACAAGAGTCTGCCTATCATCGCTTAAAATGAGTCAATATCCGACCCTTAAAACAACTATGATACACTGCTGAGTAAATGTAGATTTTTTTTCTAATTAATTCAAACATACCATATAACCTAACTTCCTTTCAATAGAGGTCCACTTGAATGCCATTTGCACATGAGAGCAGACACGGTAGCGCCTATGTGAGTAACTCCGCTAGCCACGTTATTATATCCCCTCATAAATCTATGGCCCCTGTAGCATTTATGTCGGCGGGCTTGTGATCTAGGGTGATAGGCATGTCCGGACACACAACTGCCCCCCTCCTGCGCTCTGGCTCGCTGTTCCTGCAAGTGCATATGAAAGAAACACAGGGTCATAGGTGAAGTCGGTAGCATGACAACGGGCTGACAGTGTGGGTTGCTAAGGGGATAGGTGGTGGGGTGGCATGGACATGAGGGTGACAAGGTGATGGCATGGGGTGACAGAGAAGTGAGGGCTTATGGGTGACGGACAGAATGTGAGCGGATCAACCGAATCGCGTTGTATGTCTGTCTGCCTCACTGTCACTCAGGCCTCTGCGTGTCTCTGTCCCGACATCCATCACCCTTTGTCACACACCTTTGGCTTGGACTCTCTCACTTTGACAGAACATGGAGAATTGTTTTAACTTTGGTCTAGTATGAACTTGGCAAAGTCCATTTTGAATATTTCACTATAATAAAAAAATGCTTTTTGGAAATACTGCTTTTCAAAAGGTGTAACTCGGCAAAGTTAACCTGTATTTGTTCAAGGCAACTGTAAACACATGGGCGAAAATCTGACAAGATCATTTTCCTCATGTATGCACAGTCTTGTCTTTATCTTGTGAGATCTTATGGCACGAGATCCTGTTTCATTAACTATTGTCCCCTGTGCACTGCCAAAAGTCCATCGTTCATGCCTTTTTCTTTTGTATGTTTCTAAAACCTAATCTTTTTGCCTTACACATTATTTAGTAGCCGCCGTACCACATGTTCTCCTCTGGCTATCCCATGCCACAGTGCAGCCCTGCTCGGCTTCCCTTTCATCTTTATTCTGCAGCACATGTCCGTGTTTACATGTGTTCTCACCATGGTTAAGATCTTTCCTGTATGCTGTGAGTCAGTGCTGTGACGCTCAGGAGCACCTGTGGAGGAGGCATGCACACTCCTGTCGGCAGATCTAGGGGAGAACCAGGCCGAGGAAATGAGCTACTCCCCTCATTTCACACACCAGCAACTCCCGGACTGACTCAGCAACCATCCAGAGCCTGTTTACATTTACAAAGTTTACATGTTGTCATAGTTTTGTTACACAGAAGGATATTCATTGTCTTAATTGCAAACTAGAGTGGGCGGTTTGTTACTTCAAAATCATATTAGATACATAAGATACACAGAGTAAATTAACTTGAAATGTCATTTGGTTTAATAATAGTATTTTATGGTTAAATCTCACCTGATTTCTATAAAACACAAAAGCAATATTAATATGAGTGGTTTTACATTTTACAATATAAATACATATAGGAAAGAGGAAGACAGAATTTGTAGCCTCCTTGACAGTGTGTTTTTAGAGCATGAGGGGGCAGAGCTCTCAATGTGGGGAAAGGATTTGACCTGCGTGGCCCTTTCACACACCAGGCGTCTTGTTCGCTGTAGCACTTCCTAAACAGGGAGGTGAGGAGAGACACAATAGCTGCACTCATTGACTGGTTAATAAGTATTCTGTCTTGGTCCCACTCAGATGCTCTCTACCTTCTAATACACTGTCTGTGTGTTTGGGCTTCAAAGCAGGCACAGCGACCTCATGTCTGCCTCACACAGCTTTTGTAAACTAATGACTGACGGTGAGACGATGGACCTCTGCCTATAGATATACATGTTCAACTTCTTATCTGTGAGTCTCTGTGTGTTTAAAAAATGTATACACAGTGGTGAGAGGAAGGGCTGTCTTTGCAGATAGTACATGTACACTGTCTTTTTGCACTACCTGGCCAGAGAGAAACGAAATTTTGATTCACTGTATGTTGAACACATATGGCAGAATTGACAATAAAGCTGACTTTGATCTTTGATCTTTTGATGTAATGTTATGAGTCATGTGAGGTATGTTTTGTTTAACATTGATTTGTTGGACAAAAAAAATACTTTGACAAAATATATTTAAATTTTAAATTGAATCATTAAATCATTCCTTCTAGTGTTTATTTTTCTTTTTTAGGTCATTGTTTGTTGTGTTAAGTTTAAATTAACAACATCTACAAAATATATATGTTGATATTGCAAGAGGTTAGTTATGATTACCCACAGTTCATGTTAAGTGGCTCTAGCCTGTGGCTGTTAGGTGTATTGTTTGAGGCCGAAGCAGAGCAGAGCTGGCAGCCCTCAGGTGTCCCTGTAGTCTGCCCAGCTGCTCCAGGACTAAAGCTGCTGCCGCGTGCCACTGTTTACACTGAGCTGCCACTTGGCAGTGTGCATGTGTGTGATGCTAAGGACCTGTGCCGCCAGGACCTAAGCACCACCTCCTTCATCCTTAATGACTACTGAGAGTGGACCACAATATGACAGGAGCGCACCTGGCTATGCCACATACATACATCTCCATGTAGCTCCTCATGTTGTTATTGTCACTGTGTCCTGCTCCCATTCAATAGCCATGAATCAAAAGGTCACATGGCTCTAATTGTCATGTTCCTTTAAAAAAGAGATGGAAAATTCCAAGCAGCAGAGGTCATGTACTGAGGTCACCAGACCTTTGTGTTTGCTCATGCAACAGTGAAAAAGGTAACAGCCTGTGTTTATATAATTTTATAGCTTCTTATGTCAGGCAGGAAGAAGAAAAACAACATTTGCCAGCAAGTGAGTCAGTGATTTATGACATGTTTGGACAAGTATGAACTATCCATCTTTACTTATTTAATTTCCTTGAAAATACTGTGTCTGCTACTTAAATCAAAATCTGTTGGTTTAGTAATATACTGAAGTTATTGCGCTGTAAAGTATAATCGTATGATTTTTGCATAAGTACAACAATAACTTGGGTATTTTTCAGTACTATAATCCAGACCAAATAAACAGTTCTTTGTTTTTCATTTCATACAGCAGCAGCCCACGCAGAGCTTTAATACTGGCTTACTGCAGTAATCATACTTGTCACAGCCCCCTACATTCCCCAAGTATTGCCGAGACACCTCACAATTACTTATGTGCATTTTGTTGTGAGAGCTTTTATAATTCCCACAACCTTATACAGGAGAATCGACTCAAATTACAGGCTTTAAGTTACACGGTGAGAACTTATTTATTGTGGCACCTTCTCTTTCTTTGCCAGTGTCAGTCGACTACAAAACCTAATTAATGCTTTCAGCTCAACAACCATTAGCTGAAACCCTATCCTTTGGCCGGGTGAGGAAAAATAATTATGACATTTCTCTTATAAATCAGTGGTTATGTCTTGGGTCTTTTCAGTGGAAATATGATTTGCCACTACAAATTGTCTAACCTGCTTCATGTTCCCCAACACATAATTAAAGCTCTGGCGTGTAAGAGGAAGTAATTTTGTTCAAAGGCATTTGGCAACGCTGTCTTTCTGCTTGTTTCAGATGACGGCTACTGGCAGAGCTGGACATGTGAGCTGTGCGAAGGATTAGGAACAACAGCATAGACATGTGTAAAGAACATGTATTTGTAAGGCAGCCAGGAGACATGGGAAATGAAATGCTACATGGCGTGGTACAGGGGTGATCGCTGGGTCATCAGGTACAGAGAGGGCTACCGGCAAACCACTTTCTGACGTGGAGAAAATGTGTCCAGTCATTAAGAGGAGAGCAGGCCAACACTAGGCTGCTTTATTCTCCAGGGGAGTCCTGTGCAGAGGTGGGCTGTGCGGAGGTGGGCTGCACACCACAAGTAGCCATGCGTGTCACTTCACTCACTCAATACCCAAGTCGTAAATGAGAAACATGTTCAACTAGAATCAGATGGGTTGTAGAAACCAGGAATATTACTGTAAGATGTGCAATTTTTTTTCAGATTATGGTTTATTATTGTCAAATATTGTTTTATTGTTTTATTTGTATATTTATTACATGATTTCATGATAGATTTTTTTTAAATATTACTGTAACTGTACTAGGGGGCGGCAGTAGCTCAGTTGGTAGAGCATATGTCTCGTGATCCAGGGGTTGGCGGTTCGAATCCCGCTCTTGACGGGTTGACCGCATGTGATCCCAGCTCCCACAGATGAGCGCTGCCGTTGTGTCCTTGGGCAAGACACTTAACCCCACCTCGCCCCCAGTGTCTGTGGACACTGGTAGCCCCCATGGCAGAAGATACATCAAGGCCCGTTGTGACGTGAGCCGTCCTCCTGTGGACCCACCACCCGCGGAAGGATTCATGGGGGCTGGTGCATTGTGTTCTGGGCAGCAGAACACTGCTTGGATTGCTGCCCCCGCGACCCAGAAAATGGAAAAGCGGAAGAAAATGAATGAATGAATGTAACTGTACTGTTTTATGAAATAAAATCAAAACACATAAATACATTCATTAAAAGGCTTATACTTGTGCAACAATTATAAAGTAGTTATGCTAGATAAAACCATCTAATCCCCTGTAGTTATACAGTCCTGGCAAAATGTCAATTCATTGTTGTATGAGATAACATTGTCTGTAATGTCTTTAATCTAGCGTTCGTCAAATGACACCGTGTTGCATGTTTGAATCTTTATCCTTTTTCTAATAGCACCATATGGCCTAAGATAAGTCCGAGAGGTTGGCACTTGAAAATGCTTGGGTTTTAACCCTGCTTATTGTTCTGGTGGATGGGCTAATCTCCTCCATACTTGTAATCCTCCTGAAGCGGGAACATTAAGTTATAGTGTCCTGTTTATCTATGTCCTTCCAGGCAGGGAAAGGTAAGCCCGTTGCCATGCGTGTGTGTATGTGGCAGGTAGTGACAGCCTGCCCCCTGTCAGCTCAATACATCTCTGTCTGAGTGCCTTCCAAAGTTCAGAGGGCACATCTTGCCATAATCTGCTAATCCAATTGGCCTGTCGTATTCACATGATCTGACAGACTGCGGGACACTTCTCTCCTGTTAAGACACTCTTTACACTCATATATATGACAGATGTAGAGCCATGCTCCCGGCCTGCTGCCTACAGCCCTCACACGCCACCATTGACTCCATGACACCGACCTCTCTGATACAATTTAGGCTTCAAGCAGATTAGTGAAGGTGACTCCTGGAGGGAAATTCCAACACATAATTAGCATAATTTATAAACCAATTAAAAAGTACATTCTTAAGAGTACCATTCCACTGTGATTTTTAGTTGATAGAATTAACTGGAACCACCATGCAGGCACACTTTCTGTCATATGTACAACTGTACTCAGTGGCCAGGTGTTATTTGAAGTTAATATGATCTGAATCCAGTGGCCACCAACAAAAGAAGTCCTGTGTAGGCAAACTCTGACTGACCCTGCTATGTGTAGGCAAGCCACATGTGCTTGTCTCATGTGTACATATTGGAGTATGGTACCTGACTTGCAGTATATCCGCTATAAACTGAAAATTATTAACCACATCATAGAGATTTGCCATTTTATAGAATTTACACACATATTTAGCATCTTGCTGAAGGATACTTTACAGTGCCTCTAATTAAACCATGGCAGTCTAGTCTGCAGCCCACCATGTGTTAAGTAACAAAGTGTAGTAGTATATGAAAGTACATGTGGTTCCCATGCAAACATAAGATAACAACCACATCATGGCTCGCAGGCTTAGCTGTGTGAGCGTGCCATGCTCTAAAGCACCAAAGCTGAGGCTTAGGAAGGGACTGGATCCCATTTCCCAGGCTGGAGCAGCTCCTCGGGGCACAGTGTGGAAACTTAACTAATTGCAGGATATTGGTGCTTGGATGATTAGAGGAGGACATGGAATTTTTAGTGTGTGATGCAAGCAGACCAAGGTGAGACTAATGACGGATGCAGTTTTTACGTCTTCAGATAACTGTGCATCCTGGTCTGGAGCTGTGCCACACTGTATAATACACACCACACTGCACTGGCTAGTGGTGTAGTTAACTAAAGAAATTCTTGGTGAACTAAAGACATGCCCTGTGTATTGAAAAATCATGATGCTGTTCTCAAAATTATTATAATATTGCCAAAAAC
The DNA here is from genome assembly GCA_036785185.1 of Paratrypauchen microcephalus. NCBI lineage: Eukaryota > Metazoa > Chordata > Actinopteri > Gobiiformes > Gobiidae > Paratrypauchen > Paratrypauchen microcephalus. The sequence goes on along the minus strand of JAVJIX010000013.1, from coordinate 7,014,207 downwards.
AAGTTGGTACTTGTAAAAAGAATATCTATAAGTGAAAAGGCAGATTAAACTGTCCAGGCACTTTAAGCATTTTCCTTTAGGCTATTGTGCGTACTTATTTTTATAATCCTGATAAAACAAGTGGTTTATTTAATTTAAAAAATTGATCACCAAAGACACCATGAACCACTTGACTGAACAACTAAATGACTACAGCCCTAGTATTCACAGTAAATTATGAAATGCCATAAAAAATATTTTATATAGTCACTCATCTATGTTTCCTTTACAATGTTTTTGTTGTCCTGACTATTCATAATTAATTTTGCTTTATCAGCTATTATGCTGATAATAAAGGCAAATATTTTATTTATGTAATGTTTGGTGCATTTCTTGAGCTTGACCCACCCTCTTATGTCCACCAGTGTCCATGGTCAGTGAAGTTGTGTGGCCCCTTTGTTCAGCCCCTTTGATTTGTCTGTGTTTAGGACCCCTCTTTGTGAGCCCAGTTTGTTTGATGTTACTTAAGCAGAGACAGTCAGACAGCATTGAGTGGCCAGAGTGCTGTTCTGCTGCGTGCCATTGACGCCTGCTGTAGAGCCGCCGAGTCAAACACAACAAGGGCAGCCCATTGTTTACCAGTGGAACTAATCACCCCGATGGCACCTCCATAAATCCCCCTCCCGCCACACACTGATTGGAGTCTACCTATGTGTGACCGTGGACAATACAATTGCGCCAAAGGCAAATAGAATGGGGGTGCACTGAGGCAATATTTAGCTTGGCCAGATGGTCAGTTGCATGAGGTAGGCTTCTTGGCCCTTCACATCTGCTCCTTGTGATGTGCCAGCCACCTGACCACTGGGTCACTTTTAGGACTGTGCTCAGACACACACCTATGCATTCCTCTGATGACCAGTAACAGCAAGCATGGGCTAAAATATAGTTTACAATATGTGCCTAAACACTTTTATCTTGGCTAATCAACAGTGACAGAAAATAAAATGGTTATTGATTTAGCTACAGAACTAATAATAATTTCACTTCTTCACTTTTGTGATTAAGCCTATATTTTAATTTATTATCAGCAATTACTTCTTCTCTTTTTACCGTTATATTACCGTTGTAATATTTATACTTTTGTGGTGTATACTAAATTGAAGTGGCCAAGAGTTGGAAGAAGAGGCATGAGTCTGGAGATGTTTATTTACCATTAGTACAGGGAACCAGAGACATAAACCCAAAAGGCATTATAATAGTGTTGTCCATTCTAGTCTAGTGCAGTCCAGTCTGGCCAGGCTTCTGTTGTAGGGAGCATTATACCTAATAATTGAGGTTATGTACAGTGCAGCATATGGGCAAGAATCAATAGCAGGAAGAGGGTTGAGCTGGCAGTGGGGGCTGGCCCAGCACAGAAATTCAATTTCTCTATCACTGTTTATTTTTTCACAATGTCCTCTCTGCTTTGTTAGGTGTGGGTCAGTCTTTCTCCTGAGTAAAGGACTTCCTGATTGGGGCGGATTATCTCAGTTGGACTTGTGGTGTGGCCTGGTTGCATCACCTCCACACACACAGAAGCATGCTTTTGCAGCTGTTTAATATAAATTCTACCCAGATATCTTTGACCAGATGGTTTATTTTTACAAACAATACAAACAACCATGTTCCATGCCGAGCCCCTGTCCCCACCCCTTTACTGTCGTTCTAACTAGACAGCCCCACTTCAGGAGAACAGAGACATCATGCAGGGGAGGCACAGATGGGCCACTGACACTGCTGTCATACAAACAGGCCTCAATAAAAAAGATTTACACGCATGTATCGGTATGGATACATAAGCCATTCATTTTCAAAGCAGAAGCTGTGCATGTGGTCCCCCATACCACATTGTGTCTGAGGAGACAGATGTGCACTGGGGTTGGGAGGGGAAAGAATGCATGTACATGAATTGAGCTTCTAGTTTGTTTATTTTGATGGAAGACATAGTCATTTGTCATACATCACCAGCTTTTGAGATGATTTCCAGATGACAAGCTCATGTTGTGTTAATGTCGATCATATGCACTAGCTGCCTTCATAGCAGCCAGTGACATAATTCACCTGCCAGGACTGGCTGGAAGAAGTATGTTCATATCATATTTAGTAAGAGATCAGTGGTCACACAATCTCTATATATACATGTCCCTTTCTGAATGAATGGTTGTTTCTATGCTCTATGGAGCTAGCTTGATGCCCATATAGCTCAGCTTGCTTCCTTGGCTATATCGCTAGGGGGGCAAAGGCATCAGCTAAATTTTTTTAGTCAAATACGTAAAAGGACAGTGTTATTAATATGGCTGTCCTTTAGTAATTTTATTTATTTTATTGAGATTGTATGTATTTATATGGACAATAACAGAAAGGAGAAGGGAGGAGAAATTAGTTATCTACAGTTTTAGGAGTGATTTGTAAGGCACTGTGTGCATAGGTATCTTTATAAGTGTAGTTGGGATCAGATACATGGTCAGATTATCTTTACGAAAGAGATTTTTTTACGACCCTAGCTGTCAACTAACTTCATGTTAAATGGAGACAATAATGTGCATTTAGACATTGATTATAAAATTGTTATTGTAAAATTCTAGGCTGGTTACAAAATGTCACACTACAAGCTTGATTTAAACCAGTGATAACTAATCATCTTTGCAATTTGGAATATATACTTGTGTCTGGATGGCTTAGTCAGTATTAACAAATGTATCAACTACATTTATCCACCCCATAAAACTTTGAATATATTGCGTTACTCTGCACCCATGTGGGGCAAGAATGTCACCTGCTGCATGAAGAACCCATACTTTGCATTGCACATTTCATCAGCCTGCACCCACAGCACTCCCAGGGGCCCTCAGTGCCACATCCAATGCACATCCTCTGCTCCTTTCCGGGCCCCCAGCTCTGCAGCGGCACAAAGGAGCCTTAACAAGAGAGAAGAAAGAGCCAGTGCCACTTGGACGGGATTACATCCTAGTAAGATTCTTCATCGCTCTTGGCCAGCCGCCCCTTAACCCTCCCCTTCCCAGATTAGAAAGTGAGCAGGGGAAGGCTGGCTGCATCCACAGAATGCCTCCACACATGTCCGATGAAGTGTTGCACTGTTGTGTGGAGTGGACTTTAGAGACGTCGTGTCAGTCCAGATATTAAAATACACACCGCTCTGACCAAGGGGATCTTAAAATAGTGCCTTGCTCTGTTTTTATAAATGCAGATTCACACATGTTGCAACTTGTCTAGTGATCTGACTGTAAAGAGCAATTTTACATTTGTTCTACCTTGTCATTTGTTTTAAAGAGATTACACCTCACTACAAGTGCTTTCATTTCCTCACTTACAGTCCCTGTTTACTGCTTACTTCTACCTCCCTAAATAGACATTTATCAACACTCTGTTTATTACAAGGGTCTCTACTGGAAAATAATATATAAACTTAGTAGTATATGGCATTTTTTTAATAAATGGGAGGAACAAAATTAAAGCATGCACCAAAAAGATAATCATCATTATTTTATTTTCCTGCTACAGGTCTCTGCATCTAAATGTCTCTAAAAAATACTAGAGCACATATTTGGGCATGTGTATGTGTTCTGTTTATTTGGGCAATAATACATTCTTTACATTATTTATACTTTGTTAAAATTTACTAAAAAATAGTCAGGTACCCCACAGCTTTTTAAGTGTACCAAAAGAAAATGCAGTTTACTTCCTTTCCATACACTTTGATCAGAGTCCAACAAACATATTATTGAACAGGCTCTTCTTGAGTGGAGTCTCTTGCCATTGTGTGTGATGTTCAACCACAGGCAGTGAGTGATGGCCTTTCTGTCCCTCTTTCTCTGCCACCTGAGCCCCGTGCCCCATTCCAAACTGTGGTGGAGGGGTCAGGTGACAGGTAGACAAAAACCTACAGCTTCAGAGTAAATGATGCATGCCCCAGGACCAGTAAATAAAGGAAAGAAGCCATTAAAGATGCTTGGTTTGCATAGCGACCATTCCTGCTTTTATGCGGCTAACTTCTAAGGTCAATTGGCAGGTCCATGAGTGTGTGAATGTTCTTTGGAGTTGTCTTTGGAAAACTTAAATTGAATTTCATGTAGGAGTAAAAAAAAAAAAAAAATCTTGATGATGTATGTTGTTGAACTAGCTGTGAAGAGTTATGACAACAAAAACCCCACCCCAAATGATGAATAGAAATAGCTTTGCAGACTGATGGTATATACTGGATGATAGTAATTTGGGCTTGATAGCTGTAATCCCAATGTTTTTCCTTGTTTATCTTGCTGCAAGACGTCTGCTATTGTCTTAACTGGGCGGAAGGTTAAGTCATTTGACCAAATAAAACTGATAGGTTAAGTACCACCTGCTGCTTCACACTTGGGAATCTAATTTTTATTTAAGTTTTACAGGGAATTGTTTAGAAAAAGGTGAACAACATTCTTGGATCCAGAGAGGGCAGCTGTTTGCTTATTCAGGCCAGGGCTTCCCTCTTCTGCCAGGCCCTGCAGCAGTGCTCTGGTCTGGGGCAAGGACTCTCTGAAGGCCTGCAACCCCACATCCACAAACCAGGACAGCAGCCAAACAGCCAGACACCTCCTTACTCCCCCTGCACCCAGTTTGTGGAGTAGCACTGGCTGGTAATTGATGCCTTGCAGAGGGGATGTATTTAATCATCATAACAAGACGTCAGTATAAAACAAAGGCAATTCCATGAGCATGTCTGATCTAACCAGACGAAATTCTTAAATTCAATTTCTATTTTTGACTCCTTGTGAATTAACCTACAATATTACCTCGCTACCTCCCACTCACCCCCCAAAACACAACTCTGGGTCGGCAAATTTCATTACACCGGTCCGTAACTGCACTGTTTTAAAGCCTTCTAATTATTCCTTTCTCAGATGTGGTTGTGTCGAGAGAGGCCGTAAATCAACAAAAGTAGGGTGTGCCAGGAGCTGTGAGAAAACTGGAAATGAATGGTTTACCTCTTCCTTTATTCCTCTGCTTGTCTCAATGCCTCACTGACCACTTTTGCGCAGACTGATGGAATATATGACAAATTTGTAATGTGTTTGTTTAATCTCTTAAGGCGCATGAGGCAGGAACATCTATTTATATACTATAACAATTTTGAATGGTTAAAAGGCCCATATTATGCTACTTTCTGACCTATGTAATATTCGTTATGTTTCCTCACTAATAACATATCTGGTGTTGTGTTTCATTCACACATGTTTAACACACAAATCCTGCATATTTAGGCTAAGTTCTTCTCTCAAATGGAAAATACTCTGATCCATCTTGTGATGTCATGTGGTAATACAGGAAGTGCTGCATACAATTTCACACAATCATTTGGTTAATTTCAGCCCTGGAATTGCCAATCTTACTGAACAAAAAAGTAACGTTTTTCTGTTACACTTAACACTAGTGCTTCGTGAGATCACAAGGTGGAACAGAGCATTTTGAGCTTTGGAGATATATAATAAAGGTCTACTCCAATATGTGTGAATGAAACAAAACAACTCCAAGTATGTTTTTGACGAGGTAACAATATTATAACACGTTTTAAGGCTCAAAAGAGTACATTGTGCATAATATAGGACCGATTGACCAAGACATTGGTGATGGTGACTGGAAGGAGGTTGTGACATGGTGATGGTGGAGTTTGGAGAGGTGTTGTAGTTTGCGGAGAAGATGGGTATTCTAAGGAGGAGAGGCAAAGTGCATTTATATGAATTCCTCCAAAATGTAAAGATAAAGAAGGAATAGTAGTAGACCAGGATTGCATCATACTACCAGGAATATAGTCATCTGGTTAAAATTATGCTTAAAGGGACAGATCAGGTTTTTTGATGTGAATCTGTATGGCATCCCCTTCAGCAGTGTCGTGCATTAACACTGACTGAGCCGAGTTCTGCCCCGGTTCTGGAGCTGACAAAAGTATGTCCAGCAAGTTAGCCAGGACAGTTAATAAAGCTTGTTTTTCTTTTCTAAACAATATTTGTCCAAAAAGTAATATATTTGCGTCAAAAAAAGTTGCCCACGAAAAAGTCAAAAGTCATAATCGCTTGGTGCTATTTTCGCTCGAGTCGTATCACTGTGTCCCTATTATTATTATTAGCCTGTTCACTTGTGAGTGGCGATGTTTACAAGTCAAGCTTCACCACTTTTGCCTCTAAACAACAATAAATGAATTCATAAAGTACACATAAAAAGAACATGAGGAGGCAGCAACACTAGACACATGTATCCAAGTGGTAATCATACAAAAGAGAAAGTCCAGTTTATTTTTAACATTTTACATTTTTAAGCAGTATTTAGACTTAGACTTAGACAAACTTTATTGATCCACAAGGGAAATGGTTTTGGGTACGGTAGCTCACTCATAAAATATAATCTACAATATAAAACAGAGGGTAAAAGAACAAAAAGAAAAAGAGATGGAATAGCAACCAAAGAGCAATAGACCTGTATCAGATGAGACATAATTATATATATAAGATAATGGTAATAAATATATATGTACAATCAGATTTAAATAGAAAAGTAGTAGTCAAATACAAAATACAGTATCAAATATGATGTTCAGTACCAGGTGTATACAGTTGTAGGGAGTATTATCTATTATAAGGGTGAGTTGCTGTACAGTTGTATGGATTATGGTATGAGTCTAGTCCTGTATCTAGTCCTGGCGGCACGGTAGCTGAGTTAGCGCTCTTGCTTCACAGCAAGAAGGTTCCGGGTTCGATCCCCGGGTCGCCCAGGCCTTTCTGTGTGTGTTCTGTGTGGAGTTTGCATGCATGGTCTGGGTTCGATCCCCGGGTCGCCCGAGCCTTTCTGTGTGGAGTTTGCATGTTCTCCCCATGTCTGGGTGGGTTTCCTCCGGGCACTCCGGTTTCCCCCACCAACCCAAAACATGCACAATAGGTACCTCCAGCTTAGGTCCTGACCAAGCCGAAGCAAGAAGATTCTGGAGTTGGTCCCCGGGCGCCCTAATGTGTGCTGCCCACTGCTCCTAATATATGTATATATATATATATATATAGGATGGGTTAGATCAGATCAATAAAGTCACTTCTTCTTCTTCTTCTATCTCTCACTGTTTGAGTGGAGACAAACTTGAGATCTGAACTTTTTATCTGATAAGACAACTTCTGAAGATGGCCCATTATGCAGTGCTCTGTATGCTGAAAGGAGGCTGTTTAGAGGAGAATTGATAGTACCACCCCCTGCCAATGTCACTTATCAGCCTGTTGGGACCAGCAGGCACTGAACAGCAGTCAGGGGCTCAGTAGGGTACCTTGGGTGTACCTGGCCCTGCTCTGTCTCCTGTCTGCTCATAATCAGCATCTCTAAAACTTAGACTTAGTCATTGCTCAGTATAGCCCCCAGGTAGCAATCAAAGAGATGTTTTGGTCTACATAATTTCTTCCCTATCTGCATGTATTTTCTATTTTTACTGACATAAAGCATCTGTGATTTTGAGATTGTGGAAGCAAAATCATTTCAAATAAAACAAAATTTGATGCAGCTTTGAAGTATGCCCTTCCCCTCCTGGCTCCATCTTGGTTGCATGTTTCTTTCTTCTCTGTTCTCTTATCTTTCAACAATTACAGCAACAATCTAATGAGCCTTTTAAAGTTGCCTGCCAGCTGTATTTGTAAAATAATGTGTTTTTCTTCATCTACAGACAAAAGTGGTGGTGCCGAGCCTTGTGATTCCTTTCCTGTGAGGTCATGATGAGGGCATTAAAAGCTGTTTGTCCGGGCATGAGATTTGAGCCCATTCATCACTGGATTGAGTGTCAAATCTGTCAACCATCATAAAGGACATCGACTGTTTGATGTGGTATGAATTCCTCCAGTATTGGTAATACTGTACACAGGGCTGATGCAGGACAAAACCTATTCTTTTTCATAGATAATAATAAGATTGTAAAAAATTACCACTAAACATCTTATGACTTACTTACTATTTCTGCTGAAAGATCATATTAACTTTGGACAACTGATTATGTTGACATACTAGCATTAGTTTCAAAATTATTATTGTGTTAACCCTTTTCAGTATTACACTCGATTAGGACATATTTCCTAAGGATGGACATTATAAGCATGAACTTCAGCCTATATGTTCTCAGTATTTCTATATGTATGATGAAGTGAATGATAAGGCAGTATCTGCAATAATAATCAAAATAAACAAAATAATAGTTTCCATTACACCAGAAAAAAACTGAATCACAAAAGCATTGTCAGTGAGCAAAAATATAGGCTAGGAATGTGTTTTGGTGATATTATGCAACAAAAAGCAATAAATAATAATACTTAAAAAATAGTAACATTGAAAATGTGTTCAAATACATTTAAAATAAAATACTTTAAAATTGTTAATTCATCTACAAATCAAATATCAAGCTAATTCACACATTTTTCTTTCTGTTGTGCATATTTTGCTTTCATTTCAGGTCTGCCAAAACCCTCACCTCATAAACCCCCATGGTAGCAAAAATGTCTGTCTGTTATTTCTGCTTCTTTTCCCAGTGGAACTAATAACATACAGTGTATTTGAGTCTTTTATGCATACATGCTCTGTAGTGTAGCCATAAACAGCGTGGCATCTTGAGGTGAAGTCATCTCTTAATTCTCATGAGAGGAGTGAAGTAACAGACACCTGGCAGCCCAGCAGATGTCCCATCAATTATCGCTGCCTGTGTTTCAGCAGCCTCGCCCTGCACCCTCTGTGGTTCCTGGAGAGCTTCTCGCACCTGTCTGTGCCCCTTTATGGACGACTTGACACTAAATTATTAAAGAAGACATATTATGCTTTTTCTTTGTATTCAGTATTAAACTGTAACATACCTAGATCATTGTTTTTGGTCCTGTTCAAAACTCTATAAACAATAGCATCACCATAACATTTTCTTTTTTTTTTCTTCAAAAGAGACTAAATTACATTTCTGTCATGTATAGACCGGAATCTGATTTTTTTGTAATATTCTGAGCACTCAAGCTTCAAATGCAGGACAATACAGGATTACTGTACATGTATACAACATGTATGAATCATTTGAAATAGAACTTGAAATAAACAAATAATGATGAGGGATCCCTCTTATAACATGGGTGTCCTTTTTTAGAACTTGTTTTTTTTCCACAATTTAGCTTTTGTCCTTGTCCTATGGAGATAATGCATCCAGTAAAAGAATAAAGGCTTAGTTTGATGGACACATTGTACAAGTTTAAAGCCATGACTGGCAGTAAGTGAATTGGAAGGGGAAAAATTAAGCACACTGTCCTTCCTGGCTAAGTCTTAAGGTTAACCTGCTTAAGAAAGTGTCTGACGTGGGATATCAGGTGAGGATCATCCAGCATAGGGGATCAAATCTCATCATTAGCAGGCACGCAAGCCCAGAGATGTTAATACATAGAGTGAGTCGAGTGAGCACCGAAAGTGACAGGGACTGAGAGGTGGCTGGGGCAAGGGTAAAGCAAGTTAAAAAATAAGGTCAGTGTTATGCATAGGCTACATATACTGTACACCACACAGGAAGAGTTGTTGTGTTAAGTTTCATCATGTTTGGAAACTGAAAATGCCACTTCAGTATTGCATTCTGAAGTAAACTTAATCATTTATTTAATTTTTGTTTTATTTGTTATAGCCCAAGGTCTATATTTGCCTTGTCACAACAATGTTTTTAGAATTGAGATAATATAATTTATAGATATTTCACTTTTTCAAAATTAGTTTCTAGCTCCCTTAAATCAAACTTGCCAAAATTGCCAAATACATACTGATAAGAAAAGCTTGTTAGAGTTAGAGTGAATCACTGTATCTTATCATTATGCACTTCTGTTCTGATGAATATATTTTTTGTTTGTTTATTTGTTTAATCTATTACACACGTGGACAAAATTGTTGGTACCCCTCAGTTAAAGAAGGAAAAACCCACAATTCTCACTGAAATCACTTGAAACTTACAAAAGTAACAATAAATAAAAATGTATTGAAAATTAAATAATCAAAATCAGCCATTACTTTTGAATTGTTGATTAACATAATTATTTAAAAAAACAAACTAATGAAATAGGGCTGGACAAAAATGATGGTACCCATAACTTAATATTTTGTTGCACAACCTTTTGAGGCAATCACTGCAATTAAACGATTTCTGTATTTGTCAATGAGCGTTCTGCAGCTGTCAACAGGTATTTCGGCCCACTCCTCATGAGCAAACTGCTCCAGTTGTCTCAGGTTTGATGGGTGTCTTCTCCAAATGGCATGTTTCAGCTCCTTCCACAGATGTTCAATGGGATTCAGATCTGGGCTCATGGAAGGCCACTTTAGAATAGTCCAACGCTTTTCTCTCAGCCATTTTTGGGTGTTTTTGGCTGTGTGTTTTGGATCGTTGTCCTGTTGGAAGACCCATGACCTGCGACTGAGACCAAGCTTTCTGACACTAGGCAGCACATTTCTCTCCAGAATGCCTTGATAGTCTTCAGATTTCATTTTACCTTGCACACATTCAAGACACCCTGTGCCAGATGCAGCAAAGCAGCCCCAAAACATTACTGAGCCTCCTCCATGTTTCACCGTAGGGACAGTGTTCTTTTCTTCGTATGCTTGGTTTTTGAGTCTATGAACATAGAGTTGATGTGCCTTACCAAAAAGCTCCAGTTTGGTCTCATCTGTCCAAAGGACATTCTCCCAGAAGCTTTGTGGCTTGTCAACATGCATTTTTGCACATTCCAGTCTCGCTTTTTTATGATTTTTTTTCAGCAGTGGTGTCCTCCTTGGTCGTCTCCCATGAAGTCCACTTTGGCTCAAACAACGACGAATGGTGCGATCTGACACTGATGTACCTTGGCCTTGGAGTTCACCTTTAATTTCTTTGGAGGTTGTTCTGGGCTCTTTGGATACAATTCGAACGATCCGTCTCTTCAATTTGTCATCGATTTTCCTCTTGCGGCCACGTCCAGGGAGGTTGGCTACTGTCCCGTGGGTCTTAAACTTCTGAATAATATGAGCCACTGTTGTCACAGGAACTTCAAGCTGTTTAGAGATGGTCTTATAGCCTTTACCTTTAAGATGTTTGTCTATAATTTTTTTTCGGATGTCCTGGGACAATTCTCTCCTTCGCTGTCTGTTGTCCATGTTCAGTGTGGTACATACCTTTTCACCAAACAGCAGAGTGACTACTTGTCTCCCTTTAAATAGGCAGACTGACTGATTATGATTTTGGAAACACCTGTGATGTCAATTAAAGGACACACCGGAGTTAATCATGTCACTCTGGTCAAATAGTTTTCAATCTTTTATAGAGGTACCATCATTTTTGTCCAGGCCTGTTTCATTAGTTTGTTTTTTTAAATAATTATGTTAATCAACAATTCAAAAGTGATGGCTGATTTTGATTGTTTTATTTTCAATACATTTTATTTATTATTACTTCTGCAAGTTTAAAGTGATTTCAGGGACCATTGTGGGTTTTTCTTCCATTAACTGAGGGGTACCAACAATTTTGTCCACGTGTGTATCTTTTCTGTTTACAGTGCAATCCTCTCTTTATGTAAAATCAGATACAGTCAGTGATTCCTCAGACATTCCTCAGACTCAGTGTATTTTTAACATTGACTGTTTTCATGCTTAACCATATCACAGTTTTATTCCCAAATGTGGAAGTAGCTAATGTCTGACTTTTTAAAATATCATATTCCATTAGTTTGATGATTTCAGATTGAATAAGTAAATATCATGGCATCAGAAAACATCTCCGATCAGCAAGACTGCAACTCCAAAGGAATGAACGGGTCAAGGTGCGGAGGTTATCAGACACACAGCTGAATCTGGGAGAGAATGGAGCGCGATATGGAGAGGCACAACACAACAAGCCAAGTGTTTGAAGTGAATCACTGTAGGCCAAACATCTGAGGAGGACAGGGCTGCTAACATGTCACCCTGCAGCCTGCTTGTGTTTAACAGCAGATGTGAGCTCTCCACTGACACTCCCGCGTCCAGGTTGGTCTGACCTAGCCTTTGAATAATACATGCGCTTCTCTGCTCTTCTCTTTTCATTCATAAAGATCATTTTTGCAAAGCCCAATGGATTACTAAGTCCCCGGTCTCTTCTTTCTGCTGACAGCACTTGACTGTCTTCACCCCCAGGCTGGTTTGTACCATTACCTGTTGCGGGAAACGAGAGGTATTGCTCATTAAGCTCCGCCCGCCTGGTTCCCAGACTCTAAAAACAGTCTCCAATTTTACAACTGCAATTGAAAAAAGGCACAGTGCAAGAAGTAGTTTATGATTCAGTTTCACGGGGTAATATTTACTGACAAATAAGCAAAAGATAAGGTCATTTACTAGTAGTATGTTAAAAATAGGTTTGGACAACAAGGCAATAACATTTTGCAATTTTGTATTTTTTTCTAGTATAATCAACATGTTGTCATTCACTAACTTTCTCTTAAGCAAAAAATGTTTCATCTACTACTATTGGCCAGCTGCAGCAAAGAGTGAGTGACAGCTGAATTTAACCAATTGCAATGAAGTGTGTACTCTGAGAAGAAACTTTACTTAGCACTTCAAGGAAACATAAATTTCTTTCTTATAAAAATTGGAATTTCTTGTTGAGTTTTGGATGATGTTCAGGCACTAAAATGACCCTCCTAAGCTTGACAATTTAAAATAATCAAATGATTTTTTTTTTTTTTTTTTTTTTTTTGGTTGGTTGTTTTTTCACTGCAGTTTTTATTTACACTTCAGACCACTGACCAACTGTCTGGGAAATCAGATTCTTTGCTCTTGTTCTTTACATTTGATCTCTTCATCGCCGAATGCCTATGCACGCTTCCTCTTTAAGTATATAATGATTCTAAAGCTACATCCACCCATGCATTTTCCCCCACATAGTGATTCTGGACTGAATTTATGGCCACAGTAAGTTGAAAGTTTTCATAACATTTGGGTATTATGGTGGCAGGTCTCGCTTCGTACACGGTGATGGATGTGAACCGGACCAGGCCATTGCGATTCTGAGCATGAGGCTGTATTGGCATTGGACAGCTTTACACCCCTGAACTCCTTTATAGGGGTTGGCAGTGGCGTGAGCTCACAGCTAGAGGAGCTTCATGAATTATATATATGAGGCTGAATGATTGGGCCGGAGCCATGTGAGCGATGGACAAACGGGACACTGTTGTTCCTCAGTGTTCACATAGTAGATCCTGAATTAAGAAGCTTCTATGTTAGAGGCAGATTCAATGGCAGGGAAATTGATCATTGTCATGACATGGTGGCCTACAGGAAGGACTTTAGGTTTCTCTTTAGTGGGTGTAATGTAAGAGTAAAACAACGGTTTTACTAACTTTATCTAGTTATCTAGGCAAGGGTGGCAGTTGAAAATATAAGGCAGAATCAGAAACAGAATTCTTAATTAATGACAGCACAATAAGTTGATAGAATTTGTTTTCAGTACAGCAGGAAATTCTCACATCTTCAGTGTCCATTACAGAAGAAAATGCAGAAAAAGAAAGAAAGAAGGAGCCACTGTCTTCGTGACTGGTCATGTTTGTTAACTTGAATAAATAATGAATAAATACTTAACATTATTATTATTAGGAGTCGACAGAGACCATATTCATAAGCAATATTTTTTCTTCCTTGTTATCCCGAGATAACGAGATAATTAATTCGTGATCTCGAGAAAACAAAACAGTTATTTCGAGATCTCGAGAAAACCAAACAGTTATTTCGAGATCTCAAGAAAACGAAATAATTATTCCGTGATCTCGAGACAAGAACTGAAACGTCTACCGCCACGTTGTGACAGACTGATTTTGGGGCTATTTCTCATTCTGAATAGACGCGTTTTTGGTCATTAGAATGTCAGGAATAATAATCGATCAGCTGATAAGGCAATATTTTGATCAGGGGTTGACACGGGGGGGAGATTGCATTACGTCTTTTAATTCGGATGATTTCAAGATTTCAAGTCCACAGCACCTCCCCAGAAGACTGGCCCGGCTTCATCTTTACCGACGGAGATACAGTGGTCCAGCTGAGGTCATTTTATTGAGATCATGGAATAATTTTTTGTTTTCTTGAGATCTCGAAATAACAGTTTTGTTTTCTCGAGATCACGAATTAATTGTGTCGTTTTCTCGAGATCTCGAGTTAATTCTCTCATTATTAAGGTGGAAAATAATGATTACGAATATGGCCTCTGTCGGCTTCCGTAGTTGACACACATTTAGTTGATCAAAACAAAAATATATCAGATTTTATTAGAACATTTCTAAGAGGCAAAGTCAATACTGAATAAACTGTAAATCATTACTGTAGTATGGATTAATGCCATTTTCATTTTGTATAATTGAAAACGATGTAAGCAATGTTTAATTTCATGACACAATTTCTCATTTTAAAACTAGATTCCTTTTTTTTGAGAAGTAATTTTCATGCGTGCCTTGTCATCGTTATGCAGTGAACATTTGCACTCCATTGAATTACACATTGACGTTCAGTATTAATAAACCACTTGTTGGAGGCTCTCACATTAAGCTTGTGCTTAGCTAAGATAACATTCTGTACTCTGCTCTGCCCTACTTCACAGTGGGCCAGATGGAGATGTGTTTTTAATAGAAGAATGAAGAGAGGAAATAAATGCCTTTAAAAAAATGATACATTATTTACACCCACCCAGGGCTTACTGCCTTGTGTAAATCAAGTGGGCTGTGGGCTCAGTCTCTCTTAATGACTGCTAAAACATATGCTTTTTAAATCTTTCCCTTCTATTCACACATCTTCTTTTTAGCACTTTATTAAACCTTGGACACAAATGCTTCTCCCTCCTGTCACCATAAGAATTACAGCATTCTTTTCAACATGATAAGACGCTCTTCTGCTGTCCTGATACAATCTCAAAGCACAAAGCAACCCACTACCCGTTCCTTGTTGGAGGAGGGGTAAGGTAGATTTAAGCATGACCCAGTGTCCAGCCCAGCAGATAGATTCTTCCCCTGTCAACACTTGTCACCTATTGTCATCTAAAGTGGCTATTGTTGTAACAAGTAGTGCTTTCATAGATTCATCTTCAGTAGTGTTTGGTTGAGGGCAAAAGGGAGATTGGGTCTTTAGATTTATTAAAATAGTCACAGATAAAACAGAACAATGGGCAGGGTTTTACAACAGGAAAACGGGGGCTACACACCCACAAAATGAAGGGCTCTGACAATGAATGTGATAGTCAGTACCATCAATTAGCAAACAAGCTGGGAGGAGGGTCTGTCTCGGAAACAAAAAAGACTACAATAAATGTTTGATATTGGACAGTGAGACAAGGAGGAGCTGCAGATAGGTTTCTAGGCCATTGTCCGTTCGACAGCTGGGAGAAACAGACATGACCTGCTTTTGGATAAATTCGATCAGCTGAATGTTCTCAATGCTTGTGAAATAGAATTATAGTGGCTCTCAAGAGTCATCAGGCTTAAATTAGTACAAAAATAACATTGTGTCTGGAACAACTGTTAAATGTGTACTTGCATGCGCTCAAAAGCTTGTCCTTCGTCTTAATAATTTTTGGGGATTAAAAACAGTGATCGTGCAGATGTTCAGGCAGGCAAGAACATTCAGCGTATGTTTTTCGTGTTAAGAGGATACATTTAATTCAACTGGAGAATAATTATGGAAAATTCAAGGCTGCTGTCTTAATCTGGGGTCCAATCAAAGCATGAGCCTTAGTCAGATTAAATCTCTCCATGACATTTCCATCTGCTTAAAGACATCGCCAAAGAAATACACATTTTCTCTGGGACAACAACATATTAGTGTTGTTAGTCTTAATGCCTTTGTTTTCCATAGTGGGGATTAAGTGCTGCAAAACAGTGTAGCTTTCTCAAAAATATGTTATCATGTACATCTTTAAAGGACAATAATGACCCAAATAAATATCAGGCATACCACATGCATGTAAGGGTAGAGGGTAGAGTAGTCAAAATTAGTTTTCATAATTTTCTAAATAATATTATATATATATATATATATATATATATATATATATATTAGGGCTGGGAATATTAACGCGTTAATCGCGATTAATCGCGATTAGAGTTATGATCGCGAACAATTTTTTTAATCGCGATCAGAGTTTGCCAGCATTTTCCGCAATTCTACCATCCATATGCAGCTCATTTGGTTGTATTAATTAAACTCATTGTTGGTTAAACGCGCTATTTTGAGTTTGCTAGTATTTTGTTCCTTCTACGCATCCGTAGGCAGCTCGAGCGGGCTTCAATCATTTATTTACAATTTCTCAAAGTAAGCACTATTACTGGTTCATTATTACTTTTTCCTTTCTCTGCACTTTTTTTAAATAAAAAAATGGTGAGAAATACTTTGCATTGTGAGTTTAACTTTAGATTCGAACGGTCTTACTGCAAGATATCAATTTTAAACATGCAAAATAAATCACGATTAATCGCGATTAACTATGAAATTTCTGAGATTAGTTGCGATCAAGAAAATTAATCGTTTGACAGCCCTAATATATATATATATATTAGGGCTGTCAAACGATTAATTTATATATATATATATATATATATATATATATATATATATATATATATATATATATATATATAGATATATATATATATTAGTCAAATAAGAGTACTGTACTGTTACTCAAGTAAATGTAATGGGTTCTACCCACCTCTGCTATCACACTCGGTTTTAACCAAAACTATAGAGTTACTGTAGGACTCTTTTGCTTCACAGCAAATGCTTTACTCAAGTTATTTGGCCTGCACACACTTCTCCATTACCAAGCCCATGACTTTATATGCAATCAGCTTGTACACTGCATGGTTGCATTTTAAATCCACAGCAGCAAATTTGGACTCCTCATTGACGGAGAGATTAATCAAGGGACAGTAAAATGAATGAGATCAGCGCTCAGACTCAGGTTAGACTGGAAAAGTTGTGCAGCGTCCCTCACCTGCTTGCCTTCACCCTGCCCCTGTTGTTTTTATGTGGCACAAATGGAAAAAGAGGTTGACCAGGGCATTTCTCTGTGAACTCGGGCCAGGACAAGCCTTCTGAGAGTTGCACTTTAAATCCTGTTTGCCAGGCCCATGACAGCTAGTTAGCATTTGACCCCTGACCATGGACATGTCACCTGTGTAAATGAGACTATGGTGGAATTACAGGGATGGACTCTACTGGACGTGTACAGAAGAGGATATGGAAGAGACATGGAAGTGCATTTATGTTATCTGTGTGTCCTCAAGCAAAACTGACTATAGTCCAAAGAACATGCATTCATTAAAAAGAGGTTATTTATTTATATTAAAAAATACTACTAATAATATTATATGCAGAGGAAAAAATAATAAATGCATGTTATAGTTGAAAACAAATTTTAGTAATACTAATTATGTAATACAAAAATAATAAAAGAAAGCATGTTATGCCTTTTATGAAAATTTGGGGCACATTTTTATGGCAAAGTTACACAATCTCTCTTTTTTTTTCTTTTTTTTCTTTTTTTTTTTTGAGTAGTACATAATCCAGTTTCCATATAGTGTTTTTCCACCTTTCAGGAGCCACTCACCCATTCACCAGTGTAACCAGACATAGTTTTGAGTGTCTGTGCTTAAGCTACCATTATCAGACTAGTTTTGTATGAGTAATGTAAAGCATCAGATAAAACATAAATTCAATAAATAAAACATAATTCCCTGAAAACAACACAGAGACAAATGTACTTCTTTATTAGCATGGTATAAGAAACAAATGACAACAAAGGGTCTTTCCAGATATCACACTAAATGGAAGTCAGCACTTGGGAAAAATATGTACTCTGGATTGATAGTTTTAAGTCCCATTTGACAACCCGTATAAGCCCAGTGGCTAAATCAAATGTATGATTTGAATACCTCTGCTTTCCCACAGGAGAGTCCGTCGCAGTGATTTCTCAATTCCTGGTGACAGGAGATGACACTAGCCCATTGTTAACCTTTCTCCCTCTTCTGAGCGTGTAGATGTCAGAGGGGCAGAGGGGATTTCATGATATAGTCCCACTTGTTCACATACGTCTGGAGGTATTAGTACATGTGTGATAGTGCTGTCAACGCTGTCTCCCCCTCAGAAATGATGACCGTAGCTGAGTACATGTCACACTGTGGATTCTTGTATTACTTACTTTATGTTTCACACCAGTATGTATACATAAATCATCGTCTGGCTCTATCCCTGTCTATAAGTGCATACAAGTGAGTCGTATCGGACCTTGTTTTTTAATGACTGTGACCAATGAGATATGTAGAGTCGGCAACTGTTTTACTGTGCTCATACAACAAGTCAATTGTGAGGAAGGTACAAAAAAGAAAGAGCATTTTAACTTGTGAGACAGTGCCAATTATGTTTCATGTGACTTGGTTTTGGGACAAGCCACATATTGCCTGTGATAACGGTTTGTGGCTCTTTTCTCATTTCTCGTTATTTGATTTACGGCAGACGTACCATAATCTAATATTTTGGTGAGATTAGATGAAGAATAGCATTGTATTTTTGCACACTTTGAGTTATTATTTGGTGCACAAACATCATCTGTTTTATTACATGATTGGCTCATAAACAGTCCAAAATATTTTCTCATTTGATTAGATTGTAATGCTTATAAACTTGCGCTGTTAATTTCATCAGCTAAAATATGTTGTCAAAATATATTTTCTAGTACAACTACACTAAATTAGCATTTTTGTTGACTAAAACTAAAAATAATTGTTTGATTTAATGACTAAACAAATGTAAATAATAAAAAAAAGGCTTATAACCAAGGCTGAGTCTGTGTTAGTTTAACTTGAGTAAAGGGGCACACAAACAAAGAAGTGTAGATCATAAACAAGGGAGGAAGTATCATAATGTGTTATTACATCAATCATGGAGGTTATTGCAAAGACATAAACCACTGCTGCAGGAAATGACTTAACAACTGTCATAAAAGTCAGTTAAATACTAAACAGCCCCATGCTCCAATCAATAGCTACCGTATGTGGGGATTTTTTATCTTACAACACCCAGAACAATATCTGTGGTAAGAGTGTCCAAGCCAATTGCATTTCATAACACAATATTACATGAATTTGAATGGTCACGGTTCAGCTATGACCATATTTGAGCTAATCTGATTTGCAACTTGGATCTTTCTTTTTGTTTTATTTTTTTGTATGCATGTTTTTAATTATGTTTTATGTGATTAGATTTTTTTTTTTTTTCTTTCTTTTACATGTATTGGCATCTGCACAGTGCTTTTATCAAAGCTGTTTAAAGGTGCATCTGTTTAAAGGTTTAACTTTTTTGGTGGGGCTCCGCTACGTGCTTGTTGTCCATGGAGATGTTGTTGCTTTGCATGATACTGCATGTTCCACCGAATGGCTTTAAACATACAGCTCTGGAAAAAAATAAGAGATCACTGCATTTTTTTCTGTATTACAGCCATTCCATTCCAGCGTCTGTTGAATTCCAACACAAACGCAAAGCTGAGCTACTTCAGTTCTTGCACCAGGAGTGGAATAAAGTCACCCAAGAACAATGTGAAAGACTTGTGGAGAGCATGCCAAGACACATGAAAGCTGTGATTAAAAATAACGGTTACTGCACCAAATATTGATTTCTGAAGTGTAAACATGAGTATTATGTTGTTTTAAAATGAATTTGATCTTGTTTCTTTGCATTGTTTGAGGTCTGAAAACATGGATCTTTTTTGTTATTTTGACCATTTGTCATTTTCTGCAAATAAATGCTCTAAATGAGCTTTTTTGGGGGGGAATTTGGGTGAAATGTTGTCAGTAGTTTATAGACTCAAACAAAAGTGTTCATTTTGCCCAAACACATACCTATAAGTAGTAAAATCAGAAAAACTGATAATTTTGCAGTGGTCTCATTTTTTTCCAGAGCTGTATCCAGCATTTATTTAATTACGGGTGCTTTATTAAAAACTCACATTCTTTTTATGAGCAGGATTGCTGGAACAGAGCTACTTAAGTTTAATGCTATACTGTGTAACATTCTAGGCAAAGTACTAACTTAATGCAATAGAAGTTAATTTTGGAAAATGCCAACCAAATGAAATGGCATGAGCAATAAATAAATACAAGCAGGTGGCATGCCCTTCACCAGAAAAGTTGCATAGTATGCCTTTAAGATTGCAGTAACAGTAAATAGTGCACTGGAATGATGGTACATGAACAACAACTCCAAAAATGTGAATTGTCCTAAAGATTTTGCATCGTAATAGTCATTTCTATTTGGGTTTAAAATGATCATGTTTGTGTTTAGTGTGTTTAGTTCTTGACAAAAGTGTTGCTTGCCAAAATGTTTAGAAATGTCAGAATTATAGTTATATTTACGCTACTTGCCAAGTTTGTTCTGAATGAGTTTTGCAGCTCTTTGATACAAGCACATTCCAGCCAGTGCCAGATGGATCCTCTTTGAAGATAAAAGTAAATCTGTGGACTATGGCACAATGGATCAAACACAAAATGTGCACTCAAGAATATCAGGGGTAAGTTTGCCCAAATCCTTTTATCCACATCTTAGAAAGCTCCCCAAATAATTGTCCAGTTTACAAATGTTCTTCTACCCCCAGCACTACCCAGCGGTCATGTTTCCGGCCAAGGCAGATCTCCCTAAAGCCATTTTATCAACCCAAACACAGCGCGCAGACCTCCCTCTCTGTTGCGTCCCAATTATCGGCGTGGATCTTGCAGCAGGTATCCAAATGTCATGTTATTTCTTTCAGAGTTCCTCAGCGGAGTACATGGGGTAATTAGTACCGGAGGGATGTGTCGGTGTGATCAGAGGCAGAGGGATAAACATGGATCGCAGAGCTGCCAGTCCTTCATATCTCCTCACTGGGATTTTCTGATGTAGTCGGAGAGTGTCAATGGTGCACAGGTACAGGGGCCAGGGCCAGTGAGGAGCCCAACATGGGCCTAGATGTTCTCACACCCTCCCAGTCACATTCCCACAGTTGGTAAAATGCATAACTATAAGGTGTTCCAAGTGCAAGTGGGAGCATTTTGAAGTGGCTAAAATGTTGAAGAATAGACTTGCTTGGTGGCTGTGTAGTTCATAAAATAGAATTGTTTAAGCATTTTTGCACGACAGCAATTATGTCCTCCTGGGTCTAAATAAGAGATCCGGTGCAGCTTTCTGTTTAGAGTTTGTTTGACTTTCTCAAGTCTGGTGGGTTAACTTAAAGCCACAAGTTAACTTAAAGGAAAAGTAACGTTATTTTACAATCTGAGCCTTCTTTCAGTAATAAAACAAGTCGTTTGGCTCACCCATATCACGTTCGTGTCATTTGGAGCTGTTTGAAGAAAGTTATGTTGTAGCGTATCCGTTAGCATTTGTATTCGGGGCATTACTTTGCGGTGTCCAAATAACACAAACTTTCGCACTTTTCAAATCATAGAAGCCCGATGTCTTAATGAAAGATTTCGTTTGAAGCAAAAGTGGCCTGTAATCTGAGATTTAGCCATAGTTTCGAGTAGATGAGGACGCCAGTGCGCATGCGCGGACTGCTCCCGGGACCCAAACATGAAACGCAAAGCTGAAAACTATGGATAAATCTCGGATTACAGGCCACTTTTGCTTCAAACGAAATCTTTCATTAAGACATCGGGCTTCTATGATTTGAAAAGTGCTAAAGTTTGTGTTATTTGGACACCGCAAAGTAATGCCCCGAGCAAATGATACAGCACCATGTTAACGGATACGGGATCATGAGTAGAACAGAACGGCTCAACATAAGTTCTGCGATACTAAAACTACTTGTTTTATTGCCGAAAGAAGGCTCAGATTGTAAAAAAACGTTAATTTGCCTTTAACACCACATACTTTCTCTAGGTGGCACATCACATGGAAATATAAAGTTAGAACCATACTTTGGGACAATCTTCATGGAGATATATGTGTTTAAACCATATTGTGGAATATTATAGCTAAAAAGAATGGCATCTCTATGAAGACAGGCAGTTGGAAACCTGCTCCAGGCCAAGTCAGTCAGGCCAGTCAAGTTTGGAGATGCTTAAAGGAATGCAAAAATATTTAAGTGACAACAGATCCAATTAAAAAGGTCGTCATTACTGAATTTGAGTGTAACATTTCGTATGCAAATGTGCATACTGTGACATAGTGTGTTAACAATATTTTATTTAAGATATTTCGACTTGATAGTGTTCATACTTTTATGAATCTTCGCTTGGGAACATTCATATTTCATACACTGCTTTTCATAAACAATCCTCCACCCAAATGTGCATTTGCTATGAACTCAGAACACTCTAGTCCAACTTGAACGCTTTACCTCATTTATCCTCTGTGTCACTTTGTAAAGTTAACACCAACTTCCGATCACATTTCCCGTAATAGGCTTTGATTCCTTTTTAAAGAGCAGGTTGAATCTTCATTTCCCCACTGCTGTATCTTTGACCCCGCACTTAGATCTGCCTTTATTCTCCCTGGCTGCAGCCTCCCGTAAATAAGAGAAAGGTAATAAAGCATCAGAGCGGAGCTGTGTGGAATCGACTGATGGGCCCTGTGTCTCTGTTTGATATAAGAGCTGTTCTATGCAAAAGCACTCCCCGCTCGTTGCCTTCCCCGCTCCCTTCTCTCCTTTTGTCACTTAAAGAATGCGTGGCGCCTGTGGATTAATTAAAGTCTAAACATTAAATATTGATTGATGCATTATCAGTGCCTCACAGTCGCCTCCTCTCAGATTGATTTCCGCTGTGATTTATTGTCATATTTGCAGAGTCATTTCACTTGATAACAAAGAGAAATTGCTCGCTATCCTGGTACCCCCACCATTAGCCCCCTGCATTGACACTATCCTGGGTACTGCTACCAGTCTGTAGATTTGTTTTTCTGTTGTTTTTCTTTCTTTTTTTGCTCTTTAGTTCTTTTACTCTTTCAACTTTATATTCACTGACATACTCTTTCTGTAGGAGGGAGATACTAAAATGCATTTATGATCACGAAATGAAGTGAGACCCACTCATACAATTACTCTCATACAATAAGGCAAAGCAATAATTTGAACATGTTACCTTCGTACAAAAATAAAATATATGTTTTTGTTTTGTCACTATAGAAGTATGTAGGCAATATTGATAAATGTCCATACTACACTGCATTTGTTACCTAACGCTATATAATATAATATAATTCAATCAAATACATTGTGTAACTCATTAAATAAATAGTATAAAAACATGAACAATGACTGAAAGCTTTGTATAGCAAATAATAAGCAGCGCAAAAAGAGATTTGCAATAGAACAAAAATAATAATAACGGTATGTATGTATCATCGTTTGTTAACCAGATATTAAATTGCATTTGCCTTATCATCAAAGCCCAGGTTCATTTTGAATCCACACTGCATTAAAAATCTCAATTTAAAATGTAATGGCCTCTTTGATAGGCTAGATTTAGATTTTATTTTAAATATTAGAATACTGTATTTGAAGACTTGCTTAAAAGCATTTGTTAAAAGCAATGCACTTATTATTTTTAGACATGCTACTCATCCCTACTCATATTGAAAGGCGTTGGGAGTAATTGAATTTCACTGATTGCAATTTGATTTACTAACATTGAATTATGATTTGTCCTAATTAGTTTTTTGCCACGTTTGTGACAGTGTGTGAGTCTTGTGGTTCCTAATTCTTCGTTCACCTCATGTGTAGGTCTGACTGTATTGTGCTGCAGAGTAAATGACATTATTACTCATAAGGCGACATGTGGTGACACAACGTGTTTTTAAATCACATGTGACTGATTCAACCCAACTGAAGGGCCTCAAGTTGTGCCCTTATTCAGGTAGACTGAAAAGGTTAAAGCCTTCAGAAGTACTTGGAATTTGAATGAGCATTATTCTCTCATTTTTTTATATTTAAGGATATGATGAATTGCACTTCTGCATACTGATCGCTTAATCAATTATAAACAATATTTTATTTTTAGACAGAAATATTAGAGCAAAATTAAGATTCGCTCCTCTGCTTTTGACAGCCATAATGGGTGAAAGGCATTATTCAATTAACCCTAATTAACACTATAATATTCTACAAAGTGCATGAAGATTAGCCCACTGTTTCAGAGCATGTCCCACAAGCTCATTCATTGTCTGCGAGCAGTTAATTAAGGTGAAATTTGCTAATTGTTCATTTGTATTTTTCCTATTGGCCTGTCATGATAAATCACAGTGCGGTAATTCATCTGGCAGTGTGCACTTCGTCTCTGTCTGTGTGGAGCTGGCGGTGCAGCCCAAGATGAAATGTTCATTGTTAGCATCATCTGTCACACTGTGGGAGGAGAGCATGACACTGCTGCCATGTGCTCTTCTGCTGCTCTGTGGGCCTGCTACGCTCACCTAGACCACACCGCAACTCATTTAATCTTTCATACATTTCCCACTGCAATGAATTATTGCTGATTATTAATAGAGGACTTCAAGATGCTGGGTTTCAGGTGAGTCATTTCAATTCATTCTTCTCTCATTTCACGCTTGCACTTAATTGCAAGGTCATGCTGGTAAATAAGGATCACTTTTTTTTTACATGACCCTATTAAGTAAAAGTCAAATTACAAAAAAAATATATAAAGTTATAAATTATAAAAATTACTTTTCTTTTTCTTTCAAGGATCTACAAGCCATCACATTTTACAACAGATGCCCTTCCTTATGCAACCCAGTACCCTGTTGAAAATAGAATTTTTGGGCATCTCAGTCTGTGAC
Source organism: Paratrypauchen microcephalus (assembly GCA_036785185.1). Classification (NCBI taxonomy): domain Eukaryota; kingdom Metazoa; phylum Chordata; class Actinopteri; order Gobiiformes; family Gobiidae; genus Paratrypauchen; species Paratrypauchen microcephalus. The sequence goes on along the minus strand of JAVJIX010000013.1, from coordinate 6,989,382 downwards.
TATTACTGCCAAAGAGGTGTGTTTAAAAAAAAAAACTATTCATATGACTGTGCTTAGATTTTGTGTTTTACTCTACATACAGTACTAAGACACAGAAGTGCAAACCCACTTTTTCCATGTGCTCTGAATTGGACATGATTTGTGGATGTAGCAGATTTCACGATGAAACTGGAATTGGCATAAACCAAGTGTTATAAGACTATTTGTGGGCAGATAACTGGTATTGGTGTTTTAGATGCATTTTGAAAATCAGATCAGATTTGTTTGTGCAGCTGATGTTCTGGAAAAATCTGTGAATTGTGTTGTATGCCTTTTCCCTTACAAGCTTTAAACGGCAAACCCTGCCTTTTCTATGCGCTCCTAAAGCAGTGCAAAACAATTCTGGTCTCTGCATCATGGCAAGCATCCCCCTGCCTGCACCATGTATTGGCTCAGCCTCTTCCAATCATCGTATTGATCCCAAATGAAACACTGAACTCATCAATACACTCTTAATGCGAGTTTGTTGTTCAATCACTTGCCATTTAAATCACCCAGTTCAAGTCATCCATTTTGTGTCATACCTCGCACATCTCTCTAATTCACTTGACCGTTTTCAAACCAGTTTGCAATTATAATTAATTCTCAGGATTTAGCCTCATGTGAATGTTTTTCTCTGTTACCTTTTTGCTTATGTTAAGCGAAGTTGAGTCTCCTGAACACCAGTACTATTCTTACATCTTAAATGAGGTTTCATGAATGTCACAAATGAAGTCAAAGAGCAAGCTCATTGATTAGAGTGGTAATTAAGATGTAAATGCGGCAGTGGGCTGGTGAGCGATCACACCTGCGATAATAGCAGTGTGCTCTTAACATCACCAGGGCTCTGACTGCCATGCACTGCACAGTCTTATCAATGTTTGGAGTGATCTTCTCTTTAAGTATAGGCTCCACTGCTAATTCATGCTGTTTGCTAGCGCTTTGCTGTCATTGGCAGATACTGGGGCCACGAGGTAATGACAATTTTCTACAGTGGGTGCAAGTCATCATATGAGACACCTGGTTAAACAAAGAACTCTAGAAGATGCTCTAGTCTTAATGAGGACCACCATTACTGCCACCTATAGTGTGGAAGCGTTTGTCAGGGGGGTGCATTCACAACTCAAGTTGATTGGACAAGTTGGATGGACCACTAGAAACAATATTTTGAATGAAGGATTTTAAATAAGATTTCACGTGCATGCATGTTCAGGCCAATGTGTTTTTTTTTAAAAGCCCTTTCTCCCAATGTGTAGCTATGGACCAGTGCCATTTGGAATAACGAAATCCTAAGATAACCCTCTCTTGCTAAAGAGGAGCTAAAACAAAAAACTCTCATATCCAAAAAATATTTTTTTAAATGCAAATTATCAGAGCAAACTGAAGCTGCACTGATAAGTAGCAGTTACTGCTTAGATGTGAACGCTAATGCACCATCTCAGTGTGCACAGCAGATGTGAGAGTGGTAGTGAGGCTTGTGCAGCCACTGGCAGGCCTGTGGATCTGGACACTAGTTCACTGGTGTTAACAGTTTAAGTCTACTGCTAGGTAAAGAATGAATGACATGGGGCAGGGTGGCACCTTCATGGAGATGTTTGTCAGGAGATGTCCCTCCTCTTTGTGTGTTTACACTCACAGGGCCACACTTGGCTGCTAACGCAGAGGGACTGGGAAAACAGGCATCATGTGAGAGCCAAGGCTCTAACTGTGAATATTAAAGAACCAACTGGAAGGAAGGAGCGGGGGCTAGTGAGAGAGACCCAGTGATCTGGACAAAAGCTGCGTTCTGAAGACCCAGCACATAATAAGCACACTGCACACCCAGGGCACTCTGGAAAAGTGGGGAGGCCACTGAATGGGAAAGGAAGTCATAAAAACACAAACTTCTTTTAAACCACTGATGCGTGTTTGTGCACTGTCTGTGCATGAGTCAACACAGCCTACCTGTAGAGGGATTACTGGACGTGAGACTAAACCTTCCACTGTTTAAGACAGCAGCACAATAGGAACAAGGCTAGTGAAACTTTTTCACGAGCCTTGTTCTCTTAATGAAATATAACTATACACTGTAATGCACACACAAAAGCTACATAGGTTTCTGTCAAAAGTGGAATAATAGCAGACACAAAGTTCCATTTTTCTAGCTATGGTTTGAAATATTAGATTTGTAGCTAACTGTTTTTATTATAAAATTAGTTCTACCAACAGTGATTCAGAAATATTCTGTTTTTATTCAAAGTATCATCTATAAACAAAACTTTCCTTAGGTCATTGTTACTCTCTTGCAGGCAGAATTGTCAGGAGCTGTGGCCGTAAGTTCAGTCAGTTTACCCCTGAGGTAGCCTTTTCTCCAGTCATCACTAGCAATGACTCCGGTGATGTTCTCAATCCGACTCGACTTATACAAGTGGGCTAAATAAAGACTGACAAGTCACACACCAGTTCCCCATTTGCTCCAGGCAAGTTTCACCCCACTTTTCTCCACACAACAGCACACAACAACTTATTCCCTTCTTCAATTTGACAAACTTGCCATATGTGAAATTCTGATCCCCTATCAGTTACTGGGGGTCATAGGATATCTCAAAATAACACATTTTAGAAAAACAGCCACACACTGAAGTGTCTTTGTCACGTACACACAAACACTAGTGTACATTTAAAGCTCTCTTGTGTGGTCGAGAACTCGAGAAGACCTCACATTGAGTCTGCAACACTATTCTTTCCGACAGATTGCTGATTTTTGAACCGCCAAAACCTCAGCACAGTCTAATGTGTGTTTGTGCTACTTTTAAAGAGCAATTAAGAGTGAAACAACGTCACGTTTACTGCCCATTTTTTATTGGGAATATGGAGGATTATGGAGGAAGGAAGGGGGGTGAAATGAGGTAGCTATCAGAGGAGCGCTGAATATCGTAGTGCCAAACTGTGAATACCGTAACTCATAAAGACACTGCTGATGAAAAGGAATAGGAGAGTAAGAATTATAATATAGTTTAATATGATGCACCATAAAAGCTTTGTGAGACAAAATGGTTTTGTGGCCCAAAGCAAAAAACATTCGCCTCAATTGTAGAAGATATTTGAATTTGAGCATATAGGGGCACTGTATTTTGTACATTGTAAGTCTAGTTGGTAGAAACACATGCTTTTTATGTCAGATTTTCATATTTTTGTGTCATTTTGTCATAATGTAAAATAAATTGTTCGTGGCTTGTATGTGTAACCTGTCTAGGAGTTTTGCCCCATACAGTTTATTGAATCCAGTCCCACCCCTGTGGTATCTCTCCCAGGTGACAGTAAGTCTGGCGTCGTCTATTCCCTCCCGCTCGCTCGCTCTGGGCCAATCAGGGACAAGCTGCAGATCAATAGGTTGCGTTTTCCCCCACCAGCCCCATTTCTCAGCCTGGGACACTGATGCTTACTATCAATAGCAATAAGGCGCTGCCTTAGACACAGTTAACTGTTGGGCGACCAGCACAACTGTCTGGCAGCGGTTGATAAACATCTTGAGCACAGAGTCAAAGAGAATAAACCACTTTATATGTTAGAACTTCGTGGAGTGTTTACGGTAGAAAGAAGAGGGGCGAGTGGGTTGTGTAGTCACAGGGTATCTGCATGTCCAACTTAGAATACTTTTAAGAATTTGTCAATATATTTCCTTCAAAGTCTAAAAACAGCCAAACTCAAATTTCATTGGTGGTATAAAGTAATGTAAGTAATTTCTTCAAGATGTTTGCAAGGTTTGGTTTTTTGGTAACCCCCAGCCCTAGTAATGTGAGTGAGTGTAATCCAGCTCTATTCTGTGAAATATCCAACAACCTAAGCATCTCTTGCCACGTCTAAATATCATTTGTCAATGTCATATGAAAGCACATTGTGTTTTTCAAGAATACCAAAGGAGCTAAAAGAGGAGTGTTGGTTGTCATCCAATGCCATGGTGTTTCCAGTTAAGGCAACTCAAGCGAGCATGTTTAATCAGATACAATCAAGTGAATTAGGATCATAACAAGTGGACGATATAATGATCACAGCTCATTGTCTCTATCAATGCACAGAGAGTAATGAGAAACAGTCTCAGAAGAAGCTACATTTAAGGGTATAGTTCTAAATGTACTGCATTCTGTGTATTTTTAGCTCTTCTTGTTATGTCATAGTGTCAAATTATGAACATTAGGCTTATTGCTGTTGTATGATATTCACTGATAGTCACTAAACTATGAACTGTGTGGCTTTTATGAAGGTGTTTCACTGTAAAGAAAAAGTCCATATAACAAATTTGAAAGTTTTGTGCTTGAGATTTTGATAACTTCATTAATGCAGAAAAGATGGGTGAGAAAGTCTCTCCACAAAATCTTTCTGTATATTTTCGACTGTTGTACCTGAGATGCACACTATTTAATTGGAGGTTTTCTGACCACTGAACCTTCACTCTTTCATTGCCCTCTTTCCTCCTGATGTTTGTTTGTGAGGCAAAGGTGGCCTATGACAGAGGAGTGTGGTCTGTAACTGCAGCTGAGATTGTGTAAAAGCAAACAGGACCCATTGATACGGGTGAGCTGCAGGAAGTTGTCAGGGGCACAAAGGGAGGAAAGGATGAGCGAGACAAGTGGTGGCAGGGCTGTGGAGGACAATACACAGCCCCTGATCTCTTCATTAATGGAGGCCATCCTTTGCTGCCGCAGCAGGTACTGCTTTCTAATGTACTCCATTTTTCACACAGAAAGCTTTAACAGTGTGTTATACTAAAGACATACCAGACTATGATATTTACTACATTGTATTAAGACCTGTGGATTTGTAATATCATAATCCAAAGGAGTCTTCGTATATAATAGTTTTATAATAGCTTTTGTGTCAGCAGGACAGAAGGAAACTGTGGCCCTATTTCATGATTTCTTTAAGCATGAGACCAGCTTACAACATTCTCTTTAATCAAGCTCCTAATCCTCCCGCAAGACGTCAGTGTGCACGACGGCCTGAGGCCTCCATATTTGCTTTGGGAAGATGAGGTTTGAACTCACGCGTTTACCTACAATATTCAAGAAAAACATGGATTTTCTGATATATATTGCATATTCCTTAAATGCACTTTTTATGTCGGTACATTTCCATTGTTTTCCCTGTTGGGTTATACACTGCAGTTTATCACAGCACCGTGCAAGTCCACTGCGACCGCAGCACTTTATCTGTTTAGCCCGTTTCTCCGCTTTCTTCTCCCGTTATCTCAGACTCGCGCTCTCAGGCGCGTGCACGTGTGCCCTAGTGCACCTCGCGGTGTTTGTAGGCGCGTCGCGTGGCTGTGAGAAGCACACTACCACGTGTTGAATGTGGAGTGACGGAGGCTGTGGAGCAGTGCGCTCCTGCACCTCTGTCATGGCATCAGTGGAAGTTTGGCTAAAATGTGTAGGCCTTTGTGCGCTTTGAACGCTACAGTGATTATGATCACTTCAAGAAAATGATTCGTCAGTGGCTTTACATTTTGTAAATAATATTTATTTATTAAACAAATTATAAGAGAAAATGATTGAAGAAGATAAAGTTTTTGGTTAGTCTCTTCTAGGACGTATTCACACTGCCCTGTGAGCGTGTGACTGTATCCTCCTCGACTTCGTTCCCAAATGAATCCCATTTAAAATGTCTCGCGCTCGGCTGGACTGCAAATCACCCTGTTTACAATCTCACACCAACACTCACATCAATTAAGCCCTCATCGATTTTCCCGCCCGCGACATTACAATATTGCACAGGCCTTTTTCCTTTTGCAGTCATAATTGCGTGAGCTTTTGCATCGTGTATAATTGATAATGCGCTATCATTTCTCTAAACAGTGCTTACAGTGTCTCAGGTAGCCTATTATTTTGCGGGGAAAAAAAACAAACAAAAAAAACATTTTATTGCGTCGTGTTTTGAAATGTTGAGGAGCATCAGTGTTTGATTCTCTGGCTGCTCCATGAATAAGTAAATAGTGGAGGCAAGTCGAAACTAAAAGATAGCTGACACGAGAGAGGAGCAGATCCATCTCGCCTGCAGCTGCTCGTTAAATATTCAGTGAAAAATAATGGCATCCTGGCCATCACCTATGGTAACGTTATTATGTTCATTCCTCAAAATCAGCCCCACTGAAAGCTTCGTTTATCTTTTCCTTGTAATAAATCTAGTGAGTGCAGGCGCTCCACTGGGACCTCTTGCCCTTAACACATCGCTCTCACGTCTGTTTCTATTGACAGTGCAATTACATAATAATAATAATAATAATAATAATAATAATAATAATAATAATAATAATAATAATAATAATAATAATAATAATAATAATACCACAACAATACATTTTATAGTAAATTATAATAATCATAAATAGCCTAGGCCTATATAAAGATAAGATGGATTTTTAAAAATATATCAAGCTTATAGGCGATACATCCTGAGCTGTTGCTGGCTAAACTCAGCCAAAAGTGTTTGCAAAAAATAAATAAAATAAAATATTTTCTTTAACATATAGGCCTATGTTAACTATCGGCATAATTGTCATACGTGTTACTTAGCCAGTTGATATAGAAAAGGGTATTTAAAAAAGGCTGTTTTGGAAATAAAACGCCTAACAAAAGTGAACCTTCTGAAAGCGCAGTGTCGCTCTGTGGTGCGCTCTGGTCACTAGTGCGCGCCACGCTCCTATAGCTCCAGAGTGACGGATGAGCGGAGGGAGGGAGAGAGAGAGAGGGAGAGAGAGAGAGGGGAATGGATGGTGATAAAGGGGTGGAGGTGAGGGTGGGTGACTGAACAGCCCTGTGGCCAATCAGCTCCCGTGTGGGTGGGGCAATCTGTATTGGTCCCAGCGCTGCACGGGCCCTCAAAGTTTGTTTATTCGCGGAATGCAGTGTGTGATGAAAACGTGTTCGTTAAGCAAAGACTTTTACTACTCAAAAACAAGTCCAATCAAAGCCGCGGGACACTGGATCTCTGCCTCGGGATAACGCTGTGTGTTTGGAGGAGCTCCTGGTGGACGAGGCAGGCAACGGCGACGCACGGGACATGTGTTTTGCCGAGACTTTTGAAGTCCGAAAAGTGCGTAAAGAAGACAAGGGACAGCCCGGTGACTGGTTCAGATTCACAGTGTGGACAAAGTTGGCGAACTAACTGAGAAGAAAGTGCTGCCTGGAGATGCGGACTGCCAGCGTCCGACTGTGACTCTCACGTAGCAAGGGGTTAACGCGCGTCCGCGGGGAGTTGGGGCAAGCTCTGCCTTTCCTTCGTTCGGATCAACTCATTGGGTGGGAGCTGAGAGAGAGACAAGAGTCCCCAGCAAATCAGGAGCTAATTGATTAAAGAGACTTCATTTGAATAGGAGGGGGGCTGGCGAGGTGCCAATCGCCTTTCAAACAAGCCTCCCCCGTATGATTAATCGCGCAGCATTATTGATAATCATAACGGGGCACATGCGCGGTGGATGGGCTCCATTTACGTAATTTTTCAGAGGGGTTTTGTACTAATTTTTTTATTCGGCGCCTGCTGATGTGTCAGCCAGCATGTCGCGGAGGAAACAAGCGAAGCCGCAACACTTCCAGTCGGACTCTCTTCTGCCTCTGCCCGAGCACAATGGTGAGTCCAGGCGCACAGCGCAGCACCAGCTATCCACATTTGGCACACTTTATTCCTTCCAACAAGTCTCTTTACTTCACTTATCTTTACTTCTTTAGGGTATATATTACTATTCGCTTTTCTTTTGGAAGTAACTTCGTTGTTTACGAACACTTGCAACTTTTATCACCTTTTAAAGAGAGTGTTATTTTTATTTTTAGATAATAGTTTTACGAAATCGTTTCCGTTACGCACAGGGCATCTCGGTTTAATTTAAGCTGGAATGTGTTTAAGGATTCGTTTAATGATTAGTTTAAAGATATATTCAAACAAAGCAAAACTTGTTTTAAGTGTCTCCCAGTTTTCTCCAGTCCTTCGTATCTTGTTCGCGTCCGTGGAGCGGAACCGTCCCGCACGCCGCTCCAGCCCCTCCAACTTTCCTCCTTCTCTGACTGGGACAGTTTTTGTCGCTTGGCGAAATTTCACTCGTTTAAACATTAGCTTTTTGCCTTACGTTTGGTGTAAGGAAATGAATCCGCTTAAAATGTATTACTCTTATTTTCTTCCGATGATTACAGACTATTAATCATTTATTAAAATACAGCGATCAGTGTTCGATATTGCTGAGTGTTTTTATTAACTCCACTTCTAAAAATCTTTGCGGAGTTGTGGCTATTATCAGCTAACTTTGACTTTTAACCCCGTGCCCATTTCTAAAGTTTTCTTGGGCTTTCTTAGATGAAATTGCGGACCGTTAAATGTGCAAAAGCTTTTTCTCAACAGTAACAATATTGAGGTAAAATTGCACCAAAAAAAGGACCAAAATTTGTTGAAGGAAAAGGCCTTTGGTAAAAGAGTGAATTATCATCGTAGTCAATAAAACTCAAAACAGTGTAACGAATTATTTAGAGTAAATAACTTTAAAATCTGGTTTCTCTCTCTTTCTCTTTCATTCTCCTCAGAACGTTTAATTTAGAATAACCTCAAATATAGCGTTGTACCTTTTGAACTGTCCGCAAACAAGGCTTAATAAAATAGTTAAACAAGTTTGCTTGAAGTAAATCTCTAGTTGTTATTTGCACTAATGCTGCCGTTATTGTAAATATGCAGTATTTCATTTGCCCAGTAAAATATTCAGAGGCCCTTCAGCATGTTGAAAAGGAAACACTGCTTTCACTTGGATTTACTCAGTTATGTTATACGTAACATCAAGTCAATTTTTGTCTTCTTAATGATCTGTACTCCCAGAGCCCATCTCATCAACTTTTCTCCATGCACTGTCCTGTGTGTGTGACTGTTATGGTCAGTCCTTGTCTAACATAGAAAGTGTGTTTGGATCCTGGGAGGTCGCTGCGAGAGCCACAGAGGGTGGTTTGTGCTGCTATTTTAACCTTTGCTTGTGTCCCTATGTGCGGAGGTGAGCAGAGTTCAGACTGCAGTGTGTTCCCTGTGGGTCACCATTGACCCTGCTGTTCGGCGTCTTCTCCCTAAGTGTGTGTGTGTGTGTGTGTGTGTGTGTGTGTGAACAGGCCCTTATCAATGCTGTGGCCATCCCCTTTCACCCTATCACAGTGGCCCCCTGTAGATTGACCCCCTCTGCAAACACAGCGCTCGAACTTGTCATTTTGCCAGTGTTTATTCGACATGGGCCTAGGTGTAGCCCCAGGACTCGCCTTTTCCCTCCCCCTGAGCAGTCATCAGGGCATCACTGCAGAGTGTAGACGGCCGCGGCTTTAGGGGAGCCCATCTACTGTTCAGTGGGACGAGTCTTAACCGAGCAGAAACTGTGCTGAAGTTACAAGTGTCAATGAGCTCTCTGAGGCCTCCAACAAAATAATGTAGGACCTTTTAATTTTTCTCTAAGTAAATCTGGCTTTCCTCTTATATTTAGGCATAGTTTCACTTGATCTGTCCTCTGTTCTTTGTGCACGCTGATGTCTTTCAGTTCCCGGTACTGCTTTGCATGGGCATACTATACAACTAGGCACGTTCATCTTTTATAGAAATGGACTGTCTTAGCTTAGTTTTAATTCACATCTAAGCCGCTCTACTTTGGTAATTAAGCTTGCTCGTAGCATTTGTCTTCTTATCTTCTGCAGCTGTGAATTATTCTTTTTCAGTGTACTAATAAAAAATATTTGGTGTATGCACTTAAAGGAATTATAAAGCTAAATTAAATATGAATTAAAATTGATAATTAAAGCAGAATTATGAATATATGAAAAGTAAACAATTCTAAACATTTAAAAATATTTACAAATGTAATGTCTCAAATCACTTTATGTATTGATAAGAAAAACTTAAATTGTTCAACACATTTTGTTAGCACAAATCAGCCCATAGTTAGTTAGCCCATATTTGTATATTTTTTCTTCATCTGAGCTAAAAAGTTTATGTAACATAAATTACATTTGTTAGCTAGATTTAGTGAAAGCTTTTGTGTCGTTGTATCTATATTTACATATATTTGTGTTTTGCTGAAAGCTTGACGTGGTTTTGGACAAAGTTGAGAACCTTTTTGTTTTTACTTAAAAATAAATTGTAACTAACAAATCAATTGCAATTATTTTTGCTTATTTTAATTGGCATAAAAATTGGCTTAAAAGGCATTTATTTTATACCCTCTTTTACTCCTAACTTTAAAACTACACGATAGTTGGTTGGTCAGCAGCTGGCTGAAAGGGGGATCCAATGTGGAAAGTTATCATTAAAGTTGACTCTTCCTTGTGTGCATGGTTTGGTGGTGTGAGGGCCGGGGTTTACTGTCATGGTAACTTTGCCTTATCTGATGTCTGTGAGTGGAGAAACATTGAGGGAGATAATCCCTGAATTGAACAGGATCTGCTTTGAGGCGACTCGGAGATGAGCAGGGCCAGGCTGTGCCGGCAAAGCCCGCCGCTCCCATGCTGCGCAAACAATAGGAAGGCATCCTGTCTCTCTGTGGGGCAGGGCTGCACTTCTCTGGTTTTCATTTGCAAATGAATTCTTGGCCCTGATGAGAGTGTGGAGGGGCCAGAGTCACAAAGAAAGGGATTCATAGAGAAATGCAATTTGTAAATCAACTTGTATGTTAAACAGTGGAATTTGAGAGCGACAAAGAATGAATGAGGACAAGTCTAGAACACAACAGTAGTGCTGGGGACATTGTGTCATTTTAATAAATGGATGAACATTTTCAAAAGTAGTTAAAGTTTTTAAAAGGAGAATGATTTATTCTCAACAAAAGCTGAATTATCTGTCTTGGTTGTCTGGAAAGTCGTGTTTTGTGTATTATTGTACTACGTGTTATTTATTAACATTGTTTTTGTCAATATTTAAAAAGTAAATTAAAGAAATACACAATATTTTTTTCTCATATTAATATTAAAGTGCATTAGGGCTTATTGTGGTTTAATCTTAATGAAACATTATTGTGCTTCAAGTGCGATTGTTCATGTCTGCGTGATTGCAGCTTGAGTGGATACAAATTGGTTTAGTGACACAGATAAACTGTCAAAGATGTCTAGTTGGCTGAAAATGAGCCGGGTTGACAGCAAATTGAAAGTCTAATAAGTCCTTCAAATGTTTGATTTTTTGCAGAGTGAACAAGTAGATTTTGAAGGGCAATAGTTATTGGAAATCAGTGGCATTTTATGAATTTCAATTAAGAATCAATGTCCTCACTTCATTCTGATGTATATTTTTGATTGGATTATGTGTGTGGGGAGGGTTTACCTTTAGTTAAAACCCTCATGTACAAGGATCACTTTTAAGCAAAATTAGAGTAGTACCCATTGATTTTGTATCACTTATCAGCTTGCAGAGGTCACTGCCAATTTCTTTTACTCTTTTTTCTTTTTCTCTCTACCTTTTTGTCTATTTTTTCTTTCTAATTGTTATTTCTCATCAAAGGAAGTGTACAACAGATTAACAAGAAGAGGAGAGTTATACATGTAGTTTCTAATCAAAATGTTTCTGTTTTACTTTTTCCAGGGGATGCAGAACTATGCTCAGAGGAAGCCCCCCTCAAGGACTCAGATGCCCATGTCTGCAACAGATGTTGTGCTGAGTTCTTTGAACTATTCGATCTTGAGGAACATCAGAAAAATTGCACTAAGAATCAGTTAGTTCTGATAGTTAATGAGAATCCTGCCTCTCCTGCTGGAACATTTTCACCTGGATCTCCCCATAATCCTGATGACCAGATGAATGACGCAGTGAATAACACTGACCACACTGAGTCCAGTCCTCTTTTGGAGCCCAGCGTTCTTGACAAAGATGAATCTATGGATGTGGACGTTTCAGGAATGAGCAGTGGCCATGAGGAGGATGGTAGTCACACGGAGAGTGCCAGCCCTGTACACACTGGCAGCAGGGGAGCCTCCGGTCCTGCTGTTGGCACTTCACCTATTTCTGCCCCTCTACCTCAGCTCAGTAACCTGGCTGAATTGGGAAACTTCTCAATGATCAATAGTAATGTTATAATTGAGAATTTGCAAAGCACCAAAGTAGCTGTAGCTCAATTCTCTCAAGAAGCTCGTGGGGGTGCAGGGCCAAGAGTGGCAGTGCCAGCCCTGATGGAGCAACTCCTAGGATTACAGCAGCAACAAATCCACCAGCTTCAACTAATTGAACAGATTCGCCACCAGATACTGCTGTTAGCATCACAGTCCCCAGAGATGCAGGCAGCACCCACCTCTGCAACGGGCAGTGGAGGGGCAGCAGCCAGCCCTCTGACCACTCTCAGCTCCCATCTCTCTCAACAGCTGGCTGCAGCTGCAGGCCTTGCCCAGAACCTGGCCAGTCAGTCAGCCAACATCAGCAGCCTGAAACAACTGGCTGCCGCAGCACAGCTACCTCAGCCCACCCCCTGCAGCAGTGAAAAATCTCATAGCATGAGCACACTGGGCCCATCTACAGGCTCCCAGTCTTCTGAAAAGAGGCCAGCTCATGTCAGTAGTCTACACTCTCAGCTCAGCAGCTCTCCACTAGTGAAGTCCTCCACACCAGCGTTTGGCATAGGTAATTTGTTAAGCTCTGCAGTCAATCCCCTACTACCTCAGCCCCCACCTGGAAACCCCATGTTCTCAAGTTCTCTTCCAAGTGTTGGTACCACCGTAGAGGACATCAACTCTTTAGCAGCTTTGGCCCAGGCAAGGCAAGCCAAATGCAAGCCACCCAATGTCACTTCCTTTGAACATAAGAGCAGCTCGGATGAGGCGTTCTTTAAGCATAAGTGTAGGTTTTGTGGTAAAGTGTTTGGAAGTGACAGTGCCTTGCAAATCCACTTGCGCTCTCACACTGGCGAGAGGCCATATAAATGCAACATCTGTGGCAACAGATTCTCTACTCGTGGAAACTTAAAGGTACATTTCCAGCGTCACAAAGAAAAATATCCACACATACAGATGAATCCCTACCCAGTTCCTGAACATTTAGATAACATCCCAACTAGCACAGGTATTCCTTATGGTATGTCCATGCCCCCTGAGAAACCTGTCACCAGCTGGCTAGACAGCAAACCTGTGCTGCCCACACTAACATCCTCAGTTGGCATGCTGCTTCCACCAACTATGCCAAGCCTCCCACATTTCATTAAAAAAGAAGATCACTCAATAGCCATAATGAGCCCTTCTGTGACAGCAAAGAGTGACAATGGTGCTGCAGAACCCTCTGCAAAAAGTGACGGAGCATCTGAAGAAGGTGAAGGAGCAACTCTGCCTACCTCAAATGGGAAGAATGAAGAGGGCAGCCAATCCTCAGGCATAATGACAAATGTTAGCTCTGCCTCTGATAGCACTGCTGAATACACCACATCTAATAGCCCACCCATGATGACCAACCCACTCATGCCTCTCATGTCTGAGCAGTTCAAGGCTAAATTCCCCTTTGGCGGCATCCTGGATCCTCTCCAGGGGTCAGAGACTTCCAAGCTTCAGCAGCTTGTGGAAAACATTGACAGAAAAGTGACAGATCCTAATGAATGTATCATCTGTCACAGAGTACTGAGTTGCCAAAGTGCTCTAAAAATGCACTATCGTACACACACAGGGGAGCGGCCTTTTAAATGTAAAATCTGTGGAAGGGCATTTACCACCAAGGGCAATCTAAAGACACACTACAGTGTCCACAGAGCCATGCCCCCTCTAAGAGTGCAGCACTCCTGTCCTATCTGTCAGAAGAAATTCACAAATGCTGTGGTTTTACAGCAACATATCCGCATGCATATGGGTGGTCAAATCCCCAACACCCCATTGCCCGACAGTTACCCTGAATCCATGGCCTCTGACACTGGCTCATTTGATGAAAGGAACTATGATGATCTCGATAACTTTTCTGATGATTACACTGAAGGAATGGAGGAGGGTCCAGACAGTAGTGTGCCTGATACACCCAGGTCTGCGGATGCCTCCCATGACAGTCTGTGCAACTCCCCGGCTCCTCTGGATGTTGGAGGCCAGGAGGGGCATGAGCGAAACAATCAGCTGAACGCCCACAATAATGACATGGAAGAGGTACAACCTAGCCAAGGGAAAACTGCAAATGGCTCAGGTGATGGGGATTGTTTCACAAATGACTCCTCGTCACTAGGAGGGGATATTGAAAGCCAAAGTCCCGGAAGTCCAGCTGTATCAGAATCTACCTCCTCCATGCAAGCACCATCCCCGACTAATGTTCACCCTCAAATACGCAAATCCCCTACGCTTGAAGAAAGGCACCAGAGGCCCTTTTCCATGGAGCATACAAGTTTCTTACACTCTCAGCCTCCAAACACTGCCCTTGACCTGACTTCTGTCAATTCATCAAAAGACCCCCTTGGCATGATTTTCCCCTTTCGAGAACGTAGCGTCACTAAAAACACTTCTTGTGACATATGTGGCAAAACGTTTGCATGTCAGAGTGCCTTGGACATTCACTATCGAAGCCATACCAAAGAACGACCTTTTATTTGCACGGCCTGTAACCGGGGTTTCTCAACTAAAGGCAACCTCAAACAGCACATGCTTACTCATCAAATGAGAGACCTGCCATCACAGCTCTTTGAACCATCCAACACTAACCTCTCCTCCAGCCCAACCCCTTCTCTGCTCTCCGTGGGACCACTCAGCAAACCTGAGGTGAATGGCTTTCTCCACAGCCTCCACCCAGATAACAAGGACTTGCCCCCCAGTATGATCACATCCTCCGCCTCCACCTCCCCTGTGCTGTCTGCACCCCCTCCCCGCAGGACACCCAAGCAGCACTTCTGTAACACCTGTGGGAAGTGTTTCTCATCCTCCAGCGCTCTGCAGATCCATGAGAGGACCCACACCGGGGAGAAGCCGTTTGCCTGTAGCATTTGTGGACGTGCTTTCACCACCAAAGGAAATCTCAAGGTAAATGCAAAATACTGTTATGTTGTGTGTCCAGGTTTAAGCAACGTGTAGAGAGGCTCTCCGAGCATTATTTTAACTGTTATAAATTGCCTGTACACAATTTTCACCAAAAGTAAAAAGTATACATCTCTGAAAATGTAGCTTTGGAGTGGTTGTTGTATGCTCTGTATGCTGGTTTGGGTCTGTTTAATTTGAATGTATACAAATATACATTTATGATTCAGCAAATGAAATGCTGAGTTCTGTGAGCAATAGGACTTTAAAGAATTCTGCATGACTGACCCATATTCATCCAAATATTGTGGTTGTCATGTGAATGTGGAACAAAATAAGTTGTTTACTTCTACCTCACAAAGCACAAGGCAACTAAATTGTCTGTTGCGCCCGGGGTGTGAAACTATTTTAATTTGAAGGAGAGCATTATTGTTATTTTTTCCATTGCATCATCTCAGCCATAGTTTGTAAACATCACTCATTCTTTTCTCTTCTTTTTTTCCTCTCCTCTCTCAGGTTCACATGGGCACTCACATGTGGAACAGTGCTCCTGCCAGACGGGGCCGTCGGCTCTCTGTGGATGGGCCCATGGCCTTCCTGGGAACAAATCCGGTCAAGTTTCCGGAACTTTTTCAGAAAGACATGGCTTCAAGAGCTGGCAATGGCGACCCTGCCAGTTTTTGGAACCAGTATGCTGCAGCATTTTCTAATGGCCTTGCCATGAAAACAAATGAAATCTCTGTCATTCAGAATGGAGGACTTCCACCTATGTCGGGTGTTATAGGAAATGGTGGAAGTTCTCCTATTAGTGGCATGACTGGCAGCTTAGACAAGCTACATAGCACAGAGCCCAATGCTGCACTTGCAGGGCTGGAGAAAATGGCAAACACAGAGAACGGAGCCCACTTCCGCTTCACACGGTTCATGGAGGACAATAAAGAAATTGTGACCAGTTAAATAGTATGTGTATGCCCATAGTGACTATGATAATGCCTAAAGGCACAGTGTAATCATGTAAACACATACAGAATATGAGTAAGAACAAGACAGGGACAAAATCAAGTATCTGCTTTGCTCGCCATTGAATCTTTACAGACATCAGTGTGAAGACAAAGCTGCTTTTTGTACAATGTACATGTTATAGTTTTAATGAGCTTATTTATTAGTGTTATAACCTTGCTTGAATCTAAGTGGAAGCATTAACAGTTAGGTTTTTGTTTTAAGTGAGAATGGATGTGTGTGTGCTTTCAAAATGTACTTTTGAACTTTAGAAAAACTGGGTAGAAAACTTTACCTTGACATTAAATTATTTTCTGTCTGTAGTATCTATATTCGAACTGTCGTTGTTCATGTGATGCATTATCCTTGTAATAAGCAAAGACACTTGCTGTAAATAATGTATACTGATCCTCTGTAGACAGTCTAACCTCTGTGTGTCCATACGCCCCCACTCCCCTCATCCAAGCAAGATGATGACTTTCAGGCAAAGTTCTTTTTGTTCACTTGTTACATTATTTAAAGAGGACTGGTATTTTACATTTGCTTTATTTCAGTGTTTTAGAGTTTTGTTGTTACATTTCTGTTTATTGTACTAGTAACTTTTTAAATTACTTGTTTTTATCTGTAAAGTTTTTGTTCATTTGGGAATATTTGACTGGATGTCCTATATCTTGTTTTGACAACCAATCAGTTGAACAAAATTATGAGGTTTCTAAGCTGGATTCTCACATTGCTGCTATGTTCCAGCGAACTCCTCTCACAAATCAAGAGCAAGTTCTAAGTCAAAGCTTGTGTAAATAGGTTCTCCCACAGAAAAAGATGTACAGAAACCTCACAGACGTTCATCATTACATGGGAAAATAGTGTTTTTATAAGTACAAATAGCCTATGGGTTTGACAACCTTCGGACTATTTCATGCACTTTCTTGGAAAGTTGAAAGATCTTTATGGGTCCAGTTTCTCTACACTTTAATACCTACTAACAACTAAGTTACTGTAAATCTTTACTCTAATAATCAAATACACCAGTTTTCCAAAAGAACAAAATGTGTGTGTGCATTTATTCTCTCTGATTTATAGTATTTTTGATTCATAATAACGCAAAGGCCTTCTGCT
The DNA here is from genome assembly GCA_036785185.1 of Paratrypauchen microcephalus. Lineage (NCBI taxonomy): Eukaryota > Metazoa > Chordata > Actinopteri > Gobiiformes > Gobiidae > Paratrypauchen > Paratrypauchen microcephalus. Next base: position 6,972,319 of record JAVJIX010000013.1, on the reverse strand, counting down.
AGCACTTTTGTAACGATAAGTCTACGACAGCCTACGGACTTTTGCTCTGCGCACTTTCCGCATAAATTGTCATTTAGTGTTCCGCAGCAACTAGCGCATTTGGTGATTTACTTTCGTATAAAATGTTGAGACAAAATACAGGCTACCTTTAACTTTTTGCTGCTCTTGCATGAATCGGTTGTGTTTACCTTTTTGTTGAAGAGCGTCCTTTTCCACGAGGTTCACTCCATCTATGGCACAAAGCCTTAAAGGAAGCTGTCAAACCCATCCCACGGTGATCCGGATAAAGCCTTTGACGGCTTTCAAGGTATTTGCCTCGTCTTTTTTCTTCATACAAAGTGATTTTTTTCCCTTTTATATTTCAACAGCTGCATTTAATTTAACACATCGTTGCACATCCTGCTAGGCAGGATCTGTTCATTTGTAGCGAGCATCCCCGCGCGCGCCCTCCTGTCCGCTACTTTGAGTCCGCAGTCCCCCTGTCCTCCTGGCGCAAATGTCCCTCTGTCCTCCAGGCGCAAATGTCCCTCTGTCCTCCAGGCGCAAATGTCCCTCTGTCCTCCAGGCGCAAATGTCCCTCTGTCCTCCAGGCGCAAATGTCCCTCTGTCCTCCTGGCGCAAATGTCCCTCTGTCCTCCAGGCGCAAATGTCCCTCTGTCCTCCTGGCGCAAATGTCCCTCTGTCCTCCAGGCGCAAATGTCCCTCTGTCCTCCAGGCGCAAATGTCCCTCTGTCCTCCAGGCGCAAATGTCCCTCTGTCCTCCTGGCGCAAATGTCCCTCTGTCCTCCAGGCGCAAATGTCCCTCTGTCCTCCAGGCGCAAATGTCCCTCTGTCCTCCAGGCGCAAATGTCCTCATGTTTACGGCGCACGTCTGCGCTAAATCTTGCTTAGCTACAACCTGTTTTATTAATACCGTGGTCATTTAATTCGCAGAATATGGTTTTACCGCACGCATTTGGAGGCAACCTACTATTAAACAAGCATTTCAGTGTAACAATAATAATAATAACAATAATGACAAAAATATAAATGTATTATTATTATTATTATTATTATTATTATTATTATTATTATTATTATTATTATTATTATTATTATTATTATTATTATTATTATTATTATTATTGTTATTATTATTATTGTTATTAATATTATTATTATTATTATTATTATTATTATATTAAAAATAGGAATAATCAAGAAAATGTAGGCATTTATATTTTTATTTAATCATTTAACAAAACTATTGCTGAACATTAATGGCTATGCTATTTACTCTTATGTGCATATAGCTTGTTTAATAAGCTTTGGGCCAGCTCCTCCTCGCCTATCGATTGAGCTGTGCGGAATTACAGAAACACTTGAATCTCAGGTGGCAAGAATGTGTACAATTGATCTCTTCCAGTGTGGCTCCCAGTAGTGACTGCTCCACAACACACAGCACCACAGGAAGGCTTTCAAACCCAATGTCTGCACACTCGGAGAGGGGCAGTCTCAGTCAGCCTCACACACTCTCAGCGATTACTGTGCTGCTGGTAGGCTCATCCTTTGCCTCGCAGACTAAATCTCTTCTCAATGGACACACTTAAGATCATAATGTATCCCTAAAATAGTCTGATCTCCACATCATTTAGGTAAGTAATTTGTCCGTTGTGTTATAAGAATATTCGTCACTGACAGAGAAGTATTGGCAGTAAGTTATACACACCATTAAATACAGGATCACAGCACTGTAAGCCAATGTTTTAACAATGAATTTTGTTTTTCTACATCAACTAACATTTGTAATTTGGCATAATTATACAATTTTATCTTTACCATTTAAAAACACTATCAAAAAGAATTGTGCAGTAATTCTTTATTGGCTATTACAAAGTCCCTGATGCAACACTACTGTTATAAAACATACTCTGTAGCTACAGTAAAAATGTATTTGCATAAAGCTTATAGTATTAATAATCTTGGGGAATGTTGTGAGTTTTTGTTGTGTGTTTTTTTTTTTTATAGAGGAGTAGGAGTGGACCGGTGGTGAAAAGCTGCAGCCTCCGTGCGCATCCCTTGTGTAGAGTCAATGCTAACTGTAGCCTGGGGCCCGGTTAGGGCACCCCACGAAGGTTCTGGCCCACCGCTGGGAGATCAAAGAGCCACTCACAACAATGGTGAGCCTCATCGGACTATAGCCATGGTTGACTTTCTCCGGAAGCCACACCTGCCCTCACTGTCGCTCACACTGTTATTACAGACCTACTTGCAAATGTATAGGCATGTGGATAAGTGGATTAATGTTCATCATAGAAAGATAGTATTTGTAAACAGAAAAAAATGCACATTAATGGACAAACACATAACAACCACAAACACTAAAATTAGAAGTGTAGACCTCTGCTAAGGCACTGGCCTTTCTTGCAATTTTCACAAAATTGTTGCCAGGTCAAAGCTGTGTATTATAGCATGTATCTTAAAATGGCACAGAATTCTGATACATATAGAAAGTTAATCTTGGTTGATTATGAAGTTATTAAATTATTGAGTATATTATAAACAACATTTTGCATAGTAGCATGTCCATACAGCGCAAACGTCCAAGAATGGTGTTTTCACATTTTTTTGTAGATAAAGCTATTCTTTAAATTGTGCCTTCCTTCAGAGTTTTATGCAGCTTTTATCTCCCCCAGCTCCTGGTGGTGTTTCCTGTGGAAAATGGAGGCCTGGTGCGGCGTGTACACAGCTGGTTGGAAGACAAGACCTCCAGATTGTAAGTACAAACATCAAGCCAGATTTTTTGGGGCCTGTACACTCTCACATTTATCACAGGCGAGCAATCGAAGTCTGCTTGGAAATATCTTTCCACTATCACTGTAACACTATGGACGTCTTTCTAATGTGCTAAAAAGTTAAGAGCAACTACCTGGATAATTTCATTTTATAGCATGTAACAAGGACACTGTTCTAATGTGATTATTTTTACTTTTTTCTTACAATTTCACTATTAAGAGACATTTCATGATCTATTGCATAAAAAGAGTCCCTATAGACAAACAGGTGGTACTCCCAGGCTTCTTTAAGACTATAAGGCTTTTGCAGGACAACTTGATGGGAACCTTCAGGGATACTAATGAATATACAGGGAGCGTTTGTCTCACACACAGTGCCTCTGCTATCTCTGTCCCTACTTTATCATGACTACTAAAATTGCAGGGCCATTTTACCAAGCTTTTACTTCACGAAGACATTTAGCCCATTGTGGTGCAAATTCTTGAAAATTTGATGTCAACGGTTTGTTCTTTCAGGTCAGTTTAGGTTTGTGAGACCAGCTCTTTTGACAAACTACAACCACCTTTTTTGTTATAGAGGGAAAAAAACTGTCCTCATTGCCCCCCAAAGGCAAATTTAATTTCTTGTGGATTTCCATTTAAAGATGAATCACATGTTTCCTTGTTTTGTACTGTAAAGAATGGACACAGATCGTCTTTCTCTGGTTTTAAAGACCAGCTCTGAGATTAAGTAGGTTGATTGTGGTCTATTCACTGTCAGAATTACACTTGGAAACCTAAACCGGGCCTGTCTATTCTCAGGGCTTATACACACACATAGACTTGGGGACACTTGTGTTAATGTCATCTTGCAGATTCAATTTCCCCCCATCACCAGCATCTAACCTTAAGGCCTGCAACCTTAAGACACTTGTTCCCACAGTGTCAAAAGATGCTAGTGAGATGGAAAGATATTCGGCTTCCGGAGATATTGATATTGAGCGTCAACATGAAATGTCAGGGCGGATTGGAAGAGGGCCTTCAAGCTGCCTGTCAGGTGCGTTTGACCATATAGGTGCTTTGCCTAGAGTCGCCTTGAGTTTATTGAATTTGTCATTTTTGGCCTGGGGAGTGTAAAGGGCACCTGTGTGTGATGCCGTAAGCCTCCCGCTTCAGTAGTGCCACCCGGATCACAAGATGACAAGTGATGTGCAGGGACAGCCCCAAGCCGTGGGTTTATCTCAAAGCGCTTCTCCACTCGCTGCATACATTATTCAACAAGAAAACAGCTGAAAGATATTTACAGATATTTAAGATATTTAACTTATTAAAAAGTTACACATTTAAGAGAAAAGAGTAATAAGTAGTAATATAAGATACCAAGACAGTTTTGAGTTAACATGAATTCATTTATTTGTTAATCTTAGGACTCTTCTGTTTAAATAAACGTAAATTGATTAGCAAAATATGTTTTATTTATATGTTTGCTCCTACATTAAAACAAAACAATATAAAGTAGGGTTGTAGATGTAAATTAACTCTGTAACTAGCATTAAAATCTAATTTGAGTAAACGTATCGATACTAAAAAAAAATAGAATAAATTCTGACTTTAATATTAAAGAATGTACTAGTGTTTTGTGTTGAAAACTACATTTAGTTTCAAAGAAGAGTTTTATTGCGGTATCAAAAGTATTGTGCCATTACCTTATTATGAATATCTTGTATCTTGACAACACTTATTATAACACCAATACAATACTGTTCATTTTGCATTTGTAATTTGTACATGATATAAATCCAGACATTCGTGGAGATTTTAGACACTAAAAACTGGTGTAATTAACTTTCACTGTTACTACCTTTAACACAAAATGTATCATCACATGGCCAACCTCCAAACAATACAGGAAATGAACTTTGGAAAATATAGCTTGTCCTTGCAGTCTGCGCTGACCACCCACATAACTGTAGATCAAAGCTGGGGCCTGCTACTGTGGCTTAATATTCACTGACTTCAACTTTTGGTGATGAGCAGGTCTGGTCTGGTTCTGACTCTGGGAAAAGATCTGATAGGTTTGTCCTGCACCTCCTTATAGCTTTTGGATGAGACTCCCAACCACCCACGCTTGTGTAAAAAACATCTCACTTTTTTTTTTTTTCCTTCATGGGACATGATGTAGGCAGGAAAATGGCTGCTCCTCTGTGAAATGTGTAATCGTATGTTAGATAAGGGAAGCATTAGGTCATGGCGATTCCCACAATGTGCTATTTGAAATGGGGATCTGCATGTGTGGGTTATAGGTTCACTTGTGTGTATAACTCAATTGCAAAGCCAGACTTGGAGGTTGGACTCCCACTGGTGGCGAGACTGCATCACTCATCCGATTAAAGCATCCGTAAAATAGCATATGTTATGACTGTGGGATTTCATGGCAAGGGTGTTTTACGTCTCCCTGCGTTCATGCCTTCCTCATGCTCAGTTAAGTCCATGCCACCTGTGATTAATAAGAAATATCCCAGATCCTGCAAGTTAATGTTTAATCAATCAGCCAGAAGGGAAACCTAGTATATTTTTAACTAAAGTTGCACATCAAACGCTCTACAGTTTTATGTTGCAAAAACTCATTATTTTGGGTTGTAGGTAATGTTGCATAAAGGCAGTGCTGGAAAAATAATTTACTTTGAAGGATTTGTACTACCTGAGTAAGTCTTAGGGTGCATTCACACTTTGCTCATTCACAACATAAACATTTTGGGACAAAATACGGAACTAAAACAGCACTACAATAGGACCAAACCAAGTCTACATTCTAAAACAAGGACAGGTGTGAACATGTTCAACTTTTTTAATCCCTTGTTCCTCTTGATAGTTGGGGTGAAAGTAAACTCCCTCGTATTAATACTGGGTGCAGTGTGTTTTTGTTTTGTGAGCTTTTTTTGTTTGTTTGTTGTTGTTTTAGTTACTGTTAATAACAGTTGTTTTGGTTGCAATAACTGTTGTTGAATCAGTAGTAACAGACAGTACTTGCACTTGTACTATTAGCAGGAATAATTGTTACTGGACTTCACATGAGTACATTTTTAGTATTGTTTCACTCAGCTTTGAGAAAATCTCTAATGATTTTTTTAGATTTTAATTCCTCTATTAAAAGTGCCTTTTTGTGAGGACGTCTAACAAATCAGATTTGTACTATTGTATTTCTCCTAGTCTTCGTGTTTCCTCTTTTAGACCCTGCACTAGACTTGAGTAGAGGCACCTGCACTATGTAATCAACACCCCACTCGGCAATAATGCTCTCTGAGGCTTGACCATTTTACTAAATAATCGATCCAAATAAAAGCTGCAGATAAAATTGACTGACCCTCATATACTTAATTATTGCAGCTATTTGACCAAATAGCATCTTTCAGGATGCAGAGTGTCACAGGCCATCAATATCCCATTAATTGCTGTTAGTTATTGCTCTACTTTGTTTCTGCTGTAGATGGCCACTCTCCAGTGGTCAGTTTGGCTGAGAGCTCTGGGGGGATGAGATACTAAATGGTTGCACAAACAATTTGATTATGCCGTTTAATTCCCGTCATATAGATCTACAGGCCTGCTGATGCACTCATTTCTGTGCAGCTATGTAAAGTGCTGATCTGCATAGCTTACACTGGGCCCAAAAGTGCTGCCTTTTTATAAACTTCAGGATCAGTTCTGTCTATCTTTCAACAGCAACTGACTAAGCAAATTTACTTCATGTATTACTGCGTGAACTGTGGTGTTCTCATTCATTTTCATATTTGTATTTTATTACTGTAATATGTCCAATCAATCAAAATGTGATAAGTCAGCATTAGTGGTGTAAGATATTTTGTTCACTTATTTAGAACTATTAATATATACTAGCCTGTGGACTTTCTTACATAAAAAAGCCCACAGTAAAATGAGTCTAGCCCTCACCTATATATGGTAGCGCTGTAACACGAGGAGCATGTAAAGTTAACTCCCTCCATCTAAGAAGACCACCTTGGCCAATTGAAAAATGAGAAATAAGCAGGGTAAACTCTCAGGGCCCGAGTTGCCCTGGTCCAAAAATTAACATTTCAATTCAAAACCAATAATAACGCATTGTGTCTGCCATGAATGAGTGCTGCTGCAAAGGGGAAGGCGATACCTCCTGTTCCTGTGTCAATGAAAAAGCTCCTTCATCTTGCGCTAAAGGCCCACACAGTCTGAGGTCAGCCAGTCAGCCTTGGTTACACTGCACAGGCATGCCTGGCTGGACGGCTCAGGCTTCCCAGTGCCATTACAAAAGCCAGGAAGCTACGGACACACAGCAACACACAACCTATTCATATATGTAGTGTACACACATGTCAGGCACTGCAGAATGTGAATCACCCAGTACTACTTAGCATGTACGTATTGTGATCTTTGAGAGTACATGCATCTGACATTAATTTCTTTCAGTATAAACAAAATATTTGTTCGAAATAGCCATAATGGTACCGTTATTCAACCCCAAAGACGTGGCGTTACACTTTTAGCCATAAGTAATATTATATCGCAATATCGCAATTTTGTGAACCCAATCTCAAACTAATAATGATAAGGTCCAACATCTGTGCATTTTCTGTTTGTGTAGTTCGTAAAAATAAATAAATAATAATAATAAAAGGGGAATCTTCCATAAAGTCCTCCATTTGAAATTCAATCAATTCTTGAACTTGAACTTACCTATCGAATGATGCCTTGGCCATGGTATATTTGTTATGTTATAGTTTGATTGTGACACAGCACAACATGGGGTGGGTTTATAATGGCCAATAGAAGTCAGTAGAAATTATTTAGCTCAATAATTAGATCTTATTATTGGTGTGTATTGCAAATGAGGAATCTGATCACAAGAGGAACCTATTCTTCAAAACGCTTAGTCACATGTGTCAGTTCGTTTTTGTGTAACTGTTATATTTGGAAGACAAAGTACAATTCATTTGAAAATAACTCAATCATTGACATTTTCTTTTTTTTTTATTTGCCACATAAGTTTACAGGAAGAAATCGGATTACTCAGATCTGTGTACCTGACTTTTCTAATGTGATAACTCCAGATATGAGATAATGACCAGATTTTGGTGTATGTATTTTTGGTGTGTTTGCCAGTGTTGAGTCTTCAGGCGTTTGCAGTGAGAGGTGGACTAGGAGCCAGGCTGTGAAAAGGAGCCAAGAAGGTGTCAGAGTGGAGCCCTCCATCACAGAGCAGATTAGCCATGGGAGTGTTAGGGTCATTCTAGATCGAGGGTGTTCAAACTGAGACCCTGCGTGTATCTGCTCGCTGTCTACAGTGGGCCAGGCCGGCTGTGTTAGTCGGAGTGACTTCTTACTGGAGGCTTGTCTCACCCACTTAAACTCCCATCCTTCTCTTATCTCTGTTTTACTTCTGTTTACCACCAGTGTTAATTACACAAGAAATGTTAATTTAGTTTGCTTTGTCTGACAACAATTATTTCATTTTAGTCAAAAATTAGTTAACTCATTATAAACGAAGAAGTTCAATTTGTCAACTGGACAAAGTTTGTTTGGTTGAAAACGTTTCGCCGCTCATCCGAGAGGCTTCGTCAGCTCTCAGTTAACTCATTATTTTTAGTTTTAATCTAGTTTTAGTCATCAAGGATTATATGCAGTGGTAAAAGTAGAGCGGTGCGCACCGGAACGCAGCACCAGTATAAAATTCACAGCCGGTACACAGGACCGCTAAGAGAATATGCTTAATGGTGGCCAAAACCCAGATTTGAAAAAAAAAGTAAGGTGTGCTATTTAAGTAGAAAACACAAACAACCCACTATGCCATTCGAGAATAACTGAAAGCTACCCGAAACTCTCGTGCAGAGATCTCTGCAGTCTGTTAAGCAAGGATTGTCAAAACTTATCTGACTGTAGCCGTGAAAGTCGCCTAAACCATTGCGAGGCGGTGCTGCGCACTGGTAGAAGATTTAAGGCCGGCGCGCTGCCTGCACCTGTAAGAGAGGGTAGAGGGTTTATGCTGACTAAAAAAATATGAAATAATTAAGTATATTAAAAAAAGTTATTTATCTATGAAAAAGGTATAAAACGTTTAAAAAAAAAAAAAAAAACGGGTAAAACGAGTGTTTTTTTGTTTTTTTTTAACGTTAAAGTGATGCACTGGACATTATAGCACCTGTAAGAAATGAAAACTACTTTCACCACTGATTATATGCTAATTTAGGTGACTAAAATGACAATACTTTAGTTAGTCATTATAATTAATTTTTGTTTAGTTTTTATTTCTCTTTGGTCACCAAAAATATGATATTGATAAAAACTGTGACCAAAAATTTAGCTAATGAAATTACCAGTGTATACCACATAACAACATGGCATTTGAGATCTATGTGAATATATTATATTATTTGAATATATAATATTATTTGCATTTTATTAAAGCATAAATTCAGCATAGAGGAGTCGAAGTTAAGTGAATGTTCTTAGTCTTGCACATGGCGTCTTTTGACTAGCCCCAGTGACATCAGCTCTCCCAGTGCTGGTACCAGTTACTCTAATAAGGCACTATTGGGACTGCTGCCTGCTTAGGTTGTCAATGAGTCTGTCTTGATCTGAGGATTAGGCCAGTCGTTCCAATTACAGCCCAGTGCCTTGAGGTTTGTCCAGCTTTGACACAGACGCCGTCGATGGCCGTGCTGCTGTGAGTGACAGATGCCAGCGTGCCAGGAGACCCTCTCCCACTGTGTGGCATGTATGTATCTCCCAGCAGGAGGCCGTCATTCAGGTCAGAGGAGCCACAGATTAACTCGTTTTACTCTAGGGCCTATTCAGCTTGTGTCATCAAAGAATTAGGAATTGAGTGGGAAGTCAAATATTATATATAGACGGCAGACAGCTATATATATATATATATATATATATATATATATATATATATATATATATATATATATATATATATATATATATATATATATATATATATATATATATATATATATATATAATCAGCCTGCTGTCTGCTCGTGCTTTGTGTTCATTGTATAGGCAGTAGCATATAGGGCTGGACTCTTGCCTCTCATCAGCTCTTTTAACCGTCCTCTCCCCTTGTACATACTTGTGCCTGTCGCCTGGGAGGTCAGCACCCACAAAGGTGGGTCATGTAACACACTGCCGTGTCCTACGTTTGATACTTAATATTCACCACCTGGGGTTATTTACATGCTATTAAATCGGGGATAGCTTCTGACCTTGCTGACTCTCAAATTGTTTAAATTTTTCTCATCTAAGATGGGTGAAGAGTCCCTCAGTCGTCCAGGTAGAATCCATGATAAAAGAAGAAATTCAATTTGTCAACTGGACAAATTTTGTTTGGTCGAAAACGTTTCGCCGCTCATCCGTGAGGCTTCGTCAGTTCGTCAGAGAACTGACGAAGCCTCTCGGATGAGCAGCGAAACGTTTTTGACCAAACAAAATTTGTCCAGTTGACAAATTGAATTTCTTCTTTTATCTTTTTTCATCTAAGCTCAATAAAACTACTACAGCTACAACTGGAACAAGACTCATTCCGTGTACTATATCCATAATTCTTTGGAGTCATTCTCATACTTACTGCTTGTAATGTTATCCACATGCGTTGTTAGGCTGTAATTAAAAATGAATGGAGCGCTGTTAGCTGCCTGGCCAGTTTGTTTAGTTGAGTGTTGGCCTGGGAAGGAAACCTATCAAATCCGTTGGTGTTACACTACACCTCTATAGCAGAAATCCCAATCTCGGTGGTCTTCTAAAGACGCCTGAATCTCCAAGTGAATGAATTCAAAACATTACACTAGCTTCACTTAAACAGTTACTGCAGGTTTAAAGACTATCCTGCAGAGGATGAAAGGAATGTTTCATTCACTTGATTCTGTGTAATTAGATGCAGACAGGGGTTATATGCAGGTGTCATTAAATGGAATTGTTTGGTTGTAAAAAGGTCTGTATGATACAGTTTTTTCTCTTTCTTTCTCTAGAGAAGAGCTTAGACTGTGAGCTCTTTCTTTAGCTGAGTGGCTTTGTGCTGGGCAATTCAAGCAGAAAAACTGCTCAAAAAAGATTCAGGGACAGTTATATTCACTTGGGTTTGTTTCCCAGCTAAACTAAATGGTTTTAGATCAAATAATTTGTCTTGAGCCAATCTGGTGGCCACACAGACTGGGCAGATGTGCTGAAAGGAACAGTGGACAGTGGATGTAGTGTTGATGGGTCTATGTGAGTTCCTGCTGCGTGTCTCAGAAAAGACGATTCTTTGTCAGAACAAACTTGTAACCAGCATTCTCCACAGAGGTGTTCCTGTAAAACCATTATAAGGCTGAAGAGTGGAAATACACTGAGTAGTAAAAGTGGCAGTCTCCTCCTGCTCTGTGCCGCTCTGTCTCCAGTGTGTGAGGAGGGCAGATTGTGTTGTCTGGCGACTTTTGGTGAGGAAGTTAATCATATACCTCTGAGCAGAGCGACTCAAGAAAAGAGTGTTTGTAAACCTGCCCCCACAGCTCTGCCCAGAATTGGCTCTACAAGTGAGTGCCTCTGCTTCCTGTCAGCATTATATCTGTGTTCACACCAGCCCAGATGGGGAGACATTTGTTCCCTGGAAACATGACTGCTGTTTTGATCATTGGACTGTGAAACCAAAGTAGCTCTCACAATTGAATGATGTGGAGAGGATTTTAGGCTGTGTAGTGTCCTGTAGCCTGGTCCTTAGGAGTACTGAGCAGTCTGCTGTGTTATTTCTGCATGGCTTTACACTGTTTAATCAGAGCCCACTCTCCAGGGAAAGTGCAACATAATACACCAAACACCTGCGTATACAGAGCTCTACTCCTAATATAAAGTACAACTTTCTTTATGATTGTTCACCCATCCCAGTAATGTGTTCAGTAGTGATTAGAGGTGGGAATCCCAAGGTCCCTCACAATATGATTTCATGATAAACTGATAATTGATATATTGCACATGATATTCTGCAATAAATCACTTTTTAAGAGTAAAATGCATTTTAAGTGTGTTTTTGTTAAGCCACTATAACAGCACAAACTTAAAATGAAATATTGAAACATACATGTTAATAATCAAAACAGTAAATATCAGAATATCAGTATCAGATGTATTCATTAAACTATCCTTTCTCTAAACATGCAACAAAATTGTGACACAAATATAACTAATTATTTTGTAAAATTTACCCCAAAAAAAATGCTCATGGTGAATTATTGATAAAGCCTCCCACAACATCAACACTGAATCACCCAATTTATTATCACGATGATAATAAATCAATATTTCTATTATACTGATTTAATATTTGGGAATGTCGCTGCGTGCTTACAACATGCTCTTGTACATCTTTCATCCAATGTTAATTGGTGTTGAAAGAATAAGACAAGCAGGGGGGCCTGTGTAAACAGGCTGTTATTAGGCACTAGTGAAGATGCAAGAGTGCAACTTTATTCCAAAGTTATCACATGGCAGAGAAAAGATTAAAATTGGAAATGTTCAGATAGTGCTGGTGACACCTAAACGTGTTGAGGGGATGTAACTTCCTGTGCAGCTGTCAGAAACAATTTGCAATCTGTGGCGCCACTCACATCTGCACCTCTCCTCCTCTGCTAATAGAGCCTGCATGGGGAGAGCCAGTGGAAAATTCTCACAATATGACCATTTTTAATCAGACAGGCCCTAATCTACCTTAATAAAAATGTAATAATAACCACTTGTCTTCTGTAATGTGCACGCACACTTGTTTGATGTTTGACTGATTTTGATTTAGTTTCCTGTTTGTTCATTTCCCTCTCATTGGTATGCCTCACACATACAGTATGTAACGTGGGTATAGCAGGGGCTAGTTTTACACAGAGCTGCACATGCCGGGTGAAGGATTGTTCTGGTCCTGGCCTCACGCAAACTCTCCTGTACACTCTAATAGGACTTCTCTGCCTGTTTCTTCCATTTATTGAAGAGTTTGGGATTTTTGGGCAGACCGCACTCTGATGAACATCCTGCCTGAGATGGCTAATTGTGGCTGGGCTGTTTTGTGAGCAGACTGTGTGCTCCCATTTTAAGACCTCCAAATGTGTCCACATGTTGATTACAACTTTAGCTATGCATTCATTCAACTTTTATCTGTTAAGATGAATATTGTGCAATACACTATGCAATATTCAGGTTTTTTTTTTCCCCTTTTGATGTTGTCCTAGTGGATATCTGATCTACAGTTCAGACATGTATGTGTGTATTTGCTTTGGTCTTTTTTTTGTAGTACTGTATTTGTGGAAATTAATTCATAAAATATAAAACTAATGTGAAATTTTTGGTATTCAGATAACATCTTGAAAAAATACAAAGATGAAGAAAAGAAACAAATTCCAAAGTGTCCCTTTATCTACAGTCATTTTGAAACTTCATAGCAGGGAGCATAACCGAAAAGTCCATTGTATTCTACTTTAGTATAATATTAAAATACAATATTGTGTGTGCCTTTTAGATTAAAGGGGTGTGCTAAAATATTTTAATATACATCAATATATCTTGATACTAAATTTGATGATTAAGTATTGTTATAGTGGGTTGTGTATCAATGTATTTTATTTCTGTGTTTTATTTCAAAGAGAACTACATATATAAAATTGCAAAATTATATAGTGAGCTATGTATCATGGCTATGTGGCTATATCTGTCTTTGTTCTGTTCTTGTAACTGAATGATACACAACACCTGCCATGTTATTATTTACAGGCTCTACTGTGCTTTGGGATCCAAGCCCCTTACTCACTTTGACGTGTTTCCTTAAAGGCAGTGAAAACAATGTACAACCCACTCATCCATAAGTCATGGGCCAACACTAAAAGAAAGAAATGCTTCACTCAATGGCACCAAAGTCTGTGAATGATAACAGCCAATAATATGTCCATTGAGGGTGACCACATTCATGCCACATATCAAATCCCCCTTCAATGAGATCAGTTCCCTCCTGTCAGAGCACATTAGGTCCAGCTCACAGCCCCAGTGACCAGCTGACAGCCGCACACCCAAGCCTTAGCATTAGCATTAGAAAATGAGCAATCAGCTGGAAGGAAGCACACGAGGAGGGGGACTGACTTTGGTCATATACAAACCACAAAGTGCAAATGTAATGTCATGCCCATCCACAATGCAACAGTGCTTTTTTCATTTTAAATATTTAATTAGACATTTTTGAAGAAGACACAATGGCTGGTGTCTCCGGGCAGCCCACTACACTGCACTGAAAATGTTCCTACTGCTGCTAATAGAAAATTGCGTTGAACCTCTTTGACTTTGCGAAATAATTGAGTTAAAACACTCGATAAAACATTAATTAGCTTAGCCGTCTGGAGCAGATAACATAGATAAAACCCTATGTAATTCATATTGATTAGAATATGCACATTGAGCGTAACCTCTTAAGACAAGTTTTCCTTATTAAATGGACACAAAGCCGAGGTCATTATTCGTACAAAGAAAGATCGCTTAAGATTTTATCTTTTCACATAAAAAGGTTTGATTGGATTTCTTTCTGAGGAAGCTGCACAATCTATTTTATTCTGGTTTGATTGTATTACCTCTTAATTAGTTTGTATATTGAGTAGAACAGGCCTTATTGATTGGAGGTGCATTCATTTGCAATGCAAAAATCCCCTTTAATCCAATATAATCTCATCCTTACTCAAACACACAGACTGCTTCCTGACTGCCGCGCTTCCTGTTTGTCTCCAGCCTCTATCTTTTTGCTGCACATGTAAACTATTGTGAGAAATAACAGATTTACTAAATGATTTTCATAATCTCATCCCTGTACTTAAGTCTGTGCATCGTGCGTTTCAAGTGGAGCCTCATGTAGAGTGTGGTAATTTCCACGTCGGCTGTAATAACAAGCTGTAGTATTTTCATGTGGCACTATTGTGGGTTTAATTTGGAGCTGTGCTGCTGAGTGATGGGCGTTTGTAGGTGTTGTGTGTAAATGGTGAGGCGAACACCCGTGGAGTGTGTCACACGGCACAGAACCCTCCCACTGCTGGTGCACAGCAGCAGCCCAACACTTGTGTGTAATTAACCTCACCTGAACTCTAATGGCCCACCTCCGGGACCAGTCCGACCCGGAGCATTTCTGTCACACGGGGCCCAGAGGGAGCCCTGTGCAGACAGCTGAGAGGTAAATGCACCCCTGCGGAACACCAAATATCAGCAACAGCATGTCAGAGGCGGGCATGACAGCTCACAGAGCAGGCCAAGCACATACATGCTCTGGAGGCCTAAGTTTATTTGGATTTTGTTATTGCTTAATGTCAGATTTTGGAAATTGTAAAGTTTTAGATTATCCATCTGAAAGTGCTCTTTTTTACTTCCTTCCTTTCTGCTTTTGTATTATTAAAATACTTCCAATGGACCTATTAATTTACCTTTGTTAGAATTCCCAGTTGCCCAGTCTACTGCAAACAGAAGGAGTCCTTCCCATCTCTCACAGAGCCATGTCTCAATGTAACATGAGCTTATTATCAGCACACATGATCTTTCATCTCTTAATGCAGGCAGAGCACCAGGCCATTGTGTACAGTCCTGGCACAGTCCCAGTACAGTCCTGGTACCTTTTTGGTACAGTCCTGGTACAGTCCTGGGTCAGTTCTGAATCAGTCCTAGTCCAGTTTTTATCAGCATAAGCGTGTCCAGTAGCCTGCTCCACAGCTGCACTCAGGGCTACCAGCACATTTGGCAGTGAGAACATGCTCTCAACAAGCCTCAGATCTGGGCGGTGTGTGTGGTACGTCTGAGCCCAGGATTTTGGATGGATAGAATCGGTGTGAAGTAATCCACAGCTTTGTCTCATGACCAAGGTGGATATCTTCTGGCCCTACATGTGAGACTGTGAGTATGTGAGATAGTGTGTTGTCTGGAACATGGCAGACAGCAGCAGGCACACACCAGACACCACCCTGAGATCAAACATGCTTTTTACTGCTTTTTTTGTAGAAGTACAACAATTTACAGAAAAAAATGATTGGCAGTCAAGAAGAGCAAAAAATAAAATTAAATAAAATTAAAGCACAATTTGGTCATTTAAAAAAATGAAAGAACTAAATCTAAAAATTGTTGTCTAGAACATGTTCCAAGTCAAGTGTCTTTTTACCCCACCACCTCTTGTATAGCATAGATAGATTTTTTAATTTACTATTTTATACTATTTTTCATCATTTTGAAATCTGAATTTTATGAACATACATTTTTTGCTCTTTGATATTATTAATAGTTTGCAATGACGTCATGCTGGGGGTGTTCTACATGTATCTCTATTTGTGGCATGTTCAGTAGTTACCATGGTGACACGATGCGCACATGCACATTAACACATTAACATATTTCCAGGAACCTGTGATAAATATGAGTGTTCATGGTCCTGTTTATGTATTTGATTTTCAACTAAAAGTGAAGTGAGTAAATGAAAAACTACTGGCTAATACTAGAGCTCAGGAAAAAAAATAAGAGACCACTGCATTTTTTTCTGAAATCAGCATCTCTACATGTATTACAGCCATTCCATTCCAGTGTCTGTTGAATTCCAACACAAACACAAAGCTGAGCTACTTCAGTTCTTGCACCAGGAGTGGAATAAAGTCACCCAAGAACAATGTGAAAGACTTGTGGAGAGCATGCCAAGACCCATGAAAGCTGTGATTAAAAATAAGGGTTATTGCACCAAATATTGATTTCTGAACTCTTCTTAAGTGTAAACATTAGTATTATGTTGTTTTAAAAATTAATTTGTTTATTTCTTTGCATTGTTTGAGCTCTGTAAACATGTATCTTTTTTGTTATTTTGACCATTTGTCATTTTCTGCAAATAAATGCTCTAAACGATATTTTTATTTGGAATTTGGGGGGAAATATTGTCAGTAGTTTATAGACTCAAACAAAAATGTTCCTTTTACCCAAACACATACCTATAAGTAGTAAAATCTGAAAAAAATGATAATTTTGCAGTGGTCTCTTATTTTTTTTCCAGAGCTGTGGATTTATTTAACAGCACAGCTCAGCTCACTTGCTGTAGTTCCAGCTAAACCAGCACTTTATGGTCAGATTGTGTTAAAATAAAGCTCAGTCTAACTTGAGTGGCAGATCTTTAGACAGAGAAGTGCCTACAGTTAGCATCACACCTACAGAGAATGTTGAGGACATCAGCTTCAAAGTATCAATAGTTTATTATGTAAACTACTGCATAATTTTCCTTGTGGATCAGTAAAGTTTGTCTAAGTAATGTATGTAGTAATTCTCAAAGAGATTAATAAATTATCTTAATATAGGCTTATGTTTAATTAATTCTGAAGAAAGTGATATGGGCACATAGACAACCATATAGACAAGTTAAAAGTGTCCATAATTAGAAGTGCATTTGTGTATGTGTGTGAATGAGGTGTGGCAGATGGTGATTTTGTGGTCACTCAGCAGTGTATAGGCCCTGGTCATACTCATCAGAGCTGGATGTGAAGTGACAGTATGACAGGAGCTGATCCACACTGCTCCCCGTCCCACAGCCAGGATAAAGAGACAGGATGTGGAGAGGGGCGACCCGGGCCTATGACTGAATCACCGCTCAATGGGCTTATTTTCATTACAGCCAAACAGATGTGTCACCCCAATCATCACACGGCTGATTTTATCCTTCTGTTACTGTAGCACCACAAGCATTTCCCTTTGTGTGCGCTGACTGCTGATAATTCCACAGTGACAAAGGGGCCATGTGCCACCATGACCCAAAATGTAAAAAGTCTCTTCCACTTACATACTTCCTCACTGATATCACGTAGAATGAGATAGTCAGTGCTGGGAAGAATATTTTGACAATGCATTTAGTTACAGAATACTGAAAAAAATCAATTTTGTAACCTATTCCAGAGTACAGTATTGTGAATACTTGAATACACTGAGTTGCATTTTTTTTAGGTATGCACTGGTATCGAATATTGGCGCTCATACTGAAAATTTGGATTGGATATTGGTTTCCAAGATATTGGTTCAGCTGATATCCCTTTTTGGTCTATAAATTGGTGTAATAAGAAAATATACTGACCAAAACATCCAATAACATGAAACATTTTTACAGAGCTGTTCTGTAATTACTTTAAATGATAAATAATTAGATTACAAAGCACATTGGGAACATTTTTACCATATGCTGTTTGTGTTTAAAGGAAATTAATTCTGTTTACGGTCTGTCGTAGTAATAATTTATAGGCTATCAGCAGATACTAATAAGCCAAAGTATCGACATCAGTATATACTTTTTAAGAAGCATCATGTATTTTTCTGATTTTTGGAAAGTACTACATTCTGAATACCACCAAATGAAAGATTTAAGTGTACCAGAATACAGTTACTCAAAATAAATATTGTGAATGTGTGAATTGTGACTTTTCGGTACATATTAATTACTTCCTGATACTGAAAATATAGTGTTGGCAGCATTATTCTACGTGATTAACAATCTCCTTTAAGCTCAGAAATTATGGAACAATGAAAGAAATACACGTTCTAATAATTTTTCTTCCAATTATTTTAATACAATTAAGATATGTGTTATTTATTTTAAACAGTTTTAACTGTCCATATGGTCTGTTGCACGTGGCTGGCAGAGAACAAGGGACACTGTATCGGGGTGTATAAAAGTCAGGGAGCAGTATAAGTGTAACTTCAGTAGCAGTGTTCTCATTGTGGCCTCAGCCTAAACCTGAGAGAGCCCTTTATTCCACCCTTCACTGGCAGACGGACTCCACTTTACTGCTGTTTTGGAAATGGGACTCCATATGTGTGTTTTCTCCCATGGTGCTTCGGGTTAAAATAGGATACTTCTGTTGTTACATACACGGCTGATATTTCTTTCTTTCTATTTCTAATCAGTATATCAGGACATATGATAGCTGACAGGTAAAATGTGCATATAATGTTACTTATAAATAAGAAAGAACTGCGGAGTGGATTTTTGATCACTGAGAGAGGAATACTTTTTCACTTGTGGCACATTTTTTGGCACTTGTGTTTGCAATTGCACTCTTCCATTATGGTATTGATACTTTGCAGTGGCATCATGCTGGGGGTGTTTTACATGTATCTCTAATGGTGAAATGTTTAGGAATTACCATGGTGACACAATGCACACATTAGCAAACACAGTGTAAATGTTTTAAGATTGTCTGAAAAAGAAAGAAAAAACACAACAATGTATTTAAACAGCACATTTTTGCGAGCCTGTGATCAATACGAGCGTTCATGGTTTGATTCTCAACAAAAACGGTGACTGCAAATAACTGGAAAACTCATTTAGTTCCAGCTAAGTCCGTTCTTTATGGTCAAATTGTGTTAAAATAAAGCTCGTTTTAAAATCCAACTTGAATAACTGAACTTCAGACAGAGCAGTGTATACAGTTAGCATCACACCCCCAGGGAATGTTGATGACATCAGCTGCAAAGTATCAATATTTTAATAGTAATGAAGGCAATTAATTAAAACTGTCTAATGATCTGTTTGACTGCTCACTGACTGACAGCTCATTGATTTGTTGCAGTTTCAGTAAACATTTTGACCCGACCTCTGACCTCTCACCATGTGGCTCTATAGGCGGTGACTGGTTCCTCTGCAGGTGCCTCTCTGACTCTTGGTTGTCATGAGAATATGAGTGTTCACAGACAACTTAATGCGTCTTTTTCATATATCATTTGTCCATGTTGACAGTATAAGTATGGCGTGTTTGTAAGTATGGCAAGTATAAGCCCATCCATCACATCTTCGCGTGACGGCAGACGCATGCTTGTTGTAGGGCTTTTTGCAGAAAGCTAACAAGTGAACACTATGAGCAGCTATGAGGAATGTGGCACCCAGGTGTCCAGGAGACTGCCAACCTACAGGGAATATGTCATTACAAATCATGAAGTTATAGGGTCTCTAATATTGTTACAAAGTGAGGTTACAGACTGACTGTATAATTCTACTGTATAGTCCTACCGTGCAATATCGTTTTCCCAATGAGCAATATTGTTGTTTTTTCAATACTCCTATCGTGCAATATCGTTTTCCCAATGTGCAATATTGTTGTTTTTTCAATACTCCTATCGTGCAATACAGTTTTTCCAATTTTTTCAATACTCTCCCTGTCACTGTTTTTTATTATTATCACTACTATTATTATTATTCAATTTATTACTTATTTTTTTAATTATTATTATCACCTATCTTTATGCCTTTTTTTGCATGCATGCACTTGTCTTCTTGTTCAAACTGTCCCTACCTGGAGCTACTGTGACAAGTAAATTTCTCCTGTGTGAGATCAATAAAGTCTTATCTTATCTTATCTGATCTTACAGAACAAAGGAATCATTATATCACAGCCATACATGTGGATTTGGAAATGAACTGGGTATTTGCTGTTTCTTTATCATAATTCAAAAAGGAAAAAATATGGAAATAATTATTTTGAATATTGAAAAACAAAATGGGAAAACACACTAAGTTGTACATCATTTTCCAGATATAAGGCAGGGTGTACTGGCAATTTGACCAGAACTGAAAAAACAGTTATTTTCTTTTGCTATGGATCCTATTTGAACGACTGAGGCATTACACAGACACTCCACTTTTCCAACAAAAAGTATTACACCCATTTCTTTACTCTACTGTATATATTAGATCTTCTTCACCCTACTGGGGCAATGTGGGCTAAGCAACTCAAAAGGGCAGTGACAGAAGATAATTTACATTAAAAACACAGATACTTTCTGTTTTTATCTTTAAATTCAAACCCTTTTCTTTTCACCTGCCATACTCACACACAACGCAGACGTCAAACTTTGCGTGCTAACCGGCTTGTGTCCACTGCCGTTTGTTTTGGCTCTTGGCTGTCCCTGTGTTGCTCCAGGGATGCAGTGATTTATCGACAGAGTAAACACCTTATGAATGAGACCTAAGCTTTAGTTATACAGTTTACAACATTAGAGGAACCGCACAAGATTTATGTGCACCCTCTCTCATGGCTACTGTTGGCTCCTGATGCTAGCCTCCTCTCACATGAAGTTGTGAGCGAATACGTTTAATTCTCTATAGTGTAAATGTCTACAGTCAACATTTTATAACACGTAGCAAATGGAGTGTAGAGTGTTTATACTTTGCTTGTACCTGCACAATTCTAGGTGAGAGTTCCCAAGGTTTGAATAAAGAAGACCTGTTTTGCTCTGTGTGTTGTGTTTTCTAAGTATTATTTGATTTCATTCATAGGTTTATTTGACATGAGAATGGAGCTCATTAATCATTGGTAATTGTGCAAACTAAGTGGCAGATGTAGCCAACATGACCAAAGTGACTATTTAGAATACATTGCAAAGGTCTTCAGTAGGTTTTAAAGAAGGCTGAACAGGGCTGCACACCAGAAGTAAATATTAATGTTTAAAAATTAGAAGTATTTTGAAGTATTTATCATAGATTTTTGCCAAGGTATTTGTCTGGTCAAGCAAAATAGTAGAAGGAATGGATTTGTTGATACAAAACACAAGATATAGGTGGTAATCGATCATTTATAGTGTATTTCTACCACTGCTATGACATCATTAAATTAACAGTACCACTTTATAATAGCTGCACTTCTAATAGCCTTAATGAAGCATGAACAAATACTTAATTTATAATGAATAGCTCATTGAGAATGATTCACACTTAGTAACTACTGAACCCCTTATTTAAAGGACCTACACAAAATTGACTCTTGAGCTTTTAGCCTTGTTATAACATTCTTACCTCATCAAAAACATACCCGGAGTTGTGTTTTGTTTCTTTCACACATATTTGAATAATCCTGCATCGTTAGTCTGTTACATTACATCTCCAAAGCTCAAAATGGTTCCTAATCCTTGTGATGTCATGTAGAAATAGTTTTCAAGTTAACAGCTACTTTTACCTAGCCTGGGAATTCCCAGGCCGCTTCCGTTCGTTTCGAACTGGAAGGCGGCCTGGAAACTCGTCCAAGCGAGAGTCCCAGATTTAGGGCCCCAATCAGAGAGCGGGGGAGGTGTGGCAAGACGGTGACGCCTACTACATGACAAACGGAAGCTTGTAGTTTGAACTGACAACTGACATGATTGGCTATGGACTTACGTATACGCTCAATGATAGACATTCATAACGCCCAATAAACGGCCGTTGGCAATCGCTAACCCCACCTCCGCTACGGGATTTTGCGAAGCGAGTTTCCAGACCCATATCTCACTTGTGATATGGTCAGGTGTTAACCAGACTAACTTTTACCCTCAGTTCAGGAGAGATTGGTGATTCCAGGGTTGAAATCATCCAAAAGATTCTAGTGAAAGTGTATGGATTTAAAAACACAGTGGAGCACTCACTGTATTACTACATTTTTTAAATTGTATTTATTTATTTATTTATTTGATAGTGACAATGCACATTAATGAACATAAGTATAAAACAAATGTAAATATGCCAAATTTTAGCTACAAAGCTAGTTTTCATCCGTAGTCCCTCGGCAGGCAAATACATAAAAAATACAACATACAAAACAAGCAGCACAAACAAAAGTCTAGTGGTCACATGACTGGTTGGTTTTCAGCCACTGGTTGGTTTGACATCACAAGGTGGAACAGAGTGTTTAGTGTTTGAGAGAAGAACTAAGAAATACTAGTGTAATGTACGCCCTTTAATTAATTACTAAGCCTGAATCATTAAAAAAACATTAATTATAAAAATGAGTAGTTATTATAAAGTGGTACGTATTGATTGATTGGTACCAAAAAGTGTGTGTAAGCTGTACAATAAGACATATTATAGGATGAGGTCATGTTTCCATTAGTAATAGCCTTATGTCTAAAATGTGCAGAGCCGCAGTGTGTTTGCACGTGTGTTAAAAGCCTAAGGCAGCTATTGGCTAATAATTGACCAGTTAGTGCTCTTTCCATGTCCACAGGCTCATAGATCTATGCAAAGAAGCTCCAGAGACATCAAACAAAGACCACACAACAATACAGCAAAGAGAAGACAAAACCACACACATTTGCTCCGGGTATCAGTGCAGTAAAATATACAAAGTTAGGCTTTAATTTTGTGGTGAAAGAAAATTTGTTACACTTAAAGCATGGACACACTTAATTGATAATGTGCAAACAGTTTTTAAAGAATGATTCATGGTTAGTAAACCTACTTAAAGTACATGTGTCAGGAACAAATTTTACATAAACATAGTTAACATCATTATTATTTAAGGTTTTACTTTTAGGTTTATTATTTTACCTGGTTGGACATGGGCAGTTACTAAGAAGTACATAGAGAAAATCCCCCAACTGTTACCTAACAAGGGCCAACATTGATCTAAGTTATGATTAGACTATATTAACACATTTTAGTTAAGTTAAACGTAGAAGTACAATATAAAACACTAAAATCATATTGAAGATTTTATAATATGGAAAAGGAAAATAAACAGAATTAGTCCAATGACGTAAACCAAATACCAGTAACTATCTATCTATATTATTCTGTTCAACACATTCACGTCACAGTTTCGTGTGGACAAAACTCTCAGTAGTGAAAACAAGTACAGTCGTTCCATTTCTCTAAGTGTTGACTGATGTGTAAATAAGGTGCGATTTTTCACTCGTCCTTACTGAGACAGTGTGCCAAATTCTTGCACAAATTTCAGCGCAGCTATTGTAAAAAAAAAAAAAAAATGGCTTGCTTCCTGTTGTTGTTGTTTTGGGGGATGTGATTTGATTCGAGCCTCAGGAAGGGGAATAATTTGGATGCAGATGTGTACAGTAAAGAGCCGTAGTAGCAGCGCTGGTGTAGCAGGAGAAGTGGCACCATGACGGGGGCATGAGCGGTGTGTGGATCGCTTGGTGGAGGTGAGAGCTACATGGGCTTTCTCTACTATATTCTCTCATCAAATGTAGCTTAATTTATTTAATTCAGCGGAAATAGAAAATGGACATAAAAATAGGTTTATTTAAATAGGTTTCTTTTATTATACTTTAAAAGTATTTTCTACCCATTCTTTATTTATTCAGCAGTTGTTTTTCATTGTCCAACATTACAAAATATGTATTTTATTGGTTTTATCATGATTAAATTAATAATACAGATTTATTTTAATGGTCTAAATAAGTATAAAAGCCAAAAAAAAA
Organism: Paratrypauchen microcephalus; assembly: GCA_036785185.1. Taxonomy (NCBI): domain Eukaryota; kingdom Metazoa; phylum Chordata; class Actinopteri; order Gobiiformes; family Gobiidae; genus Paratrypauchen; species Paratrypauchen microcephalus. The sequence continues at coordinate 6,948,335 of JAVJIX010000013.1, read as the reverse complement.
AAATCGACTTAATAACTGCACCTTAAGTAGCCTTAATAAAGCATAGAGAAAATTGTTAATTAAAAATCGTTTATTAATAGTTTATTAAGATGTGAGTTAATGGCAGGGTTAGTAGTTAGGGTATTAACTGAGTAGTTATACTAAGCCTGGATAATTCTTAATAAAGTATTACCTCATTATGACTTATAATTTGTTCAAGCTTTATTAAGGCTATTAAAAGTGTAGTTATTATAAAGTGTCACCAAAAAAAGCACTGTTTACTCATTAAATATCAGGAACATGCTCTTAAATGTTCCTTCTTCAATGTTAATTTTAAAACAACCTGGATTTAATCCCATGCTCAGGTACCAAGTTACTTAACTTGAATCACATTGCCCAAAATTAGCACAATTACCGGTACTCCCTATTGATAAACAGGCCAGAGACGGAGATGAAAAATGGTGGCAGCCCGTTGAAGATTAAACCCGAATCCAAGGCCTTTTTTTTTACGAGCGGAGGTGTTATGGTTAAATCAACAGTCAGTGACCAATATTCTGTGGCCCAGTGCAAACATTATAGCAGCAGCCCCATTTGATTAATGAGCTGGGATGATGTAACCCCGCAGTGCACCTGGTCACTCTCACACTTTTATATTCATTTGGAAAAAAACGGTCTCGTGGTCAAAGGCAGCCACTCGGAGAGAGTACGAGGAACTGTAGGCTCTAAATAGCTGAATGATTGAGTTTCTGCTAATCCTGACGGCCTCCACTAAATGTCAGTCTTTGTGACAGAAATATTGCTTCTGGGTCATGGCCTTTTGGTGCATTATTGATGTTGGACATGCATGTTTGGAGTAGAAGGGTTGCTAGTGGAAATCATAAAAGTGAGTTTTATTTCACTGTCACCATTGGGATTTATCAAGGAATCAAATGGCACATTTACTGTAAACACTTGAAATCAGTTTTGTATATTGTCCAGTCAGGAAATTATATTAGAATTTGAAGTGTTATGTTTCTGTATGAATGTTTGATTTTAAAATATATGCTTATTAACAGTTAATTACGTTCAAAGGAATCTGTTTGCGTTTTCAGTGCATAATTTATTTTATTTGTATGCAATTTTTTTGTTCCACTATTTAATAACCACACTTTAATTAGCCTTAATAAAGCATGAACAAAGACTTGATTTAAATTAAACGAATTGTTTATTAGGAATGATTCAGGTTTAGGGTTAGGGTTATGAGTTAGAGTATAATTAATATAAGAGAATTTTTATTTGTCCCACAAAGGGAAAATTACAGTGTCAGAATGCACATTTCAAGAAATTGTAGTTATTATGTGATACCCATTTCATTTAAGTTGGTAGAATGCCTTTTATGCTCATATTACATATGGTATGTCCTCTTACCGCAGCCACACCTGACGTCCAATCTCTTCAGCGCTAACTGTAATCTAAGGCTTGTCTTCTGTGCTTTAGTGGCCATACAAAGGTCATGGAGGTGACGTGAAGTTGTAAAATGGCCTGAGTGGAGATGACCTATGGCTGCCTGAGCGTCCCTAATGCAATAGTGAGGCCCGCGGGCTCAGCCTGCCAATACACGGCTGATTATAACGAATCAGGTCCCTCTTAACACAATAATGTGATCAATTTCTCATTCCACTGAATAAATAACATGGCAGATAGGGAGCGCAGTGTGACCCACCACTAACCCCTCTGCTTAGAATTCATATCAGCCACAGGAAAGACACTGGGAAGAAGGCAGCGGGATGCAGGTCAACCTGAGCTAAATGTTTAATATGCTGGGTCAAATGCCTGATTGAATGGCTGTCTTGGGACTGTTTTACAATGTGTTGTATTAGGTTTATATGAAAACAAACCAAACAGTATGATCGCAGCAACTTTCACTCAATTACAGGCATATATTGACATTTACTTATTTCAAACATACTCAATATAGGACATGTAATTTTTTATTTTATTTTTTTTTTGATGTGATAATTTCCCATTATTGTGACAAAGCAACAACAATATTTTTACCTGTAATTCACTGCTACAAAAACCTGTTTAAATTTCCACAGTTCAACCAGCTGAATTTATTTACATATAACCTGAACTTGGTCTAAGGAATACTGTACAAAATACACATAAAAACGCATAAATTACTCAAAGAAAGTAAAAAAAAAAATACTAACCATACTAAATGTCCTTTATATGTTCTGCAAAAGCAATCGACTCAAACAGATTCATTCCGAAAATTAGTGAACAATATATTTTCTGGCCAGTGCTTCTTTTTCTCACAGAGGTGACAGCGTAGCGCTCCCGTACAGGCGTACAGTGTAACCCAATAGCCCCATCCCGATGAGCTTTCTCCGGCTCTGTCCCGGGACATGTGGCTGTAAAAATACCTGGTTCAGTGGGTTCACCTGCGGATGGTGACAACTGCGCTGATAATGGGATGATAATTAGCCCTGTCAGCCTGCATCATACATAAGAGAGCTTCTCAGCGACACATCTGAGCTCCATAAATCTGGCTCTGTGTCTACGTTTACTTCCCTTCAATCCTTGTTCCGGCCTGGGTAAGCGGAGAGGACTATGAGCGGACAAGATTTCTGTGCTTTGTAACCTTAGGCCCCATGCATCTGTACAGGGGCCCATGTGGTAGCATACGACACTGTGAGCTGTAGGTGATACTCAGTGGAGCCCAACCGGGAGGATGTGACATGCTCATTGCTCTTCATTTATTTACCTGTGGCTGCGTTTCATAGTCTGTAGTCCCACTGTTTGTCTGAATCACCTGACACCCAATATCTAGACCTATTGCTTTCATCTCCTCCAGTATTGGCCCTCACTTATCTCACTCTCATCATCTAACTTTAATCAAGTAAATGGATGCGTTTAAATCTCGCTAATTTCACTTTGGTAATTGCCTTGTGTTTAATTAGGGCTGATCAAAAGAGCATTTGAAGTAATTTGAAGTTACCGGCACAAAGTTCCCCAGTGAGAGCACACATCTATACAAACTAAATAGGAAGAGTCTAAGGTGGAATGACCAAAGTGTGGTGCAGGGACCACTCATAGAGCAAGGTGATTTTGTGCAATCTTCTGCATCTAGGATTTTGTGTTTGTGTAGATATATGTAGGAAATACATTTTTGTATATTGCATATTTTGTATATTGTAAATATGAAAAAAAAAAAAAAAAGTTTAAAGGTTTAAAAGGTAATTGAAATAAAAACAAAGTGAACAGTGAAGATTACTTTACACTGCTAAATATATTATATATTCATATGGTGTAAACAAAATGAATAAAATATAACTGTATATTCACATACAGGAGCAAACAAAAATATAAAGCCGCCTGAATATTCTCAAATCTAACACTTTTTGCAGAATTGGTACCATGGGCTTCACCCAGTTCAAAATGTAATGTGTAGAAGTGTTTTATTGAGGCCAGCTGTGCTTAAATTCATAAAACATTTACAGAATATTTATTAAATGTGGTCCTAAAGTGACATCAGTGAAAATAAAAGTGTTGCTCTTGATTTCAGACATGCACCAGATGTGTGTGTCCTGCTACTTTATATCCCTGCATGGACCATCTCGTCTGGCACTGCGCTAATAGCCTTAGCATATGGATACACTGAATCCGCGTGTCTCCTCGCCTTTCTTCCTCTCATTTTTCCTGGATGTAATTCTGAATGACGCTGCTTAGGCCACATACAATTTTATTTAAGCCACCTCGGGTTTTGCAGACAGAGCAATGAGGAGGGCTCAGTTCCACATGAGAGGACTTCCTCTTCAGCAGGCTGTGTTTAAAGAAGAGCAACAGGTGGCTGCTGGCAGAAGCAACCTGAGGCTAAGTGCATGTCATGGTGGAAATGCGGCCAAATCACGGCTATTTGTTTGAGCTCGCAGCGGCTCACATGTGCACCGTTCCAGCACGAGGGGGGGAGTCGGTCAGAGGTGGTCCACTGCGGACATGGAATTAATTACAGTACAGTTGTAACATGGCCACTGAGAGTCAACTTGTAGAGTAGAGGTGTGTATGGCTTCAAAATGGACAGATCAGAGGAAAAAAGTTGTTTCATTCTTAATGTAGCCATCCTTTCTCATTTGCCAAAATGCTTTTTTAGTTAATAATTGTTTTGTATTCATTTATTTTTTCTTAAATAGCTTTTCTGTTTTGTTGCACATACAAAAATAGAATAAGTTAAGAAATAGTTGCTCCATGTGGAGGCGGCTGCAGCCCGAGCAGAGTCTGCACAGGTCTGGGAAGAATCTGTGTGTCTTTCCTGTTGCTCTCAGTGTTTCCACAGGTTTATCTGCTGCAGCTGATAGTGAGGGTGTACAGGCTCTGCTCTCAGGACCACCGCTCTCACACAGTCACACTCTTGCACAGTCTTAGTCATACACGGTCACAATATTACAGTCAGATAGTCCCACAGTGGCTTCTCTGTGTGCAGTTCCACACAATGTCAAAGCGCCCAGATGGCCCATGCTCACTGCAGTATACTTGTCCTGTGTTACATGCTAAGGATCTCACAATATCAAATGTTTACACAATATCAGATATTTACAGTCAATGCTATAACACTTTTCCGTGATAAATAAAATAACTTTATTCAGTTTATGCCTCGAGGTCAGTCTCTCACTGTTTCAGTTTCATAATACATTTGTACACATAACAGTTGTTAATGAGAACCATATTGAAACAGTGAAAGGCATCTTGTACAGCTCTATTAAATCATTTGTGTGGCTATTTTCGCTGCCATCATCACTGAAGGGAACAAAGTGGGAGTTAGCCCCCAGACTGCACTAGTTTATTAAACACATTAGCTGCTTTACACAACCATTACTGAGACGCTATATTATTCCAATGGTCTACAGGAAGTCTTTGAAAAAAAATGGTGGGACTTCTTCAAACCAAAGAACGTTATTTAATCTTTGAAGGAGGATTATATTCAAACTCAGGAACAAATGAGTGATTCTATTTTTAACTTTGCCAGAGCCCTTTGGACCAGAGTTGGCTTTGTATTCTTATTGGCTCTTGGAGCAGTCTGGTGGCTGCGAGGCAAACTTCTGGATTCGCTGCTTGCTGAAATGAAACAGCTGCACACACACACACACACAGGCCAGAGGAGGGCTTTTCATGAATGAACTGAGTGGATCCAGGAGGAGGAGAGAGGAAGTCAGCACGGCTCTGTAGGTGTGTCATTAAGTGGCTTGGGGCTCTGGGTGTGCCCTCAGACATGGGTCGTATAAGTTCAGTTGGATTCGTAGCATTGACGACGAGAAGGAGGAAACTGCTGTTGTTTACCCTGACGCGGTCCGCACTGCAACCCACTGTGTAATTTGTAGTGTGGTAGTTTGTACAGATCTGGCCCCGGGGAGTAGGGCAGAGTTACCCATGTCAGTTACTTACCCCCACCCCAACCCAACCACTGCTCCGAGACTGAACAGAGCACCACTTTGATCAAGCAAAAAACTCATGATAAGTTTCATTTCCAGTTCTGAAATGAAAACTGCTGTCTGCTAGAGCAATATGTGAGATTATTACAGCACAGGGAAACATGACTGCGTACCAGACTACCATGTGCACGCAACACATCTTGTTTAGTTTGGGGGAGACAGAAAATCCACTATAAAAATCTTTCTGCTGAATATGTGGAAAATTCTGCGTAATAAAATGTGTTTATTTTTTCCATCTACCTGCCCAATCAACATCGGCCGAGATGGCATCCAGCTGGTATAAGATCATGAAGTGCAATTAATGTAGGTGACCAAGCATATCTTTGTTTTATGGTGTTGATTACAGAATTTTAGCTTCTTATTTGAGTATTATAATAACTCTACTTATGCCTTGATGATGCAGGTCTTAGTGCGTTGGTCACATCTGCATAGCATATGCCAACAGTGTCTGACAGTGGTGTGAGTGCATAGCGTACATTTTTTGGATGGGTGGTCTCGGTGGTATTTTAAACCATTAATTTTATTAACCCTGGCAGTCTTTACATCCCTCTCTCTCTTTTCCCTTCTTTCATTTTTACATCCTGTTTTTACCTCAGATGCATGCTTCTTTAATCACTTAAATATGTAAACATAAGAGGAGTACGCTGTTGTCCACATGGGGAGGTGAACTTTCTCAACTACGTACTGTATATGGCAATACTGGTGTGGCTCTATCTGACATGCCTCCTGGCTAGCTCACCTGATCAATAATATGCAGAGGTGGGTAGTAGGTTACTTTTGCATTTATTAATTTTAATTGTATTGTTTTTTTTCTTTAAATTGTACTTCTCCTGTGTAGGTTTCAGACACCATAACACACCACATTTACCACTTCTTGAGTAATTCATTTTACAGTGAAACAGTGCTCTTACTTGTGACAAAAGCTTTATTTTGAGAATATTAAAAGATTTGAACAGTTGTGTTTCTTGCACAGATTCTTGGGATATGGTTTAGTTTTTCATATTATCCTTTGAAAATACCACATTTTGCACATTATTTTAGTCCATCCTTCTGAACATCAAATTTTAGTTACTTCATACTTTTCATTCTACTTATGTAATTTCCTGGACCACTACTTTGTACTTATACTTGAATATTATTATTTTTAAGTGACTTTACTTTTATGTGAGTACAGTTTTTAGCTACTCCATCCACTTCTGTCAATATTGTGAACTGGTGGCCATTGTCAGTCTTGCTATTGCATGGATGATCACAACAACACGCTGCTCTTACGGCTTTTTAAAATCTCCATATCTGTATGTATGCAGTTGAGCCTATAAGCTACACCACACACAATCCATCTGGCTTTGATTAATGGATTTAACATCTATTTCTCAGAGCTAACACAATGACCCTGTATGATTTTTTATCAATGTACAGTGACAAATAGCAGCACTGTTCTCAACTAAGAGGCTCCATTGTTTGTGTGAGTAAGAGCAGTGCAGATGTCACCGCCTTGGCCAGCTCGCTCTCAGCCACTTGTTTAGCAAATATAAATGTATCTGCTGGAGTCTGACATCATTGTCCCTCTAATATAGATGGCCATTTTTCTGCTCTAATTGGTATAAATGTATGACTTGATTTTATGTTGCTCATAAATAACACTGGCGGGTTTGTTATGCAGTTTTATGTTGTGCTGATTGTATGTGTGTTTTGGAGTTAAGCCAGAGGATGTATTTGCTTTACAAATAATACATGTTTTCATGATTGATTCACAGTGCTGCAGCGGCCCCGATGAACCCTTGAGAACTTTTTTCTTTAATATTGCCTCATTAAAGATGTACCATGTAACCTTTCTGCTGGAGGATTTGCCACCTGCTTGTCTCCATAGAGATGTTTTTGTGGTGCATACATTGTTCCACAGTAGAGCATTAAATGTATCTATCTCCAGGGAGACAAGACGGTGGCACCATGTGAATAAGAATGCATGTTTTAAGGTGTTTTGGAGCAATAAAGCACTGTGATTGAATTGACATACTGTGGAACATTTGAAGCAAAACAATGACATTTCCATGGAGACAAGTAGGTGATGGACCTCCCATCACAAAGGTTACAAAATGACTTTTAATGTAGCCTTCCATGTGCCAAATTGTGTGAAATGAACATGGCGGACATATAGTACAGTATGTTAGTTGCCCAATAAATATTCTGTTAATTATTCCTCCAGGTTTATAAAGCCTATCAAAAAAGAAAATCCTCAGATTCACAAGCTAAGAATTTGTGCTGCCACGTGTTGAACGTTTTCCACAGACAGTTGTAATATCAGAAGGCTATGAAGCATTGATTGGATGGCATGACTTCTCTAGACCTGGGTGTCTAGGCCTTGAATAATGCAGCTTTTTCCTCCTGCTCGCTGCTCCAATGTGTCATTGAAGATGCCCTCTCATCTCACATCTCAACACATGGAAATGCTCTCCAAAGTAAGAGTTTACATCACCCCAAGAGGCCCCGCTGATGAGATTTTTACTACAGTAAACGGCCCTGGCCTAAGTAGTGCCCCCCTCTCCACAGTGTCTCCTGACTGTCCTCTAATGATTCAGAAAATATGCACGCCACTCCATTTATGGGCAGTAAAAAGAGCCATCCAGCCACATGCTAACAGACTGTGGAGAGCGCTATAAAAACTGTCTCATGTCATATGCACTTACAGTGTATGTGAGGCCGGCTCGCTCCGCTGGCTGTCATAACACGCAAGGAGGATTGTCAAGGAGCGCTGCGGTACAGCTCTCCAGCCATCACGAGCAGCCAAACATGAAGTAAAACAGCAGGCGTGCCCTCCCCTGCTCCCAGCACATGACATGAACTAGCAGCCCCTCACATAGGAAGTGACATAAACAAACAGGCCCCAGAGAGGAGGGCCATCAGCACGCAATGATGAGCGACTAGCTGGATGTTAGCTGACACGAGGGCTGGCGAAGGCGGGAGCTTTGTAAAATGGGGAGGAAGTGTGTGCGCGACTGCATTATCCGGCTGATTTAGTTATGACAGCTGGTGCCCAAGAGGAATCTGCCAGTGGCTTGTGTGTGGGGGGTGAGGATTGGGCCCACAGACAAATGATGATGAAGAGATCACTTTAAAGAACAATCTCCATAATATTTCATGCTCGCTCGGCAGGTCACAGGCAGGCCGCGGTGCCGGGGCTAACTGCTCTATCAATTGATTTGATTCACTGCCGCAGCTACTCCTCGCACATAGTATTTCAAATAAATGACACACCAGATAGGAATGATATCTACATCAATATTAACCCTGAAAAGAACTAATGGAAGCCTGCTGCAATTTTCGCTCTATCCTGATGCGCGGGGCAGGTGATGGGAGAGTTATAACTCAAGCTTTTCCTGTCTCCCCCCCGAAGGCACAAGAGGATACAATTTGACCTACACCCACCCCGTCCCAACACAAATATACAAGCTACATCTTTCCTCCTCCCCAGGCAACCATTTGTTTTTGTATTTATAAAGCACATTATGGTAGAGTCGGCTAAACTGAACCATCTCTCAGGCCGGTAGAACACAAAAGCAGTTTATCTGATAAATCACCCTTGACCAGTTAGCTATTAGAGCAGGCAGGAAGTGGAGCTTGGGCACGTCTGGTGCTAATAATGATCACATAGTTTGCTTTTATTAATGCACAGACATGATGCATGCTCCGGTGTCGCACTGCTTTAACATGGCTCAGCACTCTTTAATCTGATCCCACATAGTAACCTGTGGTATTATGGATTCAGATCAGGTGCAAGGATGGATACACACCTATTTACACATAGAGAGACTGCTGCCTTTTTGCTCACAGGCCATGACTTTAAAAGAGAGAATTGCTGTTAAGTGAACCATATGATCATTTACATTAAAAGTGAAATCAATTAACATTTTGAAGCAGGAAACTGTGTAGCAGACACTGAATACATTTACATTATAGCAAGCAACCATGATTTTATTTGTGTGGTTTGTGACCCCAGATCTTTCTGTGTTGTTAGTATTATGATTTCACTTCTTTTTCTAGGACTGTAGCAGTATCTTCTGTCACTTTCATCTTTCATCCAGGTTTAGGACTAGACCTGGCTTGTGGTTCTCAGCTGGATCTCAAGAATCCAAGCTTTATTTACCTTTACAAATATCAATGACTCTTTTACATCTACAGTAAACTAGGAAATGCTGGTCAAAGTCTGTGCCATAATTAAACCCAAATGGGCAAAAAACGACTAAGTGATAGTCCGAATGTCTCTGTCCTCCTATTTGAGAAACACTGGCATATATTCAATTAAAGGAAGAGTGGAAGCGTCACCAATGACTTTCAATGAGTTTGATTGGCCAGCATAAGCCAGGTCTTGTTCAGTGAGGTTAACTTCAATACCTCAAGATATTTTAGGTGCCAGTACTTGAGCAAAGGTGTTGTCAGAACATTCATTAACCCGAATGATGCTTAGTGAGTAGTTACTGATCACTGCTGTTCCTGACATCTGACCCCTGGCCCAGAAAGAGGAGCCTCGCACTCACACACATATACTACATACATACATACAGTGGTTTGTGGCTTGCCGATAAGGTGGTGATTAATCGCAATGCTGATGAGTGTCCACTGGGTTTGCAGCGGCTTGGCTTAATGAATGTCATCATAATACTGGTGATTGCTAAGGTCAGCTGTATGCAGAGGACAGTGAGGTGTTTGTGGGTGGAGGGGATGCTTGGTTGTGGTGATGGTGGAGAGGGGGGTGGGCAACTTATCCTAGACCCCTGCCGCTGAACAGTCTACTAATGAGTCCACTAGAGACCCACCCAATACCTTTGATTGTGATGCCGCGGATGAGAACGGAGCGGTGCAATCTTTAGCTGGATTAAGTATCTCTTAAGGAGATCTACTTTCAGCCACAATGTTATCAACTCTCGGGCGTGTGTATTAATTAGGCCGATTGCAGAGCCAGGGCTGTGTGATATTGCACATTCTTTTCCACTCACCAAAACACATGCAAAAAGACATCTTAGAAAACATACACACACTCCTTCATCATCATCGCTGATTTTGTCCAAATTGTTTTAATTTGACACTGTCCATATTCCAAGAGGATGTGCTTAGCAATTTGGTATTCCGTTCTCATTAGCAGGGCTTTTGATATGAAGTGATGCATTATGTATGCGCTAGGCAACACTATAGGCCGGTAATACTGTTTAGCCCCACTTAGAACTCGCAGGCCTTTGATCCCACTACATATTTCCTGGTATAATTTCCAGCCCTCACTGTCTCATCATATGGAGCGCTGACACTGTTGTGGTTCACTTGCATTTTTTATCTCTTACATGTGTTTCCAGTACACAAAGTCTGCTTTCCCCCACTTCCCGTGCAAGTCATCAAGTAAACCCTTTGTTAAAATGGCCCCCAGGTATATTGTTTACCTTTTTGTCCGTTATGGCTCAAGCCGCTCAGCATATGCTCCCTAGTTGTATTGCACACCGCATTGATATTCTATCCGCATGCCGCCCCCTCCCTACCCCTCTCACACCAACTCCATCATAACCCGGATGTTTAAAAAGCATGTCCGACCGGTATGTTTTGACTTGGTGTAAGTGGTGTTTAATGACAATGGACTGGCTGTTCTATTCCGGAGCTGTGTTAAGAGTTCCTAATCAAACGTTCTGCTCCATCAATAATGCAGCGCCTTGGATGGCATGGAAGACTTAATTGTGGGTGTACGGCTGATAGGGAAAGCCTGTGTAAAGGGGTGTCCTGTTGCACTCTTTAATTAGAGACCCCCGTCATGTCGGTGGCAGGCAGGAGCTCGGAGTGTTTACTATGCAACGACATGCCCAGATTCACTTTGGCCAGAGTTATACGGCATCACATGTGGCTCATAATTCTTGTAAAGGGGACTAGCACAGGGAGTGAGGGGGCAGAGTCAAGACAGAACAGAGATATTTGGAATTATGGCTTATATTTTTCATATATCATATCAATTGTCTATGGAAGATCTATAAATGTGAGGAATGTAACATCAAAATTAAGCCAAGCTATAAATAAGGCTACGTTTATATGATGATGGTCTGAACAGAAGACACAAAAGTGGCGTTGCGTCTTCACTTTTTATTCCGCGTTTAGACGAGCCTTTTCGGGAGGAAATCTGCATCCCATACGGCGACGGAAAAGTGGTGGATTGAGTATGCATGCCAGGCGGCTAGGTGGTGCTGTGATACATTATCACTATGTCCACATGCATGTGTAGAATCTTCCTTCTTCTCATCTGCGCCAAGAAAAGCCAAACAAAACATGGCTACTGGTACGCGACGTCAGCAGAGTTTTGCGTCTTGGGCAGTGTAGACGAAAACGCTACGGCAAAGTTTTCCACTTTGGTGGGCGGTTTCAGTTTTTTGCATTTTTAAGCCCCCAAAATGCCTTCACCGTCTAAACGAAAGGCTCTTCCAATAAAATATTTAGTTGTTTTTACCCGTAAGCGTTCTCATGTAAACAGGCTCTAAGATTTGTGGGGAGGCAAACTTGCTCAATGTAATAATGCATAGATATTGCCCATCAAAAAAAAAACACACTTCCAAGGTTTATTTTTATCTTAACTCCAATGCACATTCTATTGCACATTACCATTTCACTGCTGTATCTTCCATTGCACATTTTGATGCACACTGCACATTTTTGGACATCTGTAAATAGGTATTTATTTATTATGTTGCACTGCTTTAAGATTTTAGATCTTAGACTTTAGTTTAGATTTAGATTTCTGTCTTAGATAGTTTTTGTTGTGTTTTGTTTTGATATTGTATTTTGTACAATGTCTTTTTTGCACTACCTGGCCAGAGAGAAACGAAATTTCGATTCACTGTATGTTGAACACATATGGCAGAATTGACAATAAAGCTGACTTTGATCTTGAAGATAAATAAGGTTCATAAATGCCATACTATGGAACATTACACGCAAAGAAAGAACATCTGCGCAGACACAGCTGGCAGACCCTCCATCTAAAAAGTTACATAATGCACATTTAAATAATTCACCTTGGCTGCATTGACACAGAACCAAGAATTATGGTCTGGCATGACACTTATATTAATACTAAAGCATATAAAATTTTACTTTATTATACCACAGAAGCTAATGGGTAAGTCTGAATTCTACACCCCTAGAGTCCTTATTACCTGAATTCATTTATTAAAATGTAAATCCTCTAAATAGCTATTAGCCTTACCTCTCCTCAGAGTATTTTTTTGTGCGTGCTGTCTGACATGGTTATTAGAGCAATTATTGATAACAGGACAACATCCCACTCCTGGTTGCTCTGTCTCATGTTTTTCATAAAATCAATATGGCCCCTGGCTCTTATCTTCAATCCCAAGGAAAAATGACAGAACAAATTTGGAGTATGATGGATGATATTGTCTTTATAAGGCTTATGTAGTGGAGAAGATGATAAGGAGTCTAGCGGACTTCCAATTAGGATGGCCTCCCCTTACAGGCCTATAGATTAGTGCATTATTTGAAATGGTGGTGACCTTGCTTCACTGATTTGGAACTCTGACTCGGCTGAAAAGAATGACAGAAAAGCCAGATGACATCAATCCAGTGTCATCCAGCGCCGGGCTCCTGGTTATTGCTGTGGTTAAACTGTGTCCTAGGAAGAGCCTTGGTTATATTTGTACTAAAGCAGTGCATGGGAAGCTGGAGAAAAAGATATCATTCATTGTCTAATCAGTCTATCAAGTGTGTGCACTTTGGCCTTGTGTGATGTCAGAGGCTGAGGGAGACCCCAGCCAAACATCAGGTGTCACGGGCCGCACCAATGAATGGACAATGACTATCCATCAATCTTCCATGCCAGCCTGTCTCACAGTCTGAAACCAACTACAATGTCCATCTCCAAGCAATTTGATCCTTTCAGCTAACTCATTCATCAGCCTGACCTCATTTGCAATCCACACAGTTTCTCCAAGAGTTTTGTTCAGGGAAGAGAAGTGGTGCAAAATATTGAATTGGAAGAAGCCAATGAGCAGTTGTCCAAAATATTGCTGAGAGCACGGTAAGTGAGCAATGAGCATTATCGGGATGGACCCTGGTTCATTTATTTGCTTGATGGATTGTTTATCAGGCTGACATGTGTTGACTAGCTGCAGGCAGAGCTGAGGGCTTTATGCTGTGGTGCTGGAGCTCAGGCGTGCACATCCCCTTCAGCAGGCTGACCTGGTCAGGTCAGCAGGACTTAAGTAAGAGTGAAAGTCCCTTTAAATGCAGCCGGCTCCCAGGGACCAAGACTGGGCTGAGCAGCTGCTGCCAGCCGGCCACTATTACTTTTCCAGGGGCTGACTTTGATGTTTTAACAATCCATACATATTGATTCAGACTGATAATAAACAATTTGATTAGCCTCTTTCTATAGGCTGTCATTTCAATCACTTTCAGAGCTCCGATGGAGTGGAAATGAGGGTGTGCGAGGGCGGGGTGAGGAGATGCACAGAGGCGGGAGCTGAAAGAATGCCCCTCCTCAGACAGAAAAAGGAATCCAGCCCTGATTAGGCCTCTGCCTTTGGTGAATTGGACAAGACAGCTGAGCTGCCAGGTTATTAACTCCCTCAGAAAATTCTCAGCCCTCTCTGAGGCCAGCCTGAATACTGCGATCTGGATCGATAAGCAATCTCCGGTGTGTACCAAATGCCTGCTGGATTCATTTGTCTCCCAGCAGCCGCTCCCTCCACTGGACAATACACCTGCACAGGCAGCCCCCAGTTCTCGGCTCTGTCCTCTCTGCTGGTCCCCTGCTCTTGTGTTTTAGCCCTCCTCCGTCCTCTCTTCTCTGGCCTTCACTCACTGAAGCTGTGTCACTTTTTAAATAATGACCCTGGGGCTGAAGGAACAACTGCCTACCTTTATTTCATCAGGGTGAGTCGCAGAGCCCAGGGTGACCAGGCTCTGAGAGAAGTGAGGAGAGCGTGAGAGACAAAAGAGGAGAGAAAATAAAGAAGAGAGGAGGGCAAGTGAAGGAGGAGAGCAGAAGCAGAGGACCAGAGGCTGCCCACAACCACGGGGAGGTGGGGGTGCACCCTGAGCATCCTGACTGACAGGAGCCCAGATGTTACCATCAGAGCTCAACATCAACGCATATGAATGACCCGCCCTGGGAAACTCTTTTCATACTAAACATGCAACTAACATATACTAAACATTCACCACATAAGATCTCAAGGAAAAACAGAGCTTTTCCTAGTTATTTTCTGTGTGGGAATGCTGCATAGTTTGAAAGTTAGCTAAGCAACTCAGCATCATCTTTGCACAAAGAGGGCCAGCAAAGATGGATTTCCATAGTGATTGTGTTTGCTGATTTGGCAGGGTTCGGCTGATAACTTTTAGTGATTTGCAGGAGCATTGATCTCCCTGATGGATTTATTGATGGGCTAGACAGCTGAAGATGGGGGATGAGTTGGTGTGAGGAGGAGCCGAGGGTGCTGTCCAGTTGATATGAGCAGAAAACAGCAGATAGCCATTCAGGCGCAATGAATAGTGGACGAACTTGATGCAACTTGTTTAGACTTGTGGAGGAACTTTATTCCCCATAGACGTTCAGCGGTGTACTGCTGGCCTTGTGGCTTCATATATAGTTTTTGTATTGTGTGTGGGGGGATGACTTGTGAGCCCAGAGGGAATTGTCGGTCAGCATACAATAAAAGCCTGCCCTGCTACTGAATACTCAATTTCTCAGGGCTAATTGTGAGAGACAATGGCTACTACACACAACACAGCTTACAAAGGATCAACCTGGTGCATGTTTTGTTTTGTCTTATCACTTTAATCACTAGCAACAAAATCAGTCTACAGAGATGAACATGAAAACTAAAAAAAAATCCAAATAGTTGTGGATTTAACAACAGAAAGAATGCAGGGATGTAAGACAGACCAAACAGGAAGTGGGCAAAATGTATGTTGGCGTTTTTAATCAGCTAAAGATGGATGATTGCAATTGTTTTTCATAATAATGTTTTTTCCCCTCGACGGAAGGCTACACAGATATCATCAAAGAATAATGACAGTCATGTGGTAGCATTACACGGACATAGGGCTGGTAATTGTAATGCTGCTAATTATACAATGTAGTTTAACCATTTTGATTTAAAAAAAAAAAAGGACATTAGCGTACAACAGCACAGTGTATCTCAAACTCTGGCAAAGGTTAGAAAACTTATTTATGTCCTTGGAGACTAACAGGTGACACTACCAAGCCAATTTTCTGGTCAGATTTGTGGAGAGGAAACCCCGCTCACAGTTGAATAAATACAAGTTAGATAAGTTCCATAACATTCCAGGTAAAGCAATAGCATCTCCATGGAGACAAACAGATCAGTACTAGAAAAGTTACAAACTGCACCTTTAAGCTCTGCACATTCAATGCACCCCTGGCAAAGTACTAGATATTGTATTAGTCTTTGGGTTAGTTAGTTGACTATGTTATTTTCATACCTTGTTTGTCCCATGGTTTGCTACTGAAGTACAGATGTTGTAAATTATGATTATGATCATAGGAATGCATTTTTTCATTTTGGTTGGTACTTTGAACATAAAATATTCCTGAAGCACAAGTTTGTGACCACAGTGCTTTGGTAAATGTCCTCTCACGGCAGACCCCCTCCCACCTCTGAGTGTATACCTCCTCCTCTGTGCGTTTGTGTAACTCTATCCCAGGCAGCACTCTTTCATTAGCATGTCTTTTTTCCCTCCCTTCAAGGTCATTCGTAATGTGGAATCTATAAAAATCTCAATGAAGAAGTTATTTGAATTCTTAGATTTTAATGGCTGAGCTTAAAAATTCCCATTTCAGACCTGCCGTTTTAAAATGATCCTACTGTAGTGTGTATGTCAGCAGTTGGGAGTTCGGGAGGTAACCGCTCTCACGCTTTTCTGAGGAACTATACGCAATTCACTTCATGTCATACTTTGAATGATTAGCGTTAACGAAGGCCCTATTTATGTGTAATTTATGGATACATTATTGTTGTTGTTGTTTTTTAATTGAGAAAGAAAATTTGAATACCTCTTAGTAAGAAGGATGTGGCTTTATTTTTATTTTGGATTTTCCTATGTTATTGACAGCAACAACTGCCAACTACCAGTATTGCCATTGTATCCTTGGGCAAGACACTTTGATACACCAACTAGTAAATAAAATAACATGTGTGACAATGTGCTTGGAAAGCATACATGTATCAGTCTTTTAGCCAATCAATCAACTTTACTACTAAATCCAGATATTGTATAGAGGGTACACCTATACAATATCTGGATTTAGTAGCAAAGCTGATAGAAAGATAGAAAGCAGAAAGATAGAAAGATTATATAATGTGCTATAAGAAATTCTATACCCTCTTTTCTATTTAACCAATTTACTTGAAAATGCACATTTCATCACATTGACATCAAAGTAAACAGAGAGTGCATTTTATCACTTTCTCATTACATTCATTATTGTTCAGAAATGCTTAGTCAGATTTTGGCTTGAAACATTAATTAATCACCCAAAACTACATCTGCCCTCACATGATTTTCTATGTAATATGCTTATCTCACATCTGCCTGAGTGTCAGTCATTCACCCTGACATTGACAGTAATACATGAGTAGGTGAACCAGCCCCGAGGCCCTGCACATCTCTGTCCATCCCAATATCAATCAGCACCTGTCATCGGCCGCTCATATCACACGCGCTATCCCACCCACTAACCTGATTCCTCACACTAGCTCGATACTGCAGACGCCAGTGGCCATAGCGTTAGCCCCGCCTATTGTTGTTGTTGGTTTGTATTCCCCCTCTTAGACCTGTAGGTGTGTTCTGGCATGCTGAGGCTAAACAGATGTGACTGTATGAGATTCAGAGAGGACAGCAGCACACCTCCACTGCCCGCAAAGCGTTCTGTAGTTATCCTCGGATCAGGAAGTCCGCCAATGTCAAAAGTGCAAGTGAAGGCCAGGGTCGCTGTCAGGAGAAATGATGGGGGTAAAGGTGGAGTGTAGTGAGGAAAAATGACAAGAAGATGAGACTGTTGTTTGAAGCAATGTACGATCATCCAGGAGTGGGTGATAAAAATATGTAAGTAAATAATATCTCAATACATATATCAAAAATATGCTAAAACATCATAATAATTTCTCTTATTGTTAGCTTAGTTGTATAGCTTTTTAGGACAATAGACTTTCTCTAGAAGAGCAATTTCAATTTTTTATACAGCTCTGGAATCAGCATCTCTACATGTATTACAGCCATTCCATTCCAGCGTCTGTTGAATTCCAACACAAACACAAAGCTGAGCTACTTCAGTTCTTGCACCAGGAGTGGAATAAAGTCACCCAAGAACAATGTGAAAGACTTGTGGAGAGCATGCCAAGACCCATGAAAGCTGTGATTAAAAATAAGGGTTATTGCACCAAATCTGTTAGAGGCACATCTGCTTACCTGAACTCTTCTTGTAAACATTAGTATTATGTTGTTTTAAAATGAATTTGATCTTGTTTGCATTGTTTGAGGTCTGAAAACATGTATCTCTTTGTTATTTTGACCATTTGTCATTTTCTGCAAGTAAATTCTCTAAACGATAATATTTTATTTGGAATTTGGGGGAAATGTTGTCAGTAGTTTATAGACACAAACAACAATTTTCCTTTTGCCGAAACACCTATAAGTAGTAAAATCAGAAAAACTGTTAATTTTGCAGTGGTCTCTTATTTTTTTCCAGAGCTGTATATCAGAAATTTGCTAAAACATCATAATCATTCTTCAATTTTTTTATATATATTTTTCACTTCTATGATCCAGCTAGCTATATAAATACCAGGGATGGGCTAATATGGATTTTTTTTGAGCCAATACCAATATCTGATATTTGGTATTCACTTTGTGTCCTTGGGCAAGGCTCTGTGAGTGAGGCATTGGCGCAGGTTGGTATCCACATAGTATCAGCGCCACCACAGTAATACTAGTAACTTTCCACATCTCAGTTTGTACGCAATAATACCCTATATAAATCTCAGTATTACAAACTTGAAACAATTTACAGAACTCAATCTCAGAACTCAATCTACACTCAAAATATAAACGCAACACTTTTGTTTTTGCTCCCATTTTTCCTGAGATGGACCCAAAGATCCAAAATTCACTCCAGATACACAACACTACCATTTCTCTCAAACATTGTTCACAAATCTGTCCAAATGTGTGACAGCGAGCACCTCTGCCCCGCCGAGACAATCCATCCCACCTCACAGGTGCGCCACATCAAGATGCTGATCTGACATCATGATTAGTGCACAGGTGTGCCTTATACTGCCCATAATAAAAGGCCACCCCAAAATGTGCATTTTTTTTGCTTTATTGGGGGTCTGGGGACTCAGAACCAGTCAGTATCTGGTGTGACCACCATTTGCCTCATGCAGTGCAACACATCTTCTTCGCATAGAGTTTATCAGATTGTCAACTGTGGCCTGTGGAATGTTGGTCCACTCCTCTTCAATGACTGTGCGAAGCTGCTGGATATTAGTGGGAGCTGGTACACGCTGTCGTATACGCCGGTCAAGCACATCCCAAACATGCTCAATGGGTGACATGTCCGGTGAGTATGCTGACCATGCAAGAACTGGGACATTTTCAGCTTCCAAGAATTGTGTACAGATCCTTGCAACATGGGGCCGTGCATTATCTTGCTGAAACATGAGGTGATGTTCATGGATGTATGGCACAACAATGAGCCTCAGGATCTCATCACGGTATCTCTGTGCATTCAAAATGCCATCAATAAAATGCACCTGTGTTCTTCGTCCATAACAGCCTTTGAAGAGGAGTGGACCAACATTCCACAGGTCACAATTGACAATCTGATAAACTCTATGCGAAGAAGATGTGTTGCACTGCATGAGGCAAATGGTGGTCACACCAGATACTGACTGGTTCTGAGTCCCCAGACCCCCAATAAAGCAAAAAAGCAAAGCAAAAAAAAAAAGCACATTTCGGGGTGGCCTTTTATTGTGGGCAGTCTGGGGCGCACCTGTGCACTGGTCATGATGTCAGATCGGCATCTTGATGTGGCGCACCTGTGAGGTGGGGCGGATTGTCTCGGCGGGGCAGAGGTGCTCGCTGTCACACATTTGGACAGATTTGTAAACAATGTTTGAGAGAAATGGTAGTGTTGTGTATCTGGAGTGAATTTTGGATCTTTGGGTCCATCTCAGGAAAAATGGGAGCAAAAACAAAAGTGTTGCGTTTATATTTTTGTTGAGTGTAGTATAAAGCGGCAGTAGCAAATCAATGACTGCAGGTTTAGGCAGTTTGCCATGGTGGATCCAAATGAGTCAAACCAAAAAATGTTAAATTTGAGTAAAATATAAACTCAATAGTTAAGTAATCAAAACTACTCCATATGTTCTTTTCCCCACCAGGCTTGAATAAACATGACTTTATTAGCAAACATCAAATCTGTTAGAGGCACATCTGCTTACCTGAAATAATGCCTTCTGCTTCGTCTGCAAAATCTAACTGACAAAATTATTTACCGTTATGTCACTCAATTGAAACAAATGCTACACCATTTTGGAATCGTTAAATACCAATAAGAAGACAGTATTTTTAATTTATCCCCTACAGTATAGTCCAAATCCATTTTAACACACTTAATTACAAAATGAAAGTCTAGTGAATCCCATAAATTCCTTTGGCGGAAATAGGGTTAACATCGAAGTTAAACATCAGCATAAACGTGATGCCTTGATGGGGAATAGACAGCTGCTATGGCGTGAATTCTTTCAGCTGTTTTGATTGCGGCCACAGATTGATTTTTAAGTTAGTAGGAGACAATCAGTAAATACCAACCAATCAAGAGAGTAGAACAGATTAGACAATTCTGGGGTGGTCAATAAAAATATTCTCTGATTTGTGGGGTCTCAATTAGAGGCATAAATCAGCCCTCGTAGTGCACATGTTAGATTGCAATAAAGCAGAGGCTAGTGGCAGTATAAGTATAAGAGATGAATGAAAGGGCCGGCGGAGGAAGTGCGCTGGTAATGAGACAGAATTACACAGCTCTGTTCCGGTCCTCCTCGCCGCATACGCTGTCAACAACTAATGGGCTGCTGCGAGTGCTGCCATCACTCATCCTGCTTCCTGTCCACATATTTACTCACTTATTTATCGCCTTGATGCAATATCATCATTTTGAATGTCCACCACCATCCATTCTCCAGTGAAGAGTCTGTGTTTCTTCTGTAGAGGACAACCTGCGGACACAAAACTATTTTCTTTTCAAATGTAATACAGTTTATTTAGTGTTGTAAGATTAGTGTAAAGTAACTGTAGTCGCTCTCAATTAGCAGGTGGTGGGTTCTCCTTGTTATCAGAGATATTATTGTTATTCTGCCCAGTTGTGAACCAGGTGGCTCCCTTCCACATCCAGACATGTGTTGAACCCCTCCCATAGTGAACATGAGAGTGAATGATCTATGTTTCACATGAACTCCACCTAAAGACCAGTTACTGAAAAAACTGGTACAATAAAAATAAATAATATAAAAATTATGATATAATGGTAAATTGAGGACTTTGCTGAAATTGTAAGGTTGAACCTCCTAGTTAGCCATGCAAAGATGATGTACGGACCCCATTGATCTCTTCCACATCTCAAGGGGCTTTCCAAAATAAAGAAAGAAACATTTTAAGTATAGGTATTTAGCAAATCATAGCATTGCCCAGTGTAACTCAAAACAGTAGGTCAGTAAGTTTGCCAGTAAAGATCCCACCATTCAAAACTAAATAGGCTACTGTTGGCTTCTTCTCCTCTTGAAACCAACGTAATATTATTTAAATAATGAAAGAATGAAAATATTGATAGAAATATTAAGTTAATTGAGTTATTTGTCTCCACATTAAGGACTGTACTCCACACACAGTCTGTCATAGAGCAAAGACCCCCCACATTCAGCCTAATGGACTAACGAGACAGATGATCCTGACAGCGACCTGCATGAGTGCTTTTGATTCTATCATCCTCCTCTGGGTCAACCCGCTTTATCACAGGAATTACCTAAAGTGCCTCTTATTTCATCATTCACAGTGTCAACAGGAACGCATTCTTTTCATTTATACAGCGCCCAAACAATGGCTCCATCATAGATCACACAAGGGCTTCTGGAACATCTGAGAGTGGGCCAGGCCAGGTGCAGGCATTAACCTCCAGAGGGGTGCAGAGCAAGGTCAACACTGTCCACCAACTTCTTTAGGGGCTACACAGCTATTTTCTTGTTTATGCATCTGGAGCAATATATTAACATATATTTTTAAGTGAAGTAGCACCCAACTTCACAATATATTATTCACTTTGTACTTGTTTTCCATTTTTTTACTAACATTTTTTTACTTTTTTACTTTTTACTAGGATACAAGGATACTATAGTCCCTCTCCGTTAAGGTGACGTGTTAATAAGCGTGTGATATTTGAATTAAATCTGTCCTCCAGCTGATATGAGGTCCTAAAAAGGTCAAATTAAATAGTTATATCACTGTCCCTTTGGTTACACTATATTTTGACATTAGGCAAATAGGCATAGGCCTGATCGTGGGCTGAATGGTGTTTATCATGTGTGCATGCCTGTACAGTATTGCCTTCTCTGACTTTGCTTACCCTTGGAAAGCTTGCTGTGCCCTATGATCCAACATCTGAAGAACTGATAAAAACCCTCCAGTTGCCTCAAAGCAGCTGCCGGGCTTAACATTGTCAAAAAGGGTTTTTATTTCCCTACCGTTTCGACCTCCTGTGTATATTTTATTGAGCTCCTCTCATCCCACAGAGGTGTGCAGCCGCCATAAGCGGCCCCAAAATGTATCTGCAAGCTCATTAGCACAGGGCAGCATGCTTGGAACATGTAGCATCCTCTCAGAGACCCTTTCGGAGGCAGCGCTATCGGCCCGTGTCAAGGAGCTCAGAAATCGTTGTTTTTGATATTCAGCTTGGAGCTTTTCATCTTTTTCTGCTGCAACACCACATGAGGAGATTAGGGAAGTTAATGAATAACTCTCCCAGGGCTCAGACAGTGTGCATGGGCCGCATTATCCCAGGTCTCATAACATTATCGAACCGCCGGCTGAATTTTCCCACACTGCTGTGACCCACTTCAACATCATACACTCTCCTTACACTTCACATGACAATGTCAAATGCTCCTTTAATGGGTTATATGAAGAAGCTTTTGAGCATTCTGAAATGTTGCTGATAGAGTTAAGCTTGTAGCCTTTGATGTTGCCTGTCCCCTTCCACTGACCCTCATTAATGAATCTCAAAAAAAGTGTGTGTCTCGTTTAACAGATTTTTCATATATATTTTTCATTTTACAAAAATGTCATGACAAAGTTTAAGGAAGTAAACGTCATTGTGTACGTCTTTGTGTTATGAATGATCCAACTTAGACTCTCAGTATGGCAAAACTACCAAGTTAGTTTTATATATGTACTATTGTGAGCAATGGCAATATTGTGTATGGGCTTCTGTAGGTCCCCTAGGCGACTAATGCTGGAGATTGCTTGCTCCTGAACTTGAGCTGTAAGTGAAAATCGCCTCAAAAGTGAAATATCACTTTAAGGTGACACCTTTGCCTTTGCTGTGTGTTTGCTGAAGCCAGAGGCAGCGCAGTATCAAATGCACCAGCACAAATGATAATAACACAGCAAGACCTTTTTCCAAATTAGGTTGAGCCCCACATGGGTTCCCTTGAGGCCGGCACCACCACTTTAATACTTCCCCTAAGATTTTTCTGTCAGTTTTCGATCATAGAAAGCAAATATCAAAAATGTGATTTGAATCTAGAAAAAATCCCATCTGAAGGACAGGATGATGACTGGAGCAGAGCAGTGGGCGTTTTCGTTCTTTTACAAGTATGGATTCAGCACAGACTGCCCCGCAGGTTAATTGCACTCCCTCAAGTGACTGGAGTGGCCCCTCTTTAATGGGTCAGCCTATGAAATGTTTGTATTTCTCAGCACTGGGAAAAATGTATGCTCCTGTGCCGGTCTATGTTCCTGTCCTTGAGATGAGTGCCCCAATGAGTTCCGGCCTGGGAAACTCTTTGCTTCCTGCACTTGTGCCATAAAAGAACGCTTGAACTTGGCCATAATGGCATGATAATATACCAGCCTCTTATTTCCTCCCATTGTTGTTTTCTTCTGCCATAATGCTCCATAATTATAAAATGAGAGCGAGGATGCTAGCTAATTACCAACAAATTTTAGTCTGTCTGATCATGCTGCATAAAAACAAATCTCAGAACTATATTTCTTTATGTGAATTTAATCATTATCATTGGAAGTCTAGTGTTCATACTATGTGCTCTAATGATGCAGGCCATGGCCATGTCAACATGTTTTACACAAACCCACCATCTATCAGCCTTAATCAACGGTGATTCCCTGTGCTACATTGCATCAAAGGTATCTGCAAATGAAATCTTTAAACATCTTAAATCTTTAAAAACTAATTTACTTAATGTCTTACGTTCCTGATTAAAAGCTCTATCTGCAATTATATTAGGACCGTGATTACTAAGTTCCATGATTTACTGAGGGCCCTGCAGTCAGTGTGTGTCAGTGCTCTCCATCTGCTTGTATTTATGTAAGTTATAGGTGAAGATGTTTTGTGGTGTTGGCCTCAAACAAGATAGGGGGAGATTAAGCTCCTGGCGCCTGTTTAAAATGCTTTGGAAGATAATCTCATCGATTTGTGAGAAAAATGCTTGAAAATGAAATGAGTGTCTGTGTGCTGCTTAATCAGAAGGGCATATTGATCAGCGGTGTAATGAAGGAGCATTTAGATATGGTGGAGAAGAATACGCTGAGTATCATATCATGTCAGGCTGTAATAGGATGTCTTTATCTGAAGATTCCCGGATATCTGTAAAAGCCAACCTACATCTTCATAATGGAAATGTGCCCTGCCTTATTATTCTCCCATGTTCTATGCAAACCACTTTTAAATATAGGCCTATTCTTCGGAATGTGAGCTTTTGTGGATGCTGCGTAACAGGTAAGAGACTGTAGACATATATATATTGTAGACATATATATATATATATATATATATATATATATAGAGAGAGAGAGAGAGAGAGAGAGAGAGAGAGAGAGAGAGAGAGAGATTTTGTGTAGGCAGCTCTTGAGGTCAAAATAAGTCCATTGTGTACTATCTACACCTAATTATAAAGCGTTTTGTTGTCCGAGAATCAGGAAGTACATGTTGTTGTTGTCTCTAGTTGTTGTTTACTGTGTGTAGACAACAACTTTCCTCTCTGCTCTGACCTCTGCAGGTTGTGAATAGCACTTATTAACTCATAGTGGTGAATAATTAGGATGCTATGGATGCATAAGGAAAGTGAGGAAAAACTTTGGACCACTGTAAACCATTTTAAAGGAACTAGTTCTGTTTTCACATTTTAAGACTTGGATAAAAATCTGTTACATCTTTTTTTTTAAATTTTATCTTTTTGATTGGTTCACTTTTTGGATGGCAGTGGCTCATTTGGAGAGATCAGATCTACAGAATCACAGATTGGTGGTTCAATCTCCCACATGTGCACTCTGTCATTGTGTCCTTGGGCAAGACACTTAACCCGCCTTGCCCTCACATATGCAGTGTGTGTGAATGAGTTGTTCTTTGATTCATAACTATATAAATGTGCGCTTAAATTATTATTTGAAATAATTACGTTGGTGTACAGTCGGTAGTTAAAGATATTGAAAGAATATTTCTTCTTAGAAAATGCAAAGCAACTGAAGGCACTTGTAAATGTTTTCAAAGTAATTTCTCTTTAAATATGCTGTTTTTGTTTTTAGTTTGTCAGTGCAAATCTGTGAACAATTTCAGAGCCATTGTTATTCACAAAAACACAGAAAAATGTTATGCCAATGACATGGTCAGTTTGAAGCAGATCATGTAAACTTTGTTGTGAGTGATATGATGCAGCATTACATTGTATTTTCTGGTTTATTTACAGGGTGTTTACACTGTTACACTTCTGTACCCCTTTAAACCTGTAATGCACTTCTCATAAAGTCCAAAAGTGGCCAAGCACACACCTAATGGTCCACGTGTTCGGCACTGCCTCTGGGGGTCCATATATGAGCCTGAGAGCATCGAAGTCTGCCACTGAACGTAAAAGGGCACCGGCATGATCAAAAGACACTGCGCTGCACCATTTTCAGCATTTTTAATATGTGTGTCTTATTAGCTACTTTAAGTGCTTTTTGATAATTGTGCTTTGTACTTTTACAGCACTCCAGTCTATTCCCAGTTCAATTTCCTCTTTTATCGGACGTTTGAAATATTGATTTGTGACAGATAAAAGCAAACACCATAATCTTGCTGCTGAGTGAGTGAACGCTGTGTGAAAGGGAATACACCGGGGAACAGTCGCCCCCTTACAACCTTTATTACCTTTATTCGTCAACACAATTTGCCTACAGCTCTGGGACATTTATGTAAAGCACCTGATGTTGACTTGATATGACCCCTCCCCCCTACACCCTACACCCCAAATGCCCCACTATAGACCACCCTTACTTTTCAACAACCCCACCCTCTCTCCCTTCCCCTTCTTTTTCATGACATTTTGCAAAACGTGAAAGCGCAGGGGGGGCTCCCGAGGTGCTCCCGATGATTGCCGCAGCTTAAACTGCTGTCAGCCCTGTCAGGATAACAGTGATTTATCTCCATAGCTTTTTATGGAAGTTAGTGTTTTGTGTTAACCCCGAGAGCTGAAAACTGCTGCTTGGTGCTCGCTCACAGTCACATTAACCTGAATCAATCACCTCTTGATTTTTCCATAAAAGAAAAGCCCTGTGTAAATAACGTAGGCCATACTGGTGCAGTGAATACACTAGGCTCATAGCGTCTGGTGTCGGGTTGATGTGCGCATATCACTGTTTCTAATATCCCCGCTGGTACAGAGGGGGGATTTGATTCTTTGACTTATGCCTACAGTTGTCTGAAATAGAGAAACACTTAATACCGGTGCTGTCAAGACACAAACACTCAACCAAAAGACCATGGAAAAGTTTGATATCAGAAGTTGAACAACAATGCTTATAGATTTTGTATGAAGTGCTATACTTTGTTCTCAATCTGCACAAAGGCCCCTCTCCAGATAATAGATCTTTTTGATGTTAAAATCATTGCTAATCTTCTAAATCTTCCCCGCTGTTTCATATTTGCAGGCCTGTCAGTTTGCGAGGCAATAGCCCTCTGAGCAAATTAAAGTTTAGGCGCTTTTTCCCTTTTTAGCTTTGCACACACTATTTGAGATTTACTGCAAACATTTTGACCACCAGGCCTGGCATATTGACTGCATTTGACAAGCGTAATCCTTTTCTTCTTTCCAGTCACTTCCATTCCACGATCAATCAGAGCATCAATGCGCCGCAGACTGCTATGAAGTGCAGACGCAAGTGTTCGATCATGAGGCAGGCACCTCGCGGACTTTCACTATAATATAGTGATTGATTCATCTTCAAAGATATCTTAAGTGGTTGCCCAGGCACAGTATATAATGCCTTTTGTTGACTGCAGCCTTTTGCTTTGGCGAGCTTGCAATCCTTTAAAAGAGCAACACACTTCAAAACTTAACCCAAGACAAATATTCTACTGCGCTGTCATTCATTCCCTTCCAGCACCTGAGTTTCTCCTGCAGACAGTTTGATTCCAAAAATGATAAAAATGTGAAGAGCTAGAAAATGCCCTATTACTTTTCCTATTTGAAAATTGTAAATTCAACCTGAATCACAGTTTGAGGTTTTTCCCGCTAAACCTGTACTTTAAGCCAAAGTTGCAGTAGACCTATACTTTGAGCAAACATTGAACTGGACCAAATAATAGACTTTAACGCCTCTGCCGAGAACAAACAATATTCCCAGATGTGAGATGGCTTTATGTTCACTTGAGTTTTGCTGGGCATAGTATACAAAGCCTGTATCTTTTTAATACAGGTTTTGATACAATAAATTGCAAGACGCATTATCATAAAATATATTAGATAACTTTATTCTATTTCTTGAAATAGTGTCATCTACTTTCCTCCTATAAGTCCATAAACACACCAGTATAGTGAACTGTGTGCCATTCAATACCCACCTAAGGCACATAGTTGCAGGCACACATTCAAGCCATGTATCCTAGTGGACGAAGTAAAAGGCATAAGAAATTTTTGGTTACATTTATAATATTATCATAACGACGCCTTAACTAGCCTTAATAAAGCATGAATATATGTTTAATTCATAATGAACAAATAGTTTAATAAGAATGACTGGCTTAGTAGCTACTTAATCAAGGGGTTAGGAGTTAGGTTTGGAATATTAATGAAGTTACTAAGCCTTAATCATTAATAAATAAGCAATTTATTCATTATAAAGTCTTTTGGTCATGATTTATTTAGGCTAATCAGGTGTAATTCTTAAATATGTTACCCAATTGTCAAATATTGAATATACTTATTAATACATGCCTCATCTTAAACATTTATTTATATTTGCATATTTGTAAGAAAGTTCAGAGTATGAACAGCAGTTTGCAAAATGAAAATAAGAAGAGTGAGATCCCTACAGATTCTTCTGTCAAAATACATGATCTCTGTGGTAGACCAATCGTAGATGAACAACACGATAAACATAGCATCTTTAAGCTTCTCCAGCTCCGCTCCAACTGCTCCGTGCTCACGTCTCCATAGGCAATGCGTTGTTGAGGGGTAATGGGGGGCGGGTGCACAGTTGCATTACAAAAGTATTAAGGGAAGTGTAGTAATTATAGTAGAGCCAGTGTCAGTGACCTCTAGATTGCACTATCTTGTCTCCTTTGTGCCTGGCTCAGCGGCCTGCCTCATCGGGTGAAATTGTATCTTTTCACTGGCTCTCTCTTAAAAATGTGCATGGCATTGGGAGGCAGTGAGGCGTGAGCTTTTTTTATAGGGCTTCTCCGCTCCACCTTCCTCCTGCCGGTGACTCCCCCTGGCTGCCCCCCTGTCCCATGTCCCCACTGTCTTACTGGGAGGTATTTCATGAACAGCTGGGTCCCGCTAGAGACCAAGGGGTTAGTGAAAGAGGCGCACTGTGTATAATTCAATGATTATCAGGTGTGTGTGTGTGTGTGTGTGTGTGTGTGTGTGTGTGTGTGTGTGTGTGTGTGTGTGTGTGTGTGTGTGTGTGTGTGTGTGTGTGGAGGTTTGTTGAGAGGCAGGGGGGGCTGTGTGGATGCCCCCCTCTCTAGCCCCCTCTATTGGCAGGTGTCAGGTGACGGGCAGGCCATGTCACTGGCTGTCAGCTGCCTTTCTGTTGCAGCAGTCACACTGTTCACAGCATTACCATAAGCTGATGAGAAACGCTGGAGCCCGTGTCACAGCAGCGCACACACTCCTCACTTGCAGTCTGGACACTTTTAAGATTCAAAGAGCTGTGTCATCACGGCGCAAGGCGAAGTTAAAACAGGTTCAACACTATCAGGAATACAGGCTGTTCATAGTGGAAATGTGGGATTATGGGGGCATGATCTGACATGATTGATAGGATGTACACAAGCAATTTTTCAAAATAAGTGTATTCAAATCTGTGTCAAAATGTGTATGCTTGGTTGCTTGTTGGTTCACACATTTATTGATTAAATTGTTTATTTTTTCGTGTTTAATAAAACTCAAACCAGCATGCTTTTCAGAGATAGTAAAGTAAAAAACAAAAAAAAAAATACAAATCTTTTGTTTCTTTATGTATAAGTATATATTTTTTACTTTATATTTGCCTACTATTAAAAGTACTTTTAGTAATTAAATTAAATTTTTAACATATTTTTTTTTTTACAAATTTTCACAGAAAATCCATCTTTTTGTTTCCACTTCATTTAACCTCCATACTCTGCTATATATACCAAATGACACTTATTTTGACTAACAACATACTGATTGCTAACCATGTCAAAATAATAGAATAATTTAAATATCTCTTTACATGACTCATTCTTAGTGATTTAAACAATTAGCCAGCACATTGCCAATAATAACAAACATATTGTCTCTGTAATCTGTGCCATTTGCTCTGCCACCTCCTTTTGCTTGATTATCTTGTATAAACACCAAAGCGATTGGCCTATTACGAGGACTAGCAACGGACAGATTGGTTCAGAGGCTGCTCAATGGCTTTGCACGAGTACCACTTTTAGCATGCTAATCACTGTTCACCTCCTCTGTGGGACACTTTAAAATGGTGGGGATTTTTTTTTTTTTTTTTCCCTCAAACAACTACAGGGAAAATTTTTAAAAGCTTAACTATTTGACTTTGTTTTTCCATGTCTTAATAAAATGACTGTGATAACAACTGCATTTTTATTGGCAGCTATATTGCGTCATTTGGACAATATGAGCTGAGGAACGTTCCGTAAAGTGGCCCGTGCACCAAAGTTTCTTTATACGAGGGCCGCGATTTCCCTAAAAGCATGATTAATGGCTCTTAAAGGACTTGAGACACTTTGAGGGCCAAGAAAACATTGTTGAAGTTTTAAAAGCTGCATAGCTAGTGGCAGCGCTGATCGATAACATTAGCTGTGACAAAATACATAAAAAGCCAATCAATGCTAATAAAGTGAGCTTAGCAGCACCAGAAAGCCTCTGCGTTAAGCATTCACCTCCACATGCACTGTTTACTCCCATGTCCCCCTGTATACGCACTAGTGATCCATCAATAAGCCAAAGGTTCACCACTATTAACAATAGTTAGTGGGGTCTGTTTGCATAAAATGTTTGTAAATGACAGTACAAGAAATATGTCATTGTTGTTTTGTTTGTTTGTTTTGTTTTTTTCTTTGTTTTTTCATTTGAGACTCACATGCTTTGCCATCCAGTGCACTGTAAGCATGTTCTTCTCTCTTAAGTCTCAAGTACCTGTTAAACTCAGTACACTTGACTGTGCTGCATTCAATGTGCTCAAAAGCATACGAGAACAGAATTCCTGTTGGGACTTCCACTTGTGTTGTACAAGTTAAACTATAGTACTCTAAAATGCATTTTTCATATTATATTATATGATATTATATGATATTATATTATATTATATTATATTATATTATATTATATTATATTATATTATATTATATTATATTATATTATATTATATTATATTATATTATATTATATTATATTATGAATAGCTGTGTGCATTTGACAAAATCTTTAATGCTTTAATCTTTAATCACCTTTTTTAATTAATAAAAAGTGATTTAAAAACAGTCAAGAAAAAGTTAAGCCAAATAATATTGCAAACCTAAACCTTTTTCCCCCATCAAGACAAAAAGTACTACTAAAATAAACAGTTATGTTATGAACCTTACCTATTAGTTTGTTGTTAAACAAATACAGTATGTTGTGTGCTTTTGTGTAGCGTTACAAAGTGTCACACTGGAGGACAGCGTACAGCTTGTGTTCTAGAGAACAGCGCCCCGCAGTGGCCCATCCTGGGACTACTCCCACACTGCCTCGGCCCTCAGACTGCATGTGCCGGAGCACCGAGGTGGACAGGCCATTTACATAAAGGTGCAACCACTTTGCGCCTGTGATCATCAACACTGTTTATCGTGTGATCAGCTATGATTGATGCAGTGTTAATACAAATTTAACTTAGCGTATTTTCCCTGCCAAGGGACCCATGAAGAGGTTCAATTACAGAGCCAGCTCATTAATTCGAGAGCTTGTTACGCAGAGAGGACAGCAGGCTTTTTTAAATTCTGGAATGCAGATGTGTAAGGGACATAATTAGTAGATAAGAGTCCTAATTGGATCCTGCTGTGTGGCTGCAGAGGGTGGAGCCCTCACTATGTTTTACAAGTTCCACGGCGTGGAAGTCCACTTTTTTATAAGCTGCTCACATGCACGCACCATCCGTCAAACACAAAGTGGGAGGGACCGCTGCTCCTGCTATTGTTAACACAAGATCAGTGCCACTGATGCAAGACAAGCAGATCACCGAGACGCTTAGAAAATGCTAAGAAGTTTTAGCTACTTTGCTCCAGTTTGATCTTCCTCTGGGTATAGAAGTTACTTTGAAGACTGTAAATAAATTGTATATGAAAAGGAGAAATTCAATTTGTCAACTGGACAAAGTTTGTTTGGTCGAAAACGTTTCGCCGCTCATCCGAGAGGCTTCGTCAGCTCCCGGATGTGCGGCGAAACGTTTTCTCCTTTTATCATGGATTCTACCTGGACTGAGGGACTCTTCACGCATGTATATGAAAAGACACATGCTCCAGGTAAAATCCTCCAGCTTAGGTCCTGACCTAGCCTAGCAATAAGATCATGGAGATGGGTCCCCGGGCGCCTGAAAGACAAGCTGCCCACTGCTCCTGAAGGATGGGTCAAATGCAGAGAAATAATTCCCCTACAGGGATAAATATGATGATTCACTGACCGAATTCTATGACTGATTCTTGATTCTAGTGTTAACTTGCAGTGTTAACTTAAAAAGAGGTGACATTACAAAGTCACTGTGCTCTTCCTCATGTGGTTCTGTGAGGGCAGAGGATGGGCCTCACTGGTCTTCTTCACAGAGGTGTACCCAAACCTCACCCCTCTGTGCTTTCACCAGACTTATTAGACTCCTACTACTATTTAACATGCATGTCTTTTGTGAACACAAAAACACCAGCAGCCTTCAT
Organism: Paratrypauchen microcephalus; assembly: GCA_036785185.1. Classification (NCBI taxonomy): domain Eukaryota; kingdom Metazoa; phylum Chordata; class Actinopteri; order Gobiiformes; family Gobiidae; genus Paratrypauchen; species Paratrypauchen microcephalus. The sequence goes on along the minus strand of JAVJIX010000013.1, from coordinate 6,916,157 downwards.
GTCCTACCCATCGCTCTAGTCCACCCACTCTGTTCTCATGTGGGTGTGAAGGGTGTGAAGGGAGCGTGGGGTGGCGGATCTGCCCCAGCTGTGCCTATCTGAGGGGAAAAGCAGGGTGCTGTGAGCTCCATTAGTCCGGGGCTAAACCTGTGGTGGCCTAGGGCAGCAGCAGAGCAGAAACACTGAGAGCACCAGCACCCTCCACACTCAATTACTCCTGCAGCACAGGCCTATGGACACTGAACACAGGCACACAGCACACACTCTGATTCACACTTTATTTACACAAGTTTCTTCTTGTTCTCACAGAATAACATCAGTGGGAAAAGTGCTCTCCGACTGCGGCCGAGTATTAAGTGCGTGCTTGTCCTTGGAGACTGGGGCTGTTAAACTTGCACTGTGGCACTGAAAGATCGAGAGAAATACAGCTATAGGCTTTAAGTAGGATAAACTATATACTCCTCTATATCAGAGGAGCTCAACAATAGGTGCATTTTTTTGTTCCAGAAGTAGATTTTCTTTTATTCTTTTCCCCATTAAAAAATATTATACGCTGATGGGGTAATCCGCTAATCGGTATAGCTCATGACCTTAAAACATATACTTTTATTTCAAATCTATTTCTGAAATTGTATACATTTTATAAACCACATCTATAGATACCTTTTGATATATTTTATTTTTTAAGTTTTTGTTTCATAGAATATTGCCATTATGGTCCTTAGCTACCTCACAGCAGATTAGCCTCTGTTGTGCCATAAACTCTTAATGTTTGTTTTATGTTTATTTTTTAAGTCTATGAAGGAAATCAATGTGAATTTTACTTTTAAACGCATATATCCCAAGGCACTGTATAAACCTTGTATACATTTGAACCATATACCCAGTATAACTATGCTGAATAATATTTTACCAAACTACAAATTGTCATCTCTGTTCCTATTATAAAAGGCTCTGTGTTAACATCAAAAGTCCAACCTACACCACTGAGCCCCGCCTCCTGCCAAACGCTCCACTGGCACTTCTTTCATGCAGACGCCACCATAAAAACACAAATGTACTCTGTACTCTGTGAGATGAAGCTTCTCATTTCAGTGTCCCCTTTGAAACAATGAGGAAGGGAAGTGCACATCTTAAAGGGCCATTTGGCAAACGAGTGGCTTACTGACCCATATCTGCACCGGTCCGCCACATCCCCAACTCTACCCACACCATGAAATTAGGCAAGGACACACGTTTCTTCAAAGGTTCTTGTGAGTTTTTGTATTTTATTTAGCATAATTGATATACTTTGGGCTATACAGAAATACCAAACGTTGATATACAGCTCTGGAAAAAAATAAAAGACCACTGCAAAATTAACAGTTTTTCTGATTTGAATATGTGTTTGGGCAAAAGGAACATTGTTTGAGTCTATAAACTACTGACAACATTTCCCCCAAATTTCAAATAAAAATATTATCATTTAGAGCATTTATTTGCAGAAAATGACAAATGGTCAAAATAACAAAAAAGATACATGTTTTCAGACCTCAAACAATGCAAAGAAACAAGATCAAATTCATTTTAATTCATAATACTAATGTTTACACTTAAGAAGAGTTCAGAAATCAATATTTGGTGCAATAACCCTTATTTTTAATCACAGCTTTCATGCATGCTCTCCACAAGTCTTTCACATTGTTCTCGGGTAACTTTATTCCACTCCTAGTGCAAGAACTGAAATAGCTCAGCTTTGTGTTTGTGTTGGAATTCAACAGATGCTGGAATGGAATGGCTGTAATACATGTAAAGATGCTGATTTCAGAAAAAAAAAATGCAGCAGTCTCTTATTTTTTCTTCCAGAGCTGTATTTTACACCCAGTATGAAGCCAGACAAAAGTGGAATCAGAAGTGCCCCATGCTCACCTCCTATTTAGTTAACTATGTCCCTTTATATATGTTTTAACATAATGATGTTAATGATAACACAGATTTTACCATTCTATAAGTTAATCACAAGCTTTCACAATGCATTTTACTGGAATAGATACATTTTTAAACACCATACAATTTTTTTTTTCAACCATACAAAAAAATAACAAAAAAAAATAACAAAAAAATAAAATAAAATAAAATAATAATAATAATAATAATAATAATAATAATAATAATAATAATTTCATTTATTTAAAAAAAAAACTGTCCCTGTTTTGTTGTCATCAGGATTGCCTTTTACACACAGTTGTCATCAGCCTTGTATAGCTTAGGTCTCCACAGCCTTGCTCTTGCTCTCAGTCTCTGCTCGTGCTGTTTGTCCATGTGCCTGCTAAGCCCACCTCAGACTGGAACCTGCCTCTGGCCTGTCACTCCTGCAGTGCTGACATTCAGACAGAGCAGCTGGGCCTCTTCATGTTTTTCAATTAGACGTCACTTTAGACTGGCCCGGGAGGAATTTAAAGGGCGTTTTTTGTGTTTGTACAGAGGACATGGGCGAGAAGTTCCGCAGAGTTTGAATAATGGAGGTTAGATGTATGGCTTTCTGCATGCAGTTTTTATAACAGTAATTAGAACATGAATGAAAGTATAGAAGAACTTATAATAATTATGTATTAAATCATAGTTCAGAATTTATATTTGAAAAGTGTCTGATCATCTTCCACTTTTGATAAAGTTCTTCTATTTTCCATACTACAGAAAAGTGAAGCTGTCTTAATAACCCAAGTTTTCCAATCAGAGGGAGGTGTCATTTACATGCTTGTCACCAGGACTGACCTGGAGCAGACTGAGCCTGAGGAGACACACTATTGATCCCTGGTGCCAAGAACGCCAGCTGCCATTAAAGCCATGACAGTGGAACTGTAGGCATCGATCGCAGTACGGCCCCCCACCATATTATTTATAGTGCAGCGCTCCATCCACCACTCTCTTATGTCTCATAATTGATGGCAAGTGGGCTGTGCTTCCTACCCTGACCCCGACAAACTCAAAGTTAGATGGATTACATCTAACACAATTATGATTGATATTATCAGGTTACAGCATACACGGCAGGGCAGGGGGTTGAGGAGCACAGCTCTTTGGGGAAAATGTGTGGAATTCCTCCATTGGGAGTATGGTTATGTTTGTGAACACAAGTCTACAGCCAACAGTTATGGAAGAAATGTACGACTCATTTTGGACAATACAACAACTGGTCAGAAAACTTCAATCTTTTGTTTTATTCCACCTCTAAAATACTAAACGTGTAGATTCTGGATAGTTTATGTACATGCCTTTTGCCTTCCTGTTATCATTATGGTCTAACTATTATTATGCGTACAGAAAATGATCTGTTGTACTCTAAATCTCTCTTCTATGTACATGACCATCTCATGGTTAACTTAACAAAACCACAATCTTTTGCACACAGACCCTTCCTGTCCCACCAATGACCAGCATACTGCTCCCAATCCATTTCTTTTTATGTTTTTATTATGTGGTTTACTTGCATTTTTCCACTAATGTGATTACTCCGGATGACTATAATGTGATTTAGACATTGTTTATTATTCAATTAGAGGACATATCTCTGTCTCCCACATGCAACAGTGAGCTTGTGAGTCCCTCTTTATGGCCCACAAGTTTCTATGTTCAGTGCACATCGCAGGGCTCAGAATTAAATTAACGTGACAGAAGGAGCAGCTCTTTAACAGACTTAAACTGTAACGACAAGCCCGTTAAAATTCATTTTCTCCTCTGATTTGATTTTGAGTTATCATCATGGCTTCACCGATATGTCTCGTATCGTTTCATATTTGAGGGTAAAAAACATAAATCTCACAAATTGGCTCCTGTCAGTTCTTGTTAAAGTGACACAGATTTATGGCTGTGGGAGAACACAATGTGAGACTGTTTTATATAAGTACATTCATAAACAGTTTTCACTCCACAGCAGTCACAAGGATTACAGCTAATTCGATTTGGTCTGTTTTGTTTCTGCTTATATTTTTATATCTCATCTCATTACTTGAGAAAAGTATTAGTTTAAAACGCACAAACAGGAATAGTTGCCTTGTTTGAATAACAATTATCGACCAACATGAAAAAAAAGTTAATTGGGTTCATGTGATATTATAAAATTCAACAATTTGCTAGCAGACTGCAATTTTTTTGACCTGGTGCATGGTTAATATCTCTGTAATTACTGGACCTATCAACAGGAAACAAAAACTGGCACAAAGTTTCTCTTCTGTCAGTATAAATAAAGTAAGTAATACTAAAACTAATAATAATTTCACTGTATCATCAGAAAGTGGTGCCTTTATTCACCTCTAAATGCGTAATTGTTCACAGTTGAAACATTTCAAGTCATGGGATTCATAAGGAAAGTTTGTGGACCCAACCCTAACAAATATTGATTAGGTTCAATGTTTATGTATTTGTATTTTGGATATTTCTTGGGAAGAAAAAAGTTTTATAGTTTTATAGGTCCTTGCCCTCCACCGTCTGAGATTATGACATGATCGAATGTAGGATTATGTCATTCTGTAGCAAATTCTTCATTATTTTTACAATGCAAATTATTAAATGTGAGCACGGTATATGTTGTCTTTTACTTCTAGTCTGTTTAATAATAACATGGTTGAATAATAACATTGTTTCAACCAAATGTACAAATACAAACTGAAAATATATTAAATAAAATATATTGTTGTGTTTCAGTCATACAATTACACACAATGTAAAGTACGTATTACTTTTCATTGGCAAAATCGTACTTTTTAAACTCACATGGATAAAAACAAATTTCCACTCGTTTCCTTTGCCCACTTTTAAACAACTTAATACAGCACAACTATGCTACACACACTGAATTGTTAATTGTTAAGAGGCATTTGACCTGGTCGGACACAAAGGCCAGAGGGCAGCGTGTGATATTAAGTGTCAACCACAGAAATGTCCTATTCAAAGGCTGGTGTGGGTTACATCTCATCCCCTTAATTTAATGGCACCTGCTCATTTTTAAGATATTTGATTTCATTTTTTACCTGGGCGGCAGCAGCTTCTATATGGTCAACATATGGTCCATATTAGATTACTCATATGCAGTCTTTTGTTTATCTGGTGTCATCTTTCTCTTTCATCAGCTTCATGCAACATATGTCCTGTGCCATTGCTCATATCACACCTCTATTCAGGGCCTTTGGGTGTCTAGTGTCACCCATTATAAGGCTTTACTAATCCACGGATGACACCACGAGGGCTAAGTTAAGAAGACACACTAAACTTGTGTCATTTGTCAATGAAATCACCCTGTTTATTGTCTGTTAAGTCTTTGCATGACAAACTTTATTGATCCACAATGGAAATTATTTGCACACACTAGCTCACGCATCACAATATACTGTAATATAATAACAAAGAGCAGCAATATACATGGTAATATTAAATTCAGAATAAGATAAGATAAGATATTTATTGATCTCACACAGGAGAAATTCACTTGCCACATTAGCTCCAGGCAGTTTAATGCAAAGAAAGTTAGAACCAAAAAAGATAAGTAAAAAATAATAAAATAAGAGAATATAGAAAAAATTGCATGTTTAGACTATATAGCAGCATGTAAAAATTGCACGTTTATATAGCAGCACAACTAGATGAAAAACGAGCAATAATCTGGTGTCAAATAAGGCGTCATTATAGAATACAATTAAGATCAGTAATTAAAATAAAATAGTTTAAATAAAATATAGAAATATAGTAATGCAAAATATATCTGGGCTATATACAAGAGGTGGGTAAGGAGAAACAGTGCAAAGATGAAATAATGATTGACAGGACATAAGGTTGTATATGACATAAGGGTGAGTTGTACATTTGTATGGAGTCTGGTATAAATGCATTGTTATACCAGATTAAAGTGCCTATGACAGGCTAAGCTACTCATTTGACTGAAACGGAGTTAAGATCAGTATATTTATGATTTTTGCAAAAACATTCACACCTGTTTTCCATGTGGTCATTTTTTAGGTTTAAAATTTTACTTACTGGTTGAAAATTGTGATATCACACTAGAGCAGGGGTGTCAAACTCATTTTGGTCCGGGGGCCGTATAAGGGGCTGGATCAGAAAACTCATGGCATATATACCCCAAAAATAGCAATAAGTCCAAATATTTGTGCAGAGAAATGCAAGTCTAGTCTTTTTTATTTGATGATCTCTTTCTTTTACAAAATATTATCATATTATGAACCTGAAACTTGAAAAATGCAATTTCAACATAAGCACACAGGTTTCCCATTCACCTCCATGAACAAATAGGAATTACTCAATTTTTCTTGGAAAATCCTGCACTCAGCAACCACTTTTCTCATTTTTGACATTTTGCTGATGAGGGTGTCACAGTCAACAGTCAAAACGATAGTCCTTTAAGAGCATTTGGAAATAGGCAATTCTTCATTTGTGCTGCTCCGGTGGGAGGGGCCATGCACAGAGGTACTGGAGACGCTGCTATGCTAAGCTGCGCGGAAAAGTGGCACAGAAAATTACCAATATTTTAATAGAAAATTAAAATATTATTAAAATATTTAATAGAAAATGTAAATATAATTAAAATATTTTAATAGAAAATCAGCCGAGGGCCAGATTAAAGGTCTTGGAGGGCCGGATCTGGCCCCCGGGCTGCACGTTTGACACCCCTACTGGGGAATTCCATAACTTGTCTAGCAAAACTTCTCTCATTTACACAGAAATTATCATCTGGCAAATACAAATATGAATAAACACATTAATCCTGTTTAAAGTACAGTGGTCCCTCGTTTATCGCGGGGGTTAGGTTCCAGAAATAACCTGTAATAAGTAAAATCCGCGAAGTAGGACAACTTTATATTCCACAATTATTCTACATGTTTTAAGGCTGTAAACGCCTCACCACACATATTATACACTTTTTTCACATTTCTCTTTTGTTTAAACACTCAAACTTTTGTAGATTTTCAACCAAATGTATGAATAGTGAAGCGTGGGGGGAGGAAGGGGTGCATTTAATCCTGGTTTAGACCTGGTCTAGTCCTGGTTTAGTCCAGGTTTAGACCTGGTCTAGTCCTGGTTTAGTCCAGGTTTAGACCTGGTTTAGACCTGGTTTAAACCTGGTTTAGTCCTGGTTTAGTCCTGGTTTAGTCCACGTTTAATCCTGGTCTATTCCCGGTCTAGTCCCGGTCTGGTCCCAGTCTGGTCCCGGTCTGGTCCCGGTCTGGTCCCGGTCTGGTCCTAGTCTGGTCCTCATGATCCACGGATCCAGTGACTCATGTCTCCGCTCCTCGTGCATCCGGCCCCGGAGCCCAGTGCGGCTCAGACTGCTTCTCATTCGAACTCAGTGTGAACACAGAGGGACGAGCAGGGCGCACCGCCCTCATCCTACAGCACTGCCACGTGTTGGAACGCGCAGGTTCTGAACTGTAGTAGGAACGCTTCCGTGCACTCTCAGGACTGGTTCCGCCGCATGGACTACAGGTTCCACCAGTTCGTTCTGCGGAAACACTGCCGCTACTTCCCGCATTGACCACCCGGAAAAGTGTACACGCAGACACGTGCACCTGCTCATCGTGGTCAAATCCATGCGCCTCACCTGGGGCTGCAAGTACGAGACCAAGGCCGCGGTCCCGAGAAGAAACACGGTCTGTTTCCGCAGAACGAACTGGTGGAACCTGGAGTCCAGGCGGCGGAACCAGTCCTGAGAGTGCACGGAAGCGTTCTTACTATAGTTCAGAACCTGCGCGTCCCAAGACGTGGCAGTGCCGTTGGATGAGCACGGTGCGCCTTGCTGCTTCCCGCAGAACACAATGTTGATACACTATAAAAAAAAATAATTGAAAAAAAAAAAAGTCCGCGAAACAGCGAGGCCGCGAAAAGTGAACCGCGATAGAGCGAGGGACCACTGTACCAGAAAATGTATTTCTTACATGTAATGTAACCCTGAATTTCCCTCTGGATCGTTTACGTATACATCTCTCTTTCTCTCTCTCTTGCTTTGCTTTCTTTAACCTTATTTGGAACTACAGGGCGTCCTCGGGTTACGACGTTGATCCGTTCTTAAAGGGATATGCCACCCCCAGGTCAAATTTGGGCATCTCCCCACAGTCCAGAGACTAAAATAAGTGGTGGAAAGCGTTTTCCTGGTCACCCAGCCATTGTCCGAGTCTGTCGCCACTGACCGCCGCGGTATCTGCTGCTCCTCCGCGTTAGACTGGAGTCTAACGTCGCCAGAGAAAGATTTCAGTCAAAAGGAATTAATTTGCTCAATGCGTTTCCCAATTACTTTCTGTGTAGTGCGCATTCATATCGAGTGCAAATAAATGTGCAAATCAACACGGAGAGCTTGCCTTGGTCATTCTGGGTGGGAACTATTTTCCAGTGCGGAAGAATAAAGCCGAATCACGCACCACGCTGTGCAACAGGGGAACTCCCTTCCTGGTGCGTAACAGGGATTCCCCTGGCAGCGTGCTGCGTGATTCGGCTTTATTCTTCCGCACTGGAAAATTGTTCCCACCCAAAATGACCAAGGCAAGCTCTCCGTGTTGATTTGCACATTTATTTGCACTCGATATGAATGCGCACTACACAGAAAGTAATTGGGAAACACATCGAGCAAATTAATTCCTTTTGGCCGAAATCTTTCTCTGGCGACGTTAGACTCCAGTCTAAGGCGGAGTAGCTGCAGATACCGCGGCGGTCAGTGGCGACAGACTCGGACAATGGCTGGGTGACCAGGAAAACGCTTTCCACCACTTATTTTAGTCTCTGGACTGTGAGGAGATGCCCAAATTTGACCTGGGGGTGGCATATCCCTTTAAGACGCGTTGTAACCCGAATTTCGTCGTAAGTCGGATTTTGCCTTTGATCTTCCAACCAAAGCACCAATAACCTTTCCATCTCAATAATTAGACCACTACGCTGCTTGGTTATCACTGCCGCTTTCATAGGAGCAGATCAGAGCCCACATCAGGTACTTCCTCCCACATTGGGCACGCACACGAGGCTGTCTTCTCCGCCCTACAACCACAACAGAGCGTATTCTTCCACCGTGCGCCGCGCGCTGTTCGCGTTTGTTTACGTCGCTTACCACGCTAAACTGCGTAAGACGGAATGACGCGTAATATTCGTAATATTTTTTTTTTTTTTTTTTAATGGGGGCGCGTTCGTAACCACGAAACGTCGTAAGTTGAGACCGTCGTAACCCGAGGACCCCCTGTATTACTGGAACAAAGGGACATGCTGACTGCCATAAACACAAACTTTGCGTCACATCTTTAAATTTCTGTTAAAATACTTTCTATTATATCTTTCTCACTTAAAGGCAAATTAACGTTTTTTTACAATCTGAGCCTTCTTTCGGCAATAAAACAAGTAGTTTTACTCACCCATAGCATTTTTCTGTCAATTGGAGCAGTATCGCAGAACTTATGTTGAGCCGTTCTGTTCTAGTAATGATCCCGTATCCGTTAACATGGTGCTGTATCATATGCTCGGGGCATTACTTTGCGGTCTCCAAATAACACAAACTTTAGCACTTTTCAAATCATAGAAGCCCGATGTCTTAATGTAAGATATCGTTTGAAGCAAAAGTGGCCTGTAATCCGAGATTTAGCCATAGTTTCGAGTAGATGAGGACGCCAGTGCGCATGTGCGGACTGCTCCCGGGACCCAAACATGAAACGCAAAGCTGAAAACTATGGATAAATCTCGGATTACAGGCCACTTTTGCTTCAAACGAAATCTTACATTAAGACATCGGGCTTCTATGATTTGAAAAGTGCTAAAGTTTGTGTTATTTGGAGACCGCAAAGTAATGCCCCGAATACAAATGCTAACGGATACGCTACAACATAACTTTCTTCAAACAGCTCCAAATGACACGAACGTGATATGGGTGAGTCAAACGACTTGTTTTATTACCGAAAGAAGGCTCAGATTGTAAAATAACGTTACTTTTCCTTTAAGAGAAATAGATTCACTGCAATTGAACCAGAGTACCGCAGGTATTTTTAAATTCACATTAACCATATACTGCAACATATGTTTTAGTATAAATGTAATTTTGTGATTTTGATTTCTTCATATTCAACCTCATGATTATGTACAATTGATTCTTGTGAGCTTTAAATCATGTTAGAATATTGTTACCTCCTCAAAAACATACCTGGAGTTGTGTTTTGTTTTATTCACACATGTTTGAGTAATCCTGCATTATTCTACGTCTCCAGAGCTCAAAATGCTCTGTTCCCCCTTGTGACATCATCTTGTGATATAGTTTTCAATTTAACAGCTTTACATTTTATTCAGTAGAGCTTGGCAATTCCAAGTCTGAAATCACCCAAATTACTCTAGTAAAGGTGTATGGAGCTTAAAAACACAGTGGAGCACTTCCTGTATTACCACATGACATCACAAGGTGGAGTGGAGTGTTTTATGTTTGAGAGAAGCCTAAATATGCAGGGTTTGTGTGTTAAACGTGCGAATGAAACAAAACACAACTCTGGGTATGTTTGTGATGAGGAAACAACATTATAACATAAATCAGAAAATATAATGATATGAGCCCTTTAATAAGTTGTGATAAATAAAACATAATTGGCTTTCACTTACTCTTTAACTAGTTCACTTTTCCTTAAATCATTCCATTCCCAGTGTCTCTGGGAGGTTAGACTGAGCGGGACAGTGGAAACTCTGGTCCAATGCTTTGATAAAACTCTGAGGTGACATCATCTGGAGTGGACTGCTCTGCACAAGCTTCCTGTTGTTTCTCTTCACAAAACATGAAGAGCGCTGTGGGCTTGGACACTCTTTGTACCTCAGCCCAGGGACAGGAAGTCAACAGAAAGAAAGTGATGACCACAGACAATGGATAAACATTCATTCACAGTGATGTCATTATTGAATCTTTGGTTGATATTCAAGTCATCTATGCAAAAAACACATATTATTTTGATTTCAGTAATCAGTCATTTCTATTGTATATGATTAGTTCAGACTTAAGAAGGCCTGTTGTGCTTGTGTCTGCTATATAGTTATAATCTATGACACCAGTGGATCATTATGCTATAATTTGCCCATTTACAATTGCAAAATTAATGACTTTCACGTTAGAAAACTGCCCAGTGGGAACTGCCATCGCCATAAACATCATGAAATGAAATTTTTGGCACCCTTTTTAAAAAAATATGTACCAAAATGACTATGCAACGCTTCCAAATCCTACGTGTATTACCAATTAAGGAAATAAAATTGGAAAAGGAAGTAAGTAGAGAGGGTTAGGGTTAGGGTATACCGGTGGTGGTGATGAGCAAAATGGCATAAAATGAAAATAAAAGATTAGAGATGGCTCAAACATCCATAGTAAGTCTGCTTTAAATCTTTGTAAAGATTTTATTTAACCACCCATAGTTCACTTATGGATGACAAGTTCAAAGACTTTTTGAAATTGGATAATTTTAATAAAAATACCAAATTTATTTGTAACAATTCATTCACCATTTAGTTTAACAATTGCCTATGCAGGTGTAATCTTATGATAATTGCTTCTTTATTAAGATATAGTCTTCTTTACTATAGATATATTCAGGAAAATAACCCTTACACTAACCTATTCTGTGTTTGCCGAATCTATCTCATTTCAGTTATATATTATTAAACTGGGGTATGCACCCAATATTAAAACTTGACAATGCCATACCAAAATGCAATGTTTCTGTGATAAGATCATTCTCTTAGCTTGTTTCTTTTCAAATTGTATTAATGAAACATCAATTGTCTCCTGTCTCCGCCTTCATCTAAATCGTACTATGAAGTCAAAATGCTGAACAATACATCTTGAGCACTGCTATTGTGGCATGAAATTGAACATATCAGCGCGGTGCAGCTAATAAGGCCCGTGTTGAAATTGTACATTGACAAACGCATTGCATTTTCCTCTCCGTACACCGCTTATTATCAGTTACTTGTAACATAAATTTATGCAAATCCGGTGTTTGAACTTTACAATCCTCTGCTGGGGCTATTCATCTCCTTTTAAGTGTTCATTTACATGTGGAGTGTCCTCATGCATCAAACCGTGTCATTCTGAAAGGAAATATTAATCAATTTTGTATTGTGGATTGGCCTCTAGAAATGAGGATTACATGTGGTGGCTGTGGTTGGGAAGAACGCATGTGTATATAACTCTTAGATATAACTCAAACGATCCTGGGACAATCAAAAGATGATCTTATTTGGTGTCACATAAAAGAAAGAAATATTGAATCAAAATGTGTGTTTTATGTGATCTTTTTCCATCTAAGCTCTAATCAAATGTGATGGATTGTAAGCTAGTATGTAGTTTAAAGTTTAGACTTTATAGCACAAACTATTTCAAGTGAAAACAATGATACAATTGTTTATTGTCACAAATGCTTTGTTTTTCGTGTCTTAGCTTCACCTGTCTACAATGTGTTGGGGTTTTTTTTACCTTTTAAGGCTATTCTAATTAGTCCATTAAGATGTGCTATCCTATTAGCATTTAGAAACTTCTCTGCACCTATAGTCTTAAGCTTTATACAGTATTAAACAAGAGGCAGATACGAGATAAGAGACATATGCTTGTAATGATATGAGGGAATAAACAGGATGCTAACACAGTGTCAGAACCATACTGTTGTTTAAAATATCACCTGACAGAAGCATTACATGTGTCCCTGAACATTGGATAACATTTTGAGAATATTGCCTTGAGGTAAATCATGTGTGGGTTAGTAAAATTGATTCACTTTTCACTGTAAAGCCCTACAACATTTTTCTTTATCAAAAGAGGCTTTAATGAAAAATAACAAGAGTAATGGAATAATGCCAGCAATGGCTCACTCTTGAGTTAATTTTCAGACAGTGACTCACAGATACAGTAAACTTAGACAGACTGTAGCTTTGTTTGTCAGAGATTAGACTTTTACTCATGTTTCGTCTTGTGTTAGAGCATTACTGAGCTGTCATATTCCAATAATTATGACACAAGTCCTTTGTCACAGGAAGCTGAATAAAATGCCTGGTCATTTCTTGAAATAATGCTTCTGTTTATATCAGAGCACTTTGAAATAAGACTAGAATACTAACTAATGTATATTATTTAATAATATTTCATAATAATAATGCATACATGCAATACATGTTAGTTTTGCTCTATCAACCTCAAATGAACCTGATTTGACAAGCTGTCCTACAAACTAATACCAAAATACTGAGAGACATTATACACACATCTGACAGGCTGGAGACAAGCAGCCTGATAAAGCCAAGCTAGCAACTAAGTCCAAAAAGAAGCATACAGCAAATACAGCGCACAGCTCCATCTCCCTAAGGGCCTCTCCCACTCAATAGCGTCAGAGCGGCCAGACAAATGATGATAAAGTGATCCTCTCATGACTTTGACAGGCACAGCAGACAGTGGCAGCACTAGCCCACGCAATAACGCCACTCACCCAGGATTTAGCTGCAAACACTGCCCAGAGACCAGCGCCCACACACACCATCAAGGCCCTAATTATTACACACCGTTTGTTAATAAATAAAAGCATATTGTCCCTGTCAGATCAGGGGCTGTGCTGGCTTTGTGTTTAAAGGAAAAACATGTCTGAAGATATTGGGATGGGTTGCTGCTGTGCTTTTCTGGATGCAAAATACTGAGTCAAACCTGTTGGAGAGAAAATAGTACTAAGATATTTTATTATTGTGACATGAAGAAAAACTAATTGTGACACACTTAGAGATTATGTAGAAATCATTGCATTTACTCCACCTCATCTTTCTTCAGAGCCCAGAGTTTAACAAAACTGTGAAATAGTTTATTGAAAGTAGTGCAGTTACAGATTTCATTTATCCTAGTGAAGTTGCAGATGTATAGCAATTGTACAGGTTGGTAACTCAAAATGGATTTTATATGGTCAGCATATAGTTTTTAGTGCCTTGATATGGTCAGTGACTAATAATTGTTAATTCATACAGGAAGTTGCAGTTTACAAAGGCCAGAGTGAGTGAAGGTGACCATACAGTCATGTAATACCAAAGACACTAGTTTCAAATGCTTGAATGCCTCTGGGATCCTAAGGCTCCATCCCTCTTAATTCTAGTCATATTGCTTTATTGAAGTGTAGTATTTCTTAACATATGCTTTGTTTTGAGCCTTTTTGTCTGAGGTAATGGAATGTCAGCTCGCTGCTGTTGGCGAGAGCTGCAGACGCTTGATCAAAATGACCTCTTGCAAATCAATACACACGGTCAACAGGAGCTGACAGAGGCAGCCACAACATATAATAAATGACAATTCACCATCACAATGGCCAGAGCATATCTGACAAGTAGCGCTCATGGCAGTCATTTTCATGTGTGCCGAGCTCTTATGTTCAAAGTGGGATTCATTTGGCCGGCCTGTCTCCCACACATGCTGATATTACAGGGCTGACTTGTAAGCACCTCATCCCCCAGTCATATGCTGCGCTGGAGCTGTCCCGCCAAGTGCTGACAGAGGTGGCGTATTACAGTGGTATCTTTTTATTGTTGTTGTCTTTCAAACCAAGCTTATATTGAAAGCAATTTTCCTCTTAAGGGAGCAAATAGTTCACAGCAAATTGTGACTGCTTGGCAATGATTGGCTACATCTTTGGAGCTGGCTGCCAAGAATGGAAGGATTTCATATGTAGTAGGGAAAGAGGAGGAAAAGGAGCAGTGCATATTAAAGCATGTGTTGTGAAAAATGAGTGTGAAATCTCACACATGCCGATTATGAGAGCAGCTGCTGTTTTTACAGGTGAGGTGTTGTGTCTCTGTGCAGGCATAAGCCGGTATGGGGAGTGTGAAGATGCACTTTGTATTATAGAGCATCACAACAACTGTTATACTGGCCTTTTCGTTCATCTACTGCACATTTATGTATGGACCAAGAGGATTGGTAACTGCTGGCAGTGTTCCAGACACCAAAAACAGACAGACTAATTAAAAACAAAGGACCTTTGGCATGGGCTTTGCTCCAGTGAAAGAAAACAGACCCCAAATGTCAAACAGCCGCCACTTGAGCTGGGCCCCAAACTATTACTCCAATTTTACAGCTGCTACAGTTTTGACAGCGCAATTTCTTGAGCAAATTAATATTTGCTTTTGCTCTTAAAACTCAAACAGCACGCTTTTAAGCTCCTGTAAGTGTTATCCATGTGACAAGTGAAATATGAGATTTAAAAGAAGTGTTTTAAAAGTAGTTGTCTAAATATCTTTAGTTTAGCTAAGCCCACATGTAAGCCCTAACACAGTGGTGTGTGCTGTGGCTGCTGCTAATTGCCTGGTCCTGACAGTCCTGTGACTGTGGACATAATGAATTATGAAGGTGATACTGCTGTCGCTCTCCTGTGCACACTGTGAATAAAGCTGTTTGTTTGGACTGCCCCATCCATTAGTGGTTATTGTTTTCTCTAAACATGACATTGATTCAATTTACCAGCAATCAATGTGCACTGGTTCTGACATTCAGATATGACCTTAAAACCAGCCACAACCTCAACTATGATGAGGATTAAACTTGTGTTAATGAGGTGATTTCTCTTCACACAGGGGCATGTGACACCACCTAACACCAATGGTCAGTAAAAATAAGATCAATTATTGCAAACAAAATCGCTTTAACTTGATTGCCCTTGCACCCACTAATTTGTGTAATTAATAACCTTCTCTAAGCCTCACAGAGAGCGCTTTATTAATAAAAATCTATACATGTGTTCCTTAATGAAATGGCAGGGGCCAGGCCATTCGTTGTGGAGGTAATGTCATAATCAATGGTGCCCAACATGTTAATTACCACACTTATTAATTGTTACAGTTGGATCTGAATGCTACATGCTGTCAGCCCCTTTGTCCCTTTATGTATAGCAATCAGTGGATTGAAAATGGCAAATCTAATTAGCCATTCAGCAGGCAGGCTGAGAATCCAAATGAGACGGTATCAGGCCTGACAGCTGGCAGCCGAGGCGCCGCTCACACTGGGCAGTGAACAAAACCAGCTTTATCCCGTGCCCCAGGAAAAACAGAGAAAGGATGTATCGCAAACTAATAAATACATTCACAGCAGCAGCCTGCCATATCGTACAATGCTGCAATGAAATGGCTGCTTGATGCCTTTGTCTGGTACAAGCAGTGTTTATGCATTTATCAGTGCAGACAGCACCTCTTCATCGGGTACTGAGCAGGGTTGTGCTCCACCAGCAGCTGAGGTGTCACCCTCTTTATGTCATGTAAATCTACAGTGTACTCTACAGTACAGGACACAGATCTCACCGATATAGTAGTATTTGTTTTTTCTAGACATATGTCAAAAATGTTGATTTTTAATGGACAACATGGGTTGCTTGTTATTTTTGCTCAAAAGTACTTTACATTGCCACTCCACAGACCTGGCTTGGCCTGATAATTTGGGCCACAAGTTTTGTCCACAATAAAACTACATATTGTCATTGGATAGCATATATTTATTTTCCCATGGCTCAGGTTTGTAGTCAGTAGGAATACAGTAGTTGAACACATTAGGTGTACATTAGGTGTCCCTGTGTCAACGTCACACTAGCAATTAATTAATCATTAAGTTTTACTGTTAGTATGAACATAGATTTACTATTATTAAAGTCCACACAGCCCAAATGCATTTACTCAAAAACATTAGGTTTGAACAACAGGAACATTCAAGCAGCTTTTAACTGATTTCATTTGCATTTCTCTTAACACCCAGACAAAAAGTATCCATATTAAACTCCAGCAGACGCCACCTGTAAATAATGCAGCGTGGAGGGTGGCAGCCAGGGGGAGGGTGGCTGAGCAGGTGGAAAAGCCCTCCCCAAACCATGAACCAGAACAGTCCCTATAACACAAGGGCACCCCGGCTGTAGGCTCAGCCAACACTCCAAAACAGTGATGAGCAATAAAACCCTTGTGCACCTAAGTGAGAGATGTGACTTTAAATATTTTACACACATTGTCCATATGCAATTTACCCACACCTGGCTCTGAGCAGCAACAACATCTGGGAACTGTGCTTTAGAGGCAATTAATTCTTCATTTTCAGCTACCATGGTCCTTACTCTAATGTGGAATTATGTTAACTTTTACTTCAGTTTTTAAAGAAGAAATGTTACGCAAAATGAACTTTTAACCATCACTGACTTACTCAAAGTTGTTGTGCTGTGTTCTGCATGCTTGAGGCTTGTAGTAACAGGTAACATAATAACAGCCAATAATGTACGAATTTTGGTCAGTTTTAAATGTAATAAGCCCATAATGTTATGTATATATAGTGCTATTAAAATAAGTAAACAGTGAATGCAGAAATGTGGAATTAATGTATGCATGCCACCCTCAGTTAAGTTTGTGCCCCTCATTAACACCATCCTCTTTACAAAAATTGACAAGCAAAGAGTTAAACTGCAATCATTTTTGAAGTACTACATTGCAGATCTTACATTATGGCATTTTTTTTTTTTTTACCTTATGGAGCCAATATTGTAATACCCAGCCCAGTTTTGCAATAAACTGCCTCTTTCTTGGCAAGACATTATTACGTTATTGGCTCACTCAACATATTACATTATTGGTCGGTTATTACATTATGGATTTATTACATTTAAAATTGTCCGAAATTGTTACGTTATTGGATGTTAATACATTACTGTCCATTATTACATTATTGGAGGCAACTAGGCTTGAGTGTGAAATCCTTGTTTTCATCTACCTCCTATCTGGAGGATTGAACAGGAAGTCAAAGGACCTGTTTTTATTATCGAGCTGGTCTATAATAAATAAAATATAAAATCTGTATATATGTACGTTGAAGTGCAATACTACGCCGATTATGCAAATGGTGTATAAGTGCCATAAAGGTAAAATGTTTAGTTTTCCAGTGAAACTCATGAATGGTCCTGTGTTTTAGTAAAATCAATCTCACACACTTGTGCCAATGAGTTTGCCCAGTGCGTCCAATTAAAAGAACTTAAGAAGGACGTTCCACATTATTAAGCAGAGCAACATTTTCAAGCAATATGGGAAAGAAAAAGGATCTCTCTAGTGCCGAAAAGCATGAAATAGTTGAATACCTTGGACAAGTTTAAAACCTTAGTATGATCATCGTACTATTAAGAGATTTGTAGCTGATTCAGAGCATACACGGATTTGTGCAGATAAAGGCACAACGAGATAGGTTTCTGTCAGACAAATACATTGGATTAAGAGAGCAGCTGCTAAAATGCCATTACAAAGCAGCAAACAGGTATTAGGCCCCATCCTCCCCTGACCTCAACCCTATTGAGAACCTTTGGAGCTCCTCAACCCAAGATCTATGAGGGCGGGAGGCAGTTCACATCCAAACAGCAGGTCTGGGAGGCTATTCTGACATCCTGCGAAGAAATTCAAGCAGAAACTCTCCGCAAACTCACAAGTTCAATGCATGCAGGAATTGTGAAGTTCCTATCAAATAAGGGATCCTATGTTCAAATGTAATTCAACCTGTTTAGATGTTTGGTTAAATAGCTTTTGATTTCAGTAATATGGTAATGCTTCTAATTGAAAAATAAACAAATGACCATTTTCACTTCTTTACAACAATAACATGGTTTGAAACTGTGTTGTGCATAATAATTTGGAACAGTGCATTTTTTGAAACAAACATTATTTTTTGAAACAAATAATGTTATCATTGGGAGGTTTGTTCAGTAACACTCCAGTTGTACTCTAAAGGTTGATGACTTGAAAACTGATGACTTGAAAATTATATTGACAATTTGGCAAAATCAGAAAAATATCATTATCATTATCATATCATAATATCATATCATCAATATCATTTGCATATTAATTTGGAACACAGTGTAGGGACGCACTATGGATGCTCTACTGGTCTATGATACGTATTTGTGCCAATATTGAAAGAAATAAGATAATATAAATTGGTGTAGTACAGTGCTTCTCAATTATTTTCTGTGACGTCCCCCCCCAGGAAGAAGAAAAAATTTCACGCCCCCCTTTCTGCGCGTGACTATAAATAGTATTATTTGTCTAGAAAATTGTTATTAGAACACCATTGTATCCTTTTATTAACATTATAAACAAAAAAAGAAAAAAACTTACAACAAAGACTGCACTGAGGACTCAAATATTAATGTGTTTTTAATGCAGCTTTGCGCACATTTGTTTACGTTTTACAGAAATGAAACTTAAAACCACCTAATTTGCATAAGCTAAAAGCACTGAAAAAAAAACGCTCTCTCCTTGTGCCACTGATGCGTCAGCTTCTGTCGGACTAAAGGACATGACTCAGTGGAATATACGTGTTTTTTCTGTGACAGAGGATGTTCTGTTAATGGTGAGACTGTGCGTAAATCGCATGTGAGAACGCCACTGCCAACTACTGTTGTTGATGTGCAATTACACTTAGTTCTAGTACAGTACAGCAAAAAAACATGTTTCCCAGGGTCATACGCGCCCCCCCCTGGCATCACGCCACGCCCCCCCAGGGGGGCCCGCCCCACTATTTGAGAAGCACTGGTGTAGTAAGACAATTTACTGGCCAATGTTGTTGTTTTTACAGAGCTGTTCTGTAATTATTTTAAAAGATTAATAAAAGTTATAAAACGCATTTGGATAATTTTTTCCCCAGACGCTGTGTGTGTTACAGAAAATAAATCATAATTTCAATCTCTGCTCTAGTACCGGTTAATATCAGGAATCGATATCAGTATCGGAACAGAAAAGGGTGGATCGGTGACTATTACTAAATAGCTGAAAAAGCACAATATAATGCATTAGACTAGAGAATGCCCAGTGGAGAGCTGTGGTTTATGTGGATATTATTATTATTATTATTATTATTATTATTATTATTATTATTATTATTATTATTATTATTATTATTATTATTATTATTATTATGTCACTGTTTTTTTTATTATTATGACTTATTTGATTATGACTTATTTTATTATTATTATTACTTATCTTTATGCCATTCTTGCCTGCATGCACTTTTCTTTCTTGTTCAACTGTCCCTACCTGGAGCTACTGTGACAAGTAAATTTCTTCTGCGTGAGATCAATAAAGTCTTATCTTATCTTATCTTATCTTATTACAACAATTTAAACTATTTTGATCCTAAAGAAAATATTTGAAAAGTGTAGTTGCATATATTATATTAACTTAGCAAAAATGTTGTGTAGGTGGAGAACAATCTGGACAATGGAAAGTTTGTCTCAGGGCTGCCATTTAGATATTCACATTAAATCTTCACAGATCCATTTTGCAGTAACAAATCAGCCCAAGTTCATCTTTGGTGTGCAGTTGCCAGAGTATCCAAAATGGGCATATAGAAGAAATATTAAACCAACAAACTCCATTTCACTTAATGTTAACTTCAAATTTTACTTTCTTTTTTTTTCAACATTTGTATACAGTATATTCAATTCTAGCCAGTGTGTAACTGCCCTCATTGTAAACCGATGCACAGTGAGAGAAGACAGACCAGTGCCATGACATTACATCCAGAGGCTCTTGTGTCTTTCTGATTTATTCAAAGGATAAATAAGCAAAGTGGCACTAAAACAGCACAGATCAAAGTAATGAGGAGATATGGTCATGCTGTGAAATGCCTGAAGAAAAGGTCCAGTTTTACATCGAGTTTGAAGTGACAGAAAAAGGTGTAGTTAGCAGCTTAGCCCAAAAGCATCTTTGGAGATTACACTACTTTGACTTCATCAGAAAATGACCTTTGAAGAGACTCAATCAAACTGTTATCATGATGGAGTTAAAGTAACACCTAAGTGGTAGATTAAGTTAAAACTGATTAGTTTAAAAGTCTTCATGCCTCATTCTTCTTCATCTTCAGGCGCGGAAATCTCTTGTTTCCTGTTGTCTGGGGGGCTCCAAACATGCACCTTCCCTTCACACTGATAGGACTGTTTACACGTGTCTTTCCCATGGGAATCAAAGTAAGTCTGAAGTTCAGTGCAGGATCCAGGGTCTCTCTTTGTTGAGTGAACAATACATGGTGTTTACTGTATGACCATGATATCATTTTTACACAGGTTTCTGTCCATGGATGATGCAGATGTGGGAATCATGGCCACAGAGCAGCAGCAAGGTTATGAAATCACAAACAGCCTTCTCTATGCAACTGACAAGTGTTTTGTTTCAATGTTTTGTGAGAATTCCTGAGATGAGATTTTATTATCTTTTAAAGGTCACCAAAATGACAAAAAAAAAAAAAAGAAGAAGAAGAAGAGAGTGTTCAGTGTATTTGGGTTTGCCTGGTGTTGAGGGGGGGGTCACTGTGCTTCCTGTTAGTGTGTCTAAAGGTGGGGTTAAGGTGTTGGCTGGTCACTAGTTGTACTGGCTGTTTATCATAAACACTGCGTAGCCCAGAGAGGTCCATCTGCTTTGATTTTATTTAGTGATTCCCCCCAGGGGCCCTGCGCAGGAGCCAGAATAACAATACTTTAGCCCATCTGTTCATGTAGAACCAGCTCCGGCTAAATTACCACGCGCTACGAGCGGCTGGCATATGCTGTGGCATAAAGCTACAAGAGGGCATTGTGTGCCAGCTGTTGTGTTGACAAATACTTATCAGGCACTTCTGAAGTCAGCTTGCTAAGCTGGTTTCAAGTTTGACTAAAAACTAAACGAAGGTGTGGAACATAGCTCCTGTGGGGAATGCATGTATTATACATGCTGTATTATCTCAGGATATCGTTTTATCAGAGCGTCTGCCAAACTGGGTCACTACATGTCCTGGGCATAATCTCCTCATATAGGCCACATCCAGCACCAAACCAGTGCTCAAATAGACTAAGCACAGTTAAGTATTCTTATCCCTGTGTAAGCATAACAAACTGAGATCGTATTCTTGTAAGATATGTTTACAAGTCAGTGGATGATCACTGCTTCTAAGATCAACAATGAGGCTGATCAAAATAATTTTATAAGAAAGCAGCAGTAATCTTTGAAAAAAAAATGAAGAGAAAAAATTAAGATTAAATAATTAATTAAGTTTACACTGCATCATTTCGTTCCAGTACTGAACAATTTTAAGTGTTATGGCAGCATAATAAATAATTTTGGCAATACTAATCAATAATAAAGACAACAGCGCCAAGATTTAAAAAAAAAAAAAATCTCTCTAAAAAGAGTATTAATTTTATGCATGAAATCATGTATATGCTTTGTTAATAATAATAATAATAATAATAATAATAATAGTATGTATATTACTAGCTGCAGCTGCATGATTTGCTATTATCATACCTTAAGTGAGCGCCTTAAGAAGCGCTACACAAGTGTAATGCGAGTGCATTTGCATTTATTATTATTATAATTCTTATTATCATTTAAACTAAATAAAATAAAACAGCAGTCTCATGGCCTGGAAAATGGGCTTTATTTAGATAAGATTTACAGGAACATTACTGACATTAATTTCCACCTGTCACATGTCTGCAGTGCACAGATGCCACAGAAGAGTTGAACTCTCTCATAGAGAACGTGCTTCAGTCAGTTTACACACATCAGCCTGCTGGATCCCTCGGGAACAATGAACTGCTGCAACACCAAAGAGGGAGTCTCACTTAAAAGCAACCCCTAATACTCACTTTATAATTCTTCTATGACTTAAGAAAATAAGGATTTGGACAATTGTATACTGTCATTTCATCCTAATGTTTCATTTCATTTCAAATGCTGTGATCCGGATAATAAATGAGCTGCAGCAGGTGAAACTACATTAGAATGAAGTTATTTTTGTTCTTTAAATACATGCAAATATACAGTTTATAGTCTCAAAGCTTAGCACCCTGATGCCTCTTCATTCTTTACACTTTTCACTTTGTCACTATTAACATTCAGTAGTTGCTATTAGGACAGCGTAAACTACAATGATTCACTTCAAAATACAGTTCAAAAGCAAAAGGTGCCCCCAACCTAGGATCTACCCTGTTTCAACTTCTTAAAAAGGGAGACAAGTTGGTTGTCAGATTTATAATAAATAATATATTTTATTAGTAGTAGCTAAAAAAAGAAACTTTCTAGAAATGTTACAGTATTTTTTCCTTGTGGCAGGGCGCATCAGTTGTGTTGACATATTTCAAAGACTGTCTTTAAGAGACAGAGAAAGGCTTGGAAAAGAGCAAATATAAATTAGTCAACAACACATTATGTCAAAATCTTACAAACCAAACACTGCGTGTGCATTTCTCACAACACACTTAAAGAAAATGGCCAGACCTTCCAGTCTTGTTATATGAATGCATGGAGGAGTGCTCACCCAGGCAGCTTTACAATAGGAGCCATTGTACAAGTCTCCCTTCATGCATTTATCTGGCATCTACTCAGCATCAGCAATGCAGGCGATTCTTCAGAGCTTAAGAGGAAAAGCAAATTTGTATTCTGTAAGATACAACTCTTATGCTCCCCAACTAACAAACTAGCACTCACTGTGACTTCTAATGGCAGCGCAAAAAGCACAACCTAAATGTTTCCTGATAGGTCCACTTAAGAAAAGAGCAAAAGTGCAGCATTGTTTGAACAAAGAATGCAGTAAAACATGAGACTTTTATAATGGCTACAACTATTTCTGCTGGACATATAATGACATTTACACAGTGTAATGGGCAAATGGGCAAAGCGGTTCACAAAGAACAAAATACTCTGGTCCTAATGCAGTGCACACTAGGTTGACATCTATTTTCATTGTGTCCTGATCTGGATCCTACTGAGAATTTACAGAGACTACAGTAGCATATAGTAGGGCTGCAACTGACCATTTTTTCAGTAGATGACTAATTATTCCTCTTGTACATTGCGAGTTTTAAAATATTTTTATACCAGTTTGAAAGATGGTGACTGATAAACTGAATTTTTTTTTTGAGATTCTGAATTAAAGAAGACATTTTTCTGGTATTAAGTATTAAACTATAACATACATATATCATTATTTTATGTGTTGTTTACTGGAAAGTGTGATATTGATTTAAAACAGCTTAGTAACAGAAGGAAGACAGTGCTTTCAAAACTGCAGAACTTCAGTTACATGTTTTTATTGTTGGAAAATGGCCACATGACTTTTTTGAACCCTACATATGACCCATAGTCTGCATTTATAAAATAATAACAATTAAGTACAGAGCATGGGGTGGAGACAGGGATAGGTGAACATTTTATGACCACCTACGCCTAAAATGGAGGACAAATTTAACGTGTAAGAATCATTCGATAACTGAGTAAGCTAATGGTGAGGGAACAGTTATGATGTAAAATCAGGCTATTAACCATATTATAAGTCCCCTTTAATAATACCACTGTCTTTGTTATAAATGGTCTTTTGGCATCTGTGGCATGCAATTATGATTATCAAAAAATATTGTGATTATTTAATTCAGTCACAATTGCAGCCCTAGTATATAGGTAGGCTGAAAATTAATGTTATGTCTTGGGCTTGTTGAATTTCCTCCTTGTGCATTGAATCCCTAAAGCTCCTTCAAAATATGAAAGAAAGATTTGTAAGGCTTGCATCTGCGTCAGTATCTTACAGGCTGTGAGAGCAGAAAGCTACATAGGACAACATGAAAACTACAACACTTAACTATTGCACAGTGCAAAGAGGATCTTCATCCAGAGGGCTGGACACCCCAAGAGTTGGCTGCCTTTTTAGTTGCATCTTTTAGTTGAGCTTGTCTGTAAATATGTCGCAAAAGGAGGGTGGAGTTGTGGCTGAAGCTTACAGAGATGACTATTTGTACAGGCTCATGGTGGGGCTCTGGTACATGCACATGTATGCATCACACAGGAGGCGGCGCGCCTGCCCCTGGATGCTCTTAGGGTCCAGGGTGTGCAGTTCTTCTGGACTCATTTTAAGGTAGGCTTCCACCTCTGGACATGGAGACACCTGGGGAATGTTAAACCCATTCTGTCCTCCTGCACACACACACACACACGGACGCAGGACCCATTACTGACTGTAGTAAATGTGTTATAAAATGTTTAATAATACAATGATAATACAGGCTGATTAATGCATATAACATATAATATTAGCGCAACAAATAAGATTCATTTATAACGACACCAGGTGCTTAAATTAATTATTCATAGTGTATAGTTATAAAAAAATTATACACATTAATATCATTCAATAGTTAAATGCAAGAAATATTATATTAAAGTAATTTTAAAATTACCACAAGAAACTTAACATTGTAAGCAACAGGTACTTACCATCACGGTCAGCCATGCTATCAAAGAAGAGCCAGGCTGAGTCCGCAGTCCCGTATTTGACAAAGGCCACATAGTGACTGGTTTCTATACAGAGCACAGCAAACAGCTCCATCCTCTGGCGAGGGAAGCTCCCCTGTCGACCCATTCCCTCTTGAAGTTCCTTGGGGACAGACAGTTTACCATGTCGATGTGCTTTTCTCTTTGGGTGGAGATGAACCTGAAAGCAAATATTTATACAACCGAACATAAATATGAGCAGTTTGGTGTTTATTTTAACCAACATAATAGAAAGTACAATTTGGTCCAATATCAGACTGATAAATAATAAATAATAAGTCAATAAAACCATATATTAACATGTGTACTTAACTAAATGTTCTCTTTTGAAGAGATGCTGTGTCATTCCCTGGTTTACAGTGCCACCATATGGACATGGTTGATAGCTACCCATAGTCAAATAGCTGCTACTTTGGTGCCCTCTTTTGGTTACCTGTGTATTGCACTTCTCACAGAACTGTTTTATCTTGCCAGCCGTGATATCTCCATCCTCGTAGCAGTCACGACACTCGTACAGAGCCAGACCGCCACAGATTCGACATTCCCTTGGAGCTGGATAACAGAACAAATGACACTGTGAAAAGTAGCACTTGAAAAACTTAAAGGCCCACAGCTTTAAAGAAAGAAGGAGGGCTCCTTTATCTCGGCAGAATTGCAGGGACAACTCAGAGGAATTCCATTACCAAACGCCAACTGAGCTTTGCCTCTCTACTGATCTACAAGACCACTCCAGCACAGTGGAACCAAATAATGGGCACAACTCACTGTCATCAAGTAAATCTGTGATGTCCAACTCCAGTGAGGGGAAAATCTTGTTGAACATTTTGAAGTCCTTGCCAAAGCGGGGCATCTGGATGATAAGGCAGGAAGGAGCCTGTGGTGGGTCAACAGACATTCTCTCTGTTAGAGGGCATTACATCAGCAGAGGACAGTGCTCAAATACAAAGATAGTGAGGCTGTTTTATCTATGGTAACTTAGAAGGGTAAAAAAGAACAGCTAAGTTGCATTAGTATGTAGTCATTATTTGCCTAAATGACTTCAATTACCTCAGCAAACTTGAGGTCACTGTTAATGAAAGACCACTCTAGAAGTTGCTGGATTGTAGGAACACCAACTTTGTCCTTTTTGTCCATAAATATCTGATAAAAATAACAGTCTTGAACTTTTTGACCAGCTGACCTGTGAAGAGAAGCATTTTGTGTAAGTGTAAATAAAATGTAATTTTGTTCCTATGCCTTATACATATGAATTGTGTGATTAACTATGGTATGTCATTCTAGCAATACCATTTCTGAAATGTCAGCCAGTTTACTAGAACCAGTTTGAGTCACCCAAATAATGAAGCAATTTTGAATACTGAGAAAGACATTATTTAAATAAAATAATGTCTAGGTGTGTTGTCACCACCTTACCTTAGTTTTAGTAAAGGATCCACTCTAAGAATGTGATGAAACAGGATATTTAAAAACTCCTCCGGGTCTGCCATAGAAGATTAAATGAATAACTCATTGAAATACAAATATGACAATAATTGTGTAATAAAAAGTATTAAAAGGAAAAAAACATGCAATGCTGTACCTTTTTCTTCTGATGTAAAACCTGATGCTGCCTCCACCTTCTCTAAGATCCTCCTTAGCTTCATAATTTTGGTGGCACAAACATAACCATGTCTGCAGTGCCAAATGAAGAAAAAAGGTCAGACTATGTTGAGCAGACAGTAATTTCTTACATTCACAATTTCTTACATTCGCAGGGGGTTAACTATTTCTGTGCGCAGGAGCTCCTGGGTCTCTCTGTAATACTCCACATCTGTCTTAGAACGTGGTCTTAGCAAAACTGTATCCAGAACAGAGCTAAAGGCAAAAAGACTGCAAAGAATAATCAGAATATAAAATATTAGACACTTTGATTATAACCTTTTACTAATTTATTTTTATTCAGGGTTGAATTACATCTCTAAATAAAAAAGTGAAACCACAAACCATAGCATACTGACCAGAAGAGAGTAGAGTCTAGGTAGCAGGAGTTGTAGTGGCCCTGGATACCCTTCTTTTTCCCCACCATCACATCTAGACCATCATTCTCTGTCCGGGGTGGGGTGTTTTCATGCACCACCTCACTTAGATAACCCCCAAAAGCTGCAAATACAGAAATAACATATTTAGAAATGCACAATCAGCTCCAATTTACTTTAAAAATCCTTTCCCAATTCTACAACTTACCAATAGAGTTGCATCTTTCTATGGGGTTGGACGAATGGTGTAAGGAAGGGAAGCGGGAGTCGGGCCGACAGCACTTGAGCTTTACAAATAGGGCTTTTTTTGGTGGACAAGTAAAGTAACGAGTACCTTTGAAGGTTCCATCAGTGCAACCAGGACACTCCTCTTCCTAAACATAAAGAAAAAAAAATCCATGCAACAAGGCCATTGAGAAAAAAAACAATTAGATTAGATCATGCTTGTTGAATCAACATTTTTGATCATTTCTTATTAGGGATGCACGATATATCGGCATTAACATCGGTATCGGCTGATATTGCCAAATTTTTAACATATCGGTATCGGCACGCAGTCCAAAAAGAGCAAAGGCAAAGAGCCGCACGCGGTGGTTTAATCCTGGTTTAGACCTGGTCTAGTCCTGCTTTAGTCCAGGTTTAGTCCTGGTCCAGTCCAGGTTTAGACCTTGTTTAGACCTGGTCTAGACCTGGTTTAGTCCGCGTTTAGTCCTGGTCTAGTCTCGGTCTGATCCTGGTCTGGTCCTGGTTTAGTTCCAGTTTGGTTCCCCCACACCCTCATCTATAACATCAATCGGCAAAGGTCCCTTAGCCAATCAGGAAGCAGAACACAATGTTACACTCTAAAAAAAAAAAAAAATTTACACAAAAAAATAAATAAATTGTACACTATTAAAAAAAATTGAAAAAAAATAAAAATTCAGGAGTCAAAACACGTTTTGAAAATAAAAGAAGACATTCAAAAATTAATTTTGCATGATTTTCAGTATGTATAAAATCTTATCCCAGAATTAAAAATAAATTAATATCGGTTATCGGTATGGGGTAAAATTTTCACATCGGTGCATCCCTATTTCTTATATACCGGTATATTATATTGGTCATTGTTTCTGCAGGTTTTCTGGACACTCAAAGGCGTAACAGCAGTATGCCCGGGAGTCACTAATGCTCTGCTTATCATCTGAGATCAGACAAACCTGGGCATTCTCAAATTGGCAAGGCCTTATTATTATGTTTTTTATTGTCATTGTGGGTCTGTACTACATGCACTCACACTACACCAGCAAACAGCTCACCAATTCCAGTCCAGCCAGTGGCTCCAACAAGCCAGGGGGCAGTCCCACCCAGCGAATAACCCCACATAGAGGGGGATTCTCCTTCACTTCCACCAGAGAGCCCACCTCCAGTCCTGGCTGTCCATGAGGCGGTGTAGGTGGTCGAGGAGAGGATGGTGCAACAGGTGACAAGGCCTCAGGCTGCTCTCCCATCACAGACTGGACAGACAGAGACAGCGGCCCATGGCTTATGCTGTCATTGGGTCCAGTCTTTCTGTTCAAACTAAAGGGCAACGAGTGGAACTTGTTATCACTGGACAAGGAGGCTGAAGGGGGTGCTCTGGAAGGTGGGGAGGCCTGGTTAAAATCAGGGGGAGTTTCAGTGAGTGACTTCGCAGGATCCTCTCCAACTGTAAGAAAACAAGAAAACAATTCAATCAAAATTTCAGATTACCCAAAAAATATTTAACAGTGGTTTTATGAGATGGGTCATGCCATGGTGGCAATTTTCTCAGTGATGAGGAGGAGTGATGAAGTGTCCAAAAATAATTTTCTTACATATTACAAGTTACAGGATCTACTCAATGGAGAAACATGAAAATGGATGGGGTTCAGTGTTCAACCACTAGATGTCAGAACAGAAGAGATTTTGGGCAGTGGTAAGCAAGGCTGACAGCCAGATATTTTTAGAAATTAATAATGAGTAATGAATGTACTTTTTATTTCTATGCTTATTATTTTTCAGTTTCAGGTATTCCAGGTAAGAAAACCTGTTTGGACAGGCCTTGGGAAAAGACACTTTACCACCACTCTCTTGTAGCAATCATAGAATAGTCAAAGGTTGGCTGAAAACATTGGAGCTTGTATATAAACACCAATACAATTTGATCCACACAATATTAAATATAGAATGAACCCAGAAATAAAATGTGACTGAACAAAAAATAGGCTTTTACTAATGGATTAGTTGTGTAAAGTACTATACATGATCCTATATGCTGTCTTTGTGCTGTGCCAATGTAGGAGAAAGTAGTAGTAGTGCTGTCAACATTATTAAAAGCCTTCGCACAACACAGAACACATGCATGTGGTATTTGACGCCAAATAGGATGAAGGACAAAACTGGTGGACAACTCTTCATAACAAGCTACTGCAACAAACCACATTTGTGCTTCTGTTGAGATTGTGTTTCCATTTCTAGTATATTTTACTGTTGTTCTGTTGTCATCCTAATCCTTGACACTCAGTTAAAATAGCAGCATAGTTATTTAGAGTTTAATGCCATTTGATATTAACAGAAAATTGTACATTACACGTCTCATGCAGTTATACAGTCACTAACTGACTAACAGCCTATTTTGGTTGATGAGGCACAGTGATAGTTGCTGCCAACTACTCAAGCTCAACAACAGTTTATATTGCATTTTTTTGTGACTGTGAAAGACTTGACAATGCTGTACAGATTTTCTATATATTTGCTATTTTGTGCTGTGCTGTAGAAATCGTACAGTAACACACTGAGCCTGTTGTATCAACAGAAAAAACTGTGCATGGACATTATCTTTTTCCCCTCCCTGTGGCATGTTGTATACAGGAGCTTGTCAGGAAGATGACCAAGATCCCAAGTGACCCATGTTTTACCTTCATCAATGTACCATGTGCTTTTGGATTTGGACTGAGCAGGGGGATCAACAGAGCTGCCATTTAAAGTATAGTAAAATTCAGACTTGCTTCTACTGCCACACTGGTGACCTAAACCTGTTAATCACACAGTACAGCAACACACAGAAAAGGACAAGCAAGTGTAACAATCAGCACTGGCCAAAAGAAGGAAAAATCTGAGAGGATTATGGAGAAAAACAAGTCATTTAATAGGTCGCAGTCCATCATTCAGATGTTTGACAATAAATCTAAAAACATGTTTTTGTAATTAATGTCAAAATCTAACTGTTTTGTTTTTTGTTTTGTTTTTTTAAGAAGAAAAAAACAAACAATTAGGTCATAAGAGCTTGAGTAAGACTTGAATGTAAATACCTTTACTCTTTGGTTTGCTTTGGCCAGACTTGTCATTGTTGGTAACTCTGGAGGGAAAACTGTGCTTTTGCAGCCTTTGGTCCTGCATGGAATATTCTACAGAGAAAATGCATATCATTAACACAGAATACTTGCATACAATTATTTATATTTAGGGGCAGATATTATGTTTTTTTCTATCTGCCCTTTTTCAGTAATGTATATGGCTAATTTGGTACAAAACTGAACTTAATCATGAAATAGGAACAAATAATTAGCAAATTATTTACATACCAACTTATCATTGATGTTATTTTTCCAATGTAAACAAAGGTATTATTAATTAGTCATGTATGTGCAATGTGTACATTGATAGCAATGATGGCAGCATTTCCTGAAATGATTCAATATGGTGCTGTAAAGAACGCAGAGCCACAACTATTTCACTGGATAAAAACAAGTGTCAACAAAAGACTCTTTGTTAGTGCTGCAGGCAAAACACAAAGTCCAACTGCTCATGAAGAGGTCAGAGGACAGCACAGAAGCACAGTTTCAGAATAACACTTCACATGTTCAGCAACAACAGACAAATGAGCAATGCTGTAGTAGTAGACTCACCTGGCATTACGTCACAAATTGGGACTAGTTTTGTATGCTCCAAACTGGCAAAATTACATAGTAGCTTCCCATCAAACACCCCGTCCCAGTCACCAATAGGATTGTCCTGAAAGAATTGGACACATAGTGAGGTGGCAGTCTTATCCTCTGTGCCAGTCTTCTGCTTCTAATGTTGTAGTGACGGAATCTGTTATGGTCTTATTACTATAGCACACTTATGTTTACTCCTCTTCTCCTCCTCCCCAGCAACACAACCATGCTTTTTCCTCATTTAGTGTGAAATCTTGTGCTCTGACAAACTATAGTCACTAGCGAATGCAGGGCGAGGCTGAATGTAGAGAGTGCCAGAGCAGTGGGATCTCCTCAGCTGCCTGCTGGCCCCTAGCCATGCTGTTGGGTCATAGAGCACAGCGTCTTTACTTCACTCCCCTCGTGACTGCCTTGTCTTTGTGTGGGTAGCTCAGATACACCGAGTGGGATGATACTGCTGCCGCTGCTAACAATGAGCATTCTAATGGTTTGGTTATAAGTTTGAATCTCTCTATGACTACAATAGCCTTCCTACATGACAACAGTAGTCATAGATACTAGACGCTGTGAACCCAGGCAACAGTTAGTAAACAGAGCCCTCTGCCTTATCATACACTTTATAGTCATGGGAAAATAAAGGCCTTGGAAACATCTAAATCAGTCACAATTATATCACTGTGTATTTGATATTTAATATGATAATCTATATAATCATTTTGCCTTCCTATAGGAAAAATAAGCTTGTAATGTAATCTTTAAGCCATGCAAATAAATGTCCACATTTTCCTAGCTTCTTTCCTAGACTTTTATGGTATAAAATATGTGAAACAATAACTTGCTTTGTGACACAGGAACTTGTTTTCATGTGTGCATAAAAATATTACATTTTTATACATTTCCCCTCTTATGCCGTGTATGTATGGTGTCCATATATTCCCTGTAAACAAAGGTCTTGCCATTTATGGAAATGATGACTGTCTCTTGTAGACAGAGGCTTACTCACCATGTCCACTCCTACATAGTAGCCCAAGCTCTCATTTCCCGGCAGCAGATCACAAAAAATGATGGTCCCTCTCTCTGGACCACCTCTGGTCTGCACCAGGACCCTAGAGTTGATCTCCAGTGGTGGAAGTGGAGGATAGTCCTGATCATCATCTACCAGGCTGACATGTTCCACATCCACCTCCCCCAAATCATCTTCATCATCCTCCTCCCAAAGTTCAAGTTTGTCCAGAGCCACAAACACCCCACACTCGTCTTCACAGCGGAAAAGCTGCCGGCCCTGATAGGAGCCTTCTGTGAATCCTTGTCCCCTGCCCTCCTCCTACACCAAAAAGACCTTATTACATTATTGTATAAAAACTAAAAAGCACAGAAAGATGACTATTGAAAATATAATAGAACACCCATAACCCATAAGTGTTTTTGAATAATACACAGTGTAAGATCACCAACATCACAGCAGTGGAAATTGGAAATGTTACAGAAGCCAAAATAACTTATTTACAGTTTAAATTTTTTACTGAGCTCTATATTAAACATAATTTAAAGAGAAGGCAGAGGTCACTGCGTGCTCAGCTCAGAGCAAGAGTGCTGCCCCTAGAGGTGGAAGTGGGGAGCTTTAAAGGAGTTCCAGAGGATGACAGGTTATGTACTGTGTGTGAATTATGCATGTTATGAATTTCATTTCATTTCATTTATGAATTTCACATTGAGACTAAATACTCTTTTTTGCATCTATTATGTTGGATTCTGTGATATGTATCTATGACTGACACCTTTCTTTATAATGTGGAAAGTGACATTATACACCCATACTCACCAGTAGTTCCACTCCAAACCAGATTCCAGAAAGAGCCCTGTCCGGCAGCAAAGAGCCCTTAAATCGGACCACACCGAGCAGAGGCTCATCTCCTGACCGGAGCTGGACACGGACCTTAGAGCCACAGTCAATGTCGCGCACACGCTCCAGACGTGGTTTATTGCAGAGAAGGCTATAGCGTTCTTCACAGTTAGTGATAGGGAAGAGGAGTTCAGCCAGTTTCTCATCAAGCTCAAGGACGTCCCGTTCATCCAGGCTAAGTACTACATTGGTTTGGTCAAGTATGCGCAAACTTTTCTTGCCCTTGCAGGGTGGCAATGTGCGCCCCAGGCTATTGCGCTCCTGGCACGCCTGGCCAAGACTGCCACGAGGAATTCTCAAGGTCTTTTGGGGAGGCTTCTCTACTGTGCACTCTTTGACCACCATGTAGAAGCGCCAGTCCTCCCTGAAGCCCCCACTGGACTTCTCCTTGCTCCACAAGGCAGAGCTCATGGCTGCCTGATAAGCAGTGACCTGCACATCAAGGCAAGCCTGAGTGAACTTTAGATCTGGCAAAAAAAGAAAAAAGAAAAAAAGGATTAGATGACATACAGCCTATTCTAAATTTCGGTATGAAGGCAAAAAAAAATCACCGCTCAGTTCATTCAATATATGAAGGATGGAACAATCATTTTTGAGGGTTAATATTTCTCGTA
This sequence comes from Paratrypauchen microcephalus, assembly GCA_036785185.1. Taxonomy (NCBI): domain Eukaryota; kingdom Metazoa; phylum Chordata; class Actinopteri; order Gobiiformes; family Gobiidae; genus Paratrypauchen; species Paratrypauchen microcephalus. The sequence goes on along the minus strand of JAVJIX010000013.1, from coordinate 6,882,364 downwards.
GGTACTTTTTATTGTATCAGCTAGGAATTTTTACATACAACAATTACATTTGAGCTGTAAAGGGTAAAATAAATTATTTCTATTGGTGATTACAGGAACAAACTAACTACTAGTTTCAACATTAACAAAAATCAATAAATGCACATTTATTTTGTGATTTTATTTAAAATATGATTAGTGCATTACAGTAAAGTCAAAACTGTACTTTCTTTAATGAAAAGCACTAGCATTAGATGAAATTAGCATTTAAATTTGATATCAGTTTATCATCTGTATCATGGTATTTTGCTTCCACTTCAAGAATTTGAATTAAATGATCAAATAGTAAATGGTCACATCTTTATATAGAGCTTTTCCACCTTCAAAGCTATGCCTTTATTAGTCCCACAGTGGGGAAATTCCAGTTCTGCATTTAACCCATCCTGTTATTAGGAGCAGTGGGCAGCACATTACTGTGCCCGGGGACCATCTCCATGATCTTCTTGCTTCGGCTTGGTCAGGACCTAAGCTGGAGGATTTACCTATGGTGCATGTTTTGGGTTGGTGGGGGAAACCGGAGCCCGGAGAAAACCCACCCAGACACGGGGGAGAACATACAAACTCCACACAGAAAGGCTCGGGTGACCCGGGGATCGAACCCAGACCATGCATGCAAACTCCACACAGAACACACAAAGAAAGGCCTGGGCGACCCGGGGATCGAACCCGGAACCTTCTTGCTGTGAAGCATGAGTGCTACCCACTCAGCCACCGTTCAAGGCATCCAAAGCGCTTTACAACAAGGAACCACTCACGTATTCATACACACATTCACACACCAGTGTATGCAGACACTGGGGGTGACGTGGGTTAAGTGTCTTGCCCAAGGACGCAACGGCAGCATTCATATGTGGGAGCTGGAATCATACCGTCAACTTGTGGGTCAGTGGATCTCACCACTCAACCAATGATGTTTTTTTATGTCAAGAGCGGGATTCGAACCGCCAACCTTTGGATCAGTGGACAAACGACTAATGACTAATGGACTTCTCCTAACATTCCCCTAACGCCTCAGTGGATCACATGCACAAACTGTATGATACACACAAGCTGTATGATACACACAGACTGTATGATACACACAAGCTGTATGATACACACAAACTGTAAGATACACACAGACTGTATGATACACACAGACTGTATGATACACACAGACTGTATGATACACACACACTGTATGATACACACACACTGTATGATACACTCAGACTGTATGATACACTCAGACTGTATGATACACTCAGACTGTATGATACACTCAGACTGTATGATACACACAAACTGTATGATACACACAAACTGTATGATACACACAAATTGTATGATACACAGACTGTATGATACACACAAACTGTATGATACACTCAGACTGTATGATACACACAAACTGTATGATACACACAGACTGTATGATACACACACACTGTATGATACACACACACTGTATGATACACTCAGACTGTATGATACACTCAGACTGTATGATACACTCAGACTGTATGATACACACAAACTGTATGATACACACAAATTGTATGATACACAGACTGTATGATACACACAAACTGTATGATACACAGACTGTATGATACACACAAACTGTATGATACACAGACTGTATGATACACACACACTGTATGATACACACAGACTGTATGATACACTCAGACTGTATGATACACACAAACTGTATGATACACACAAACTGTATGATACACACAAATTGTATGATACACAGACTGTATGATACACACAAATTGTATGATACACAGAGTGTATGATACACACAAACTGTATGATACACAGACTGTATGATACACACTAAGAATCAGTGTTATCAACACAGTCAATCAGTTTCTGGAATAAGAGCTACAGGAATCAACTTTAAGCAAAAATGACTTCTTATGCAATACTTACGGAACCCCTATGTTAACGTATTGTTTAGATGTTCGTAAACAATGAAGACAAACATATCAAAACTGATGTTTTAATGATAACATGTTTCTCTTCTGATAAAATGACTGTGAAATAAAATATGTCGTCGGAGCTATCAGCTGGGAGGGGGCTACAGCACAGCAAGCTAATATTCACGTAATAAGCACTTACTTTAAGAATTAAAAAGAGTACGCCTCACCTTGGATATTGTGGTGTTTAGTTAAATGGCTGCCATCTCAAGAGCCCATTCTTTGTGGACGAAAGCTGTGGGAAATAGCTGTAAGGCTGTATCCTGTGATTAGCAGAAGGGCTAGCTGATGTTAGCGCTCTATGCAGCGGAGGCTTTGAATGGAGTAAACATCACGCTGGAGTCAGTTCAGTCTTCACACGAGCAGGACAGTAAATGGCAGATAAATGTCCCCCTCTTAACCATATTGGCAGTCTGTAGGTAGGAGCGTTCTCGTCGAAAAGCGGAGACAGTTGTACAATGTGCTGCTTTAGATATGACATGTATTATTTACAGGAGACGACCTCACAATGCTCAAAAGTATGCTGTCATCCGCGTTCAGCTCGCCCATTGGTCAGATTCATCAGGAGGACTCTCTGATTGGATGGTAATGGACGCTGTGAGTTAGGCCCACACTGTGGGGTTTTCCCATTGACAGCAGCTCACTGTGTTAGGTTGCAGAGACACTGAAGGAAATGACGCTCAATGCAACTAAGTTACAGCTGAGGCCTACACTCCATGTACACAGTTATAAACTATGGAATTTTTGTGTATTATGATCATTTAATTTCATTACAATTTCATGAAAGTTTGGATTAATTAAATCAGTGGAAATAAGTGATTAGTATCTTATTGTGTTTCAGGGCTCTCAAGTTTCGAAGATTGCTAGGAGTGAGATTTCTGAGGAGCGGGGGGGGGGGGGTTAGAATTAGAAGGTACTTTGTTAATATGGAAATGCTTTTATAACTAAAAGTCCATATTATCATTCAATAATGCACCGGATAATATGTTATCACAATATGTTATGTCTTGGTTTAGTCTTGGTTTAGTCCTGGTTTAGTCCCGGTTTAGTCCTGGTTTAGACCTGTTTTAGACCTGTTTTAGTCCTGGCTTAGTCTTGGTTTAGTCCTGGTTTAGTCCCGGTTTAGTCCTGGTTTAGACCCGGTTTAGAGCTGGTTTAGTCTTGGCTTAGTCCTGGTTTAGACCTGGTTTAGACCTGGTTTAGTCCTGGTTTAGTGCCGGGTTAGTCCTGGTTTAGACCTGGTTTAGTCTTGGTTTAATCCTGGTTTAGTCCCAGTTGAATCCTGGTTTAGACCCGGTTTAGACCTGGTTTAGTCTTGGTTTAGTCCTGGTTTAGTTCTGGTTTAGTCCTGGTTTAGTCCCAGTTGAATCCTGGTTTAGACCCGGTTTAGACCTGGTTTAGTCTTGGTTTAGTTCTGGTTTAGTCCTGGTTTAGTTCTGGTTTAGTCCTGGCTAGGTCCTGGTTTAGTCCTGGTCTAGTCCTGGTTTAGTTCTGGTTTAGTCCTGGTTTAGACCTGGTTTAGCTCTGGTTTAGTCCTGGTCTAGTCCTGGTTTAGTTCTGGTTTAGTCCTGGTTTAGACCTGGTTTAGTCTTGGTTTAGTCCTGGTTTAGTTCTGGTTTAGTCCTGGTTTAGTTCTGGTTTAGTCCTGGCTAGGTCCTGGTCTAGTCCTGGTTTAGTCCTGGTTTATTTCTGGTTTAGACCTGGTTTAGTCTTAGTTTAGTCCTGGTTTAGTTCTGGTTTAGTCCTGGTTTAGTTCTGGTTTAGTGCCGAAATAGATGCAGAAATAATCTGATATGACTCACCCATAAAAACGCGGTCACTCGTATCCATGTATGCACGTGTCACGGTCTTTAATAATCTGGAGCTCCAGAGAAAAGGACATATCCCGAACTTATCCCGTTAGAGAGTTCCTTCTTACGTAGCATTAACGTAGCAAGTTAAGGATATTTCTTCTCTTGGAAATGCCGCGTAAACATTCATGCGGCTCGCGCACAGCTGATCGATCAGCCTCACAGCTGATCGGCGAACAGGCCATTCAGCTGTGCGCGATCGCCCTCACAGCTGATCGCTTAACTCGAGTACTGGTGCGCAAGTGACTTTTTTCGCTGAAAACGCCTGCATTAACTTACCGATTTTCTGGGCACAGAAGCGCTGTGAACAGTGGCTACAGTTTTGAATTGCTTAAAAAAAAATTCAGCGTGAGAAATACCATGTGTGGCGTGTGAGCGTGTGAACACGTTGAATTGCGTGTGTCACACTCTCAATGTGTGAGACTTGAGAGCCCTGTAATTTGTTTTATACAATTTACAAATAAACAGTCAGTACAAGGTACAAGTACAAGGCTTTCAGAAGATCAGTCGAGGCTCCTTTTGTTTCAACTCCTCTTCATCCTTCTTGCTGAGGTGATTGTTTTTTAACCTACCATAAAAAAAAAGTTCATAATCTAGTAGGCTACAAGAACAGGTTTGAATGCAGCCAAATGCAGCACACATACCATACAGATTTCACTCTGACGTTGTGTTGTAATGCTTCAGTCAGACTCTCCACACCTGGGTGAGTTATGCAGTTGTCGGTCAACCTTTGGTAGGACATAGTTCAGTGAATATGAACCAGTTTCATAAAAATGTTATTGTAAATATCTACTTACCAAAGATCTTCCAGTGAAGTGCAATTCCTAAGGACATTGGCAAGTGCAAAAGCTCCAACACTCCCAACACCATTGCCTACCAAACTATCATTACAAACAGAACTGATTATCTTTAGGCAAAGAAGATAACAACATACAGTTGTTGTTCTGACTGTTCCTGTGTTACCTGAGCCACACCAGGGATTTGCTGTTTTCTAATGCATGAGCAAGAGCTCCTGCTCCTGTGTCGCCTATTTTATTTCCCCAAAGTCTGGTGACGATAAAAATATTACAGGTCTATCTCACAGATCGCAAGGACATTTATGTTTTTCAATCATTCTGTGTTCTGTGTAAATAGTAGTAGTAGTAGTAGTAGTATTAGTAGTACACTGTACAGTACCCTAAATGCTGCAGTGAATGATTCTGTTTCAAGCCTTCTGCTAGTTGTTTAGCTCCTTCTGCACTTATATTATTGTTTCCAAGCCTGTAAAAACAATAATGAAATGTTTTGTACAGACAACACGATAATAAACATTATAAGCATTCTCAATTCTGTGAGCTGACCTCAGAGCAAGAAAATTTTGCTTGTTTTTCAGGAGCTCCGAAAAGTATTTCATGCAGTTATCAGTAAGTTTGTTGTTAAAAAGCCTGGAAATATTATCATTTTATTAGACTTGACAACACAGAGGGAAATGGCTCTTTCGTAATACTTACGCAATTTTTTGGAAATTCTCACAGAGGACTCCTTTTGTGACCAATTTGGAAATGCCTTCATCTGATATGTTGTTGTTTCTGAGGCTACAGAAAAGACAAGTGCATCAGCTCCATTCTTCCTCTACAGTACAGTGTTTTTCATAAGCATCAATAATATATGAGTACTTACTACAGTGACTGGCAGATGTGCAGACAGGGAAGAAGTTGCTCAATGCCAACATCCCCAACAGAGTTGTAATCAAGCTGGAGGCCTACAGGGTTTTTCAAATGCTGCAGGACATAGGCCAGAGCTGTGCATTCCACTGGACCAATGTTGCAGTAGGTCAGTTTAAGGTGTTGGATATCCATCTTGCTCATGGCATCTTTAGCTACTGTGCTCTCCTGCATCTCATAGATGCATTTGATTAGCCACACAAAGCCTGGCATTGCATGCATACTTTTCTTTTCTCCTTGAACTGGTTGAGGAATGGATTTGAAGTGTTTTTGCAAGGCTTTCGATAGACATTTGGCCACCAGTTTGGCTCTCTTTTCTATATTGCTGCTGGAGCAGCACTGGAACCACAAACACTGGTGTCTCTGGGACAGTAATCCACATAGAAACATAGCTGTTATTTGTATGTTTTGGTGTTTTGCTTCTATGGTGTCTTTGTCATCTAGGAGTTTCTGCTGTTGTTCAGAGCTGGACAGACAACCGTGGAAACATGTGCTACCAAGGGGCGCCATCTGTGGGTCCTGGGTTTTAAAGAGTCTGGGTATGGTGCAATGTTCAATGGTAGTAGACAAAACAATAAAGGCTGCTGCAAAAAAGCACTGTATTGTTACATGGAGAAACTCAAATGTTTTAATGTGGTTTGAGGACATGCTTTTGCTTTGCATAAGAAAACCACTTCCAACGTCCATCTCTGTGACCCCACATTTGTTCAGCTCAGCCTGAGAGAATACATAAACAGAACAGTTAATTCCCTCAAAGGCTAGTTGTCCCAAATGTAAGACAGTTGTGTGATGCTGCAGCATCCAACTTAGTCCATCAGCTGTGTTAGCTGAGCCTCGACGCTGGAAGAAATGCTGCAGAATCATAAGGTAAGCATGTGTAATCGTCTTTGGACTTTCCTCACAACCGTCCAGTAGCTCCTTATGACACTGAGAGACAATCCAGCACAGGACTGGACTGTGGCACAGTCCTAGTAAAGCACTGTTTGATTTTATGGACTGTAAAACTTTGACTGCCACTGTTGGATCATTGTGGTGTTTCCTCACAAAGGAGTCAATGCTGCTGGGAGAAAATCCTTTTACAATCACCTCTTTATGAAGGTGCTTCTTCAAAGCAGGACTGACAGCTTGTGGTCGACTGCTCACTATTTTGCGCACTCCTTTCATTAAACATCCTTGGAGGAGATTAAACAAGATTATGGGAACTGATGCACACTGGGTTGGGCAGCAAAGTCTCTGTTCATCTGAAAAAGTGTCTTTAAGTTCATCCAGGCCATCGAAGGTAAAGATAATGAGATGAGGATGGTCTAAAATGAACTGAAAAATCTCATCTTTGTCCCGGTCCGGCCAGCAGCAGTGCTGAAACAGTAAGTCTATAACAGACAGCTCTCTTTGCTCTGAGTTTAGCCTCCGACAGCTGAATGGGAACAACAGTAGAAAGTCTTGTAATGCTGCCCCTCGAGCCCAAAGCAGGTGGATTCTTTGGAGTAGGGTGCTCTTCCCACTGCCTGCATCTCCAGACAGCAGCACAGTGTCAGCCTCAGTGTTCACTGTGCCCACCTCACCAACTATGTCCTCCAGGGTCACACAAGCACTACTAGTCTCACTTAAGTCCTGTGGTAGCTCCAATTGGCCCTCCGTGTAGATGTCATCCAAACGCATAATGCTGCCTCCCCCATATGTACTAACAAATGATGACTGGGCCAAAACAGAACTGCTCAGCTTTTTCTGATACCTCGAAAACTCTGAGAATAAGAATATTAGGGTAATAGAAGACAAGCTACAATTTGGTAAATTCTAGCAAAACTAAAAAATATTTTGTATACAACAATTAAATTAATTACTGATTAATACTATTCCACTAAAAACATTATTATTGAATTTATTTCACCAACAACTTGCTAAATTAGGTTGATATACTATATATAATTGGTTAAACTAAACTTTGGATTTGTGAGAACTTCTCCAATTATCTTAAAAACTAACAAAAATGAGTGCTATTAATACCTTTAGGGAAACTCGGTTCACTTTCGTTCACAAGTAAACTGCTTGTCTGTTGTTGCTGAGTGTACTTTACAACAACATTTGCTGCATCTTCTCCTTTGGCCAAGACAAGGTCAAGCAAAGTCCTCACCTGATGAAAAAGTATGTAACATTTCAGTTATGGCTTCAGACTACGTGTCAATGTGTCAATAAAATGCTCTCCAAATGTACCTGCTGCAATGGTGTCCTTATGGGGACTTTAACCATGTCACAGTCCATTGATGAGAAATGCCCTGAAGCAACCAGAGCATCCAACAGTCCATCCAATGAGTCTTTAAGCTCACGCACCAGTCTGGCCCTTTGCGTCACCAGGGCGTGAGTACTAGTAGTGGCCCTCTCTTCATTTGTGTTTTCAATACTCTGAACTCGTGTTAATTTGGGCAGAACCTGTTTGAGCGCAGTTGTTAAGTACAGGCAAGTCTCCACACCTTTGGAAAAAACCAGGTCGAGCAGATGTCTTGCGTTTGTGTGAAGTGACCGCCCCGGCACAAGTACATTTTGACAGTCTTCCCATGTGAGCTGCTCCTGTGACAGTAGAATATCCAAAACGCTTTCCAAATATTCACTTGACCCGCTACGACAGAGTGCGTGCACGATATCTGCTCTTTGTCGCAACACAAACTCCTGAGCCAACATTGATGCTTTGTGATCCTCCAACATTGTAGACTCAATCAGCTTCAAGGTAAACAAAAAATAAATAAGACGGACTTCCTCAGATTCACTAGGAAACGATGTGCATGGTGTATAATCTAGCTCAGAGTCCAAATAATTAATTACACACAATTACGCACACTGTGTAATAATAATAATAATAATAGTAATTAAAAACAAAATTCAAATACCGTCAGTGCCACTCCATATCACCAGCTGTTCTAAGATATATATATACACTTCCTTCCTCATTCATTTGGCCTAATGAAACCAAAACCTGTTTTACGGAACCTATAAAGTATGCCATTACACCCAAAACTCGAGCAGGCGTCGATCTGTCAAACTGCAAAAAGGACTTCTTTCCAGTAGAGTGTCTAGACGCGACGTGGCTGTGTAATGCCTAAGTCAATTTGTTTAGTTAAGTGTCATTGCCCTCTTTGCATCTTGTTTGCTCCGCACTATGTTAGAAGAATCCCCTATACATTAATTAATTAAATAAATTAAATAAATAAATAAATAAACAAGTCAATGTTCGCAGTAAAGTTCGTTCATTATTTATTTTTAATTTTTTCACACAAAAAATAAAAAGCAATTAACGCACGCACTTGCAATATTGCAAAGCAGCCACAAGATGGAGCCATTAGTCTGCACAAGTAAATCACGCGCCTTTGCTGAGGAACACGTGATTTCAGTTATTGTCACGGGTGTAATTGTGTGTGGGAATGAATCTGTGTCATCTGAATCATTTTTTTTCCCTAAGAAATTTGTGCACAGCTCTTATTGTTTAAACACCATTGTATACTCTCAACACCATTGTATACTCTCAAGTCTCACGCTTTGAGATTGTGACACGGTGCAGGGCTCTCAAGTTTTGAAGATTGCTAGGAGTGAGATTTCTGAGGAGCGGGAGGAACCGGGGGATGGTGGAAGGGCAGGGCAGAATTAGAAGGTACTTTGTTAATATGGAAATGCTTTTATAACTAAAAGTCCATATTATCATTCAATAATACACAGGATAATATGTTATCACACACAGTCATGGTTTAGTCTTGGTTTAGTCCTGGTTTAGTCCTGGTTTAGACCTGTTTTAGACCTGTTTTAGTCCTGGCTTAGTCTTGGTTTAGACCTGGTTTAGTTTTGGTTTAGTCCCAATTTAGTCCTGGTTTAGACCCGGTTTAGATCTGGTTTAGTCTTGGGTTAGTCCTGGTTTAGACCTGGTTTAGTCCTAGTTTAGACTTGGTTTAGTCCTGGTTTAGTGCTGGTTTAGACCCGGTTTAGATCTGGTTTAGTCTTGGCTTAGTCCTGGTTTAGACCTGGTTTAGTCCTGGCTTAGTCTTGGTTTAGACCTGGTTTAGTTTTGGTTAAGTCCTGGTTTAGTCCTGGTTTAGTTTTGGTTAAGTCCTCGTTTAGTCCTGGTTTAGACCTGGTTTAGTGCTGGTTTAGACGCAGTTTAGATCTGGTTTAGTCTTGGCTTAGTCCTGGTTTAGACCTGGTTTAGTCCTGGCTTAGTCTTGGTTTAGACCTGGTTTAGTCCTAGTTTAGACCTGGTTTAGTCCTGGTTTAGAGCTGGTTTAGACCCGGTTTAGTCTCGGCTTAGTCCTGGTTTAGACCTGGTTTAGTCGTGGTTTAGTCCTGGCTTAGTCTTGGTCAGGGCTCTCAAGTCTCACGCATTGAGAGTGTGACACACGCAATTCGACGTGTTCACACGCCACACATGGCACACACACACACATTTCTCACGCTGATTTAATTTTGGTTTTTTAGTTGGTGTGCCCAGTTGAATCCTGGTCTGTGTGGCTTAGTTTAGTGCAGGCTCCGCGCTGGTTTTCAGCGAAAAGTCTCCCCCTAGCTCCGGGCGCACGGTCCTGGTCTAGTCCTGGTTTAGGTCTGGAGCAGACGCGCCGTCCCCCTGGTTTACGTCCTGAGCCTCAGTCCTGGTTTAGTCCTGGTCTCCTCTGAGATGCATCCTGGTTTAGACTCCGGTTTAGACCCGGTGTCTCCGTCTGTGCGTAACGTGTCCTGGTTTACGCACGGAATACGCGCGGCCCAGAGCCGAACTGCCCTGGTGTAGCCGCGGTTTAGTTCTAGTTTAGTCCTGGTGCATTAGACCTGGTTTAGTCTTACATGAATCCTGGTTAAAAATGTCCCGCCCCGTTCCCTCCTCCCCGCCCCTCTCAGCGCGCACTGGTTTAGTGCTGGTTTAGATCTGGATAAATCCTGAGAACCTGGTTTAGTTCTGGTTTAGTCCTGGTAATAACTGGTTTAGTCTTGGTTTAGTCCTGGTTTAGTTGCTGGTTGTAGTCTTAAGTTTAGTCCTGGTTTAGACAAACAGGGCTCTCAACACGCAATTCGACGTGTTCACACGCTCACACGGCATTTCTCACGCAATTCAAGCGCCCCCCGTCCTCGGAAATTACAGTCTCACGCACGACCCCGCTCAAAACTTGAGAGCCCTGGTCTTGGTTTAGACCTGGTTTAGTTTTGGTTAAGTCCTGGTTTAGTTTTGGTTAAGTCCTGGTTTAGTCCTGGTTTAGACCTGGTTTAGACCTGGTTTAGTCCTGGTTTAGTGCTGGTTTAGACCCGGTTTAGATCTGGTTTAGACCCGGTTTAGATCTGGTTTAGTCTTGGCTTAGTCCTGGTTTAGACCTGGTTTAGTCCTGGCTTAGTCTTGGTTTAGACCTGGTTTAGTTTTGGTTAAGTCCTGGTTTAGTCCTGGTTTAGACCCGGCTTAGATCTGGTTTAGTCTTGGCTTAGTCCTGGTTTAGACCTGGTTTAGTCCTGGTTTAGACCTGGTTTAGTCCTGGTTTAGTGCCGGTTTAGTCCTGGTTTAGACCTGGTTTAGTCTTGGTTTAGTCCTGGTTTAGTCCCAGTTGAATCCTGGTTTAGACCCGCTTTAGACCTGGTTTAGTCTTGGTTTAGTCCTGGTTTAGTTCTGGTTTAGTCCTGGTTTAGTCCCAGTTGAATCCTGGTTTAGACCCGGTTTAGTTCTGGTTTAGTTCTGGTTTAGTTCTGGTTTAGTCCTGGCTAGGTCCTGGTTTAGTCCTGGTCTAGTCCTGGTTTAGTTCTGATTTAGTCCTGGTTTAGACCTGGTTTAGTCTTGGTTTAGTCCTGGTTTAGTTCTGGTTTAGTCCTGGTTTAGTCCCAGTTGAATCCTGGTTTAGACCCGGTTTAGACCTGGTTTAGTCTTGGTTTAATCCTGGTTTAGTTCTGGTTTAGTCCTGGTTTAGATCTGGTTTAGTCCTGGCTAGGTCCTGGTTTAGTCCTGGTCTAGTCCTGGTTTAGTTCTAGTTTAGTCCTGGTTTAGACCTGGTTTAGTCTTGGTTTAGACCTGGTTTATTTCTGGGTTAGTCCTGGTTTAGTCCTGGTTTAGTTCTGGTTTAGTCCTGGTTTAGTTCTGGTTTAATCCTGGTCTAGTCCTGGTTTAGTTCTGGTTTAGTCCTGGTTTAGACCTGGTTTAGTCTTGGTTTAGTCCTGGTTTAGTTCTGGTTTAGTCCTGGTTTAGTCCTGGTTTAGTTCTGGTTTAGTCTTGGTTTAGTCCTGGTTTAGTTCTGGTTTAGTCCTGGTTTAGTTTTGGTTTAGTCCTGGTTTAGTGCCGAAATAGATGCAGAAATAATCTGATATGACTCACCCATAAAAACGCGGTCACTCGTATCCATGTATGCATGTGTCACGGTCTTTAATAATCCGGAGCTCCGGAGAAAAGGACATATCCCGAACTTATCCCGTTAGAGAGTTCCTTCTTACGTAGCATTAACGTAGCAAGTTAAGGATATTTCTTCTCTTGGAAATGCCGCGTAAACATTCATGCGGCTCGCGCACAGCTGATCGATCAGCCTCACAGCTGATCGGCGAACAGGCCGATCAACTGTGCGCGATCGGCCTCACAGCTGATCACTCAACTCGAATACTGGTGCGCGAGTGACTTTTTTCGCTGAAAACGCCTGCATTAACTTACCGATTTTCTGGGCACAGAAGCGCTGTGAACAGTGTCTACAGTTTTGAATTGTTTAAAAAAATGTCAGCGTGAGAAATGCCATGTGTGGCGTGTGAGCGTGTGAACACGTCAAATTGCGTATGTCACACTCTCAAAGCGTGAGACTTGAGAGCCCTGCACACGCAATTCGACGTGTTCACACGCTCACACGCCACACGTGGTATTTCTCACGCTGAAATTGAGTTACGCAATTCAAGCGCAGCGCACAGCGCTTCTGTGCCCAGAAAATCGGTTAGATAATGCAGGCACCGCGCGTTTTCTGGCGGCACGGTAGCTGAGTGGCGGCACGGTAGCTGAGTGGTTAGCGCTCTCGCTTCACAGCAAGAAGGTTCCGGGTTCGATCCCCGGGTCGCCCAGGCCTTTCTGTGTGTGTTCTGTGTGTAGTTTGCATGCATGGTGTGGGTTCGATCCCCGGGTCGCCCGAGCCTTTCTGTGTGGAGTTTGCATGTTCTCCCCGTGTCTGGGTGGGTTTCCTCCGGGCACTCCGGTTTCCCCGGTTTCACCATAGGTACCTCCAGCTTAGGTCCTGACCATGCCGAAGCAAGAAGATCATGGAGATGGTCCCCGGGCGCCCTAATGTGTGCTGCCCACTGCTATATATAGGATGGGTTAAAATGCAGAGAAGAATTTCTCCAGTGTGAGATCAATAAAGTCACTTCTTCTTCTTCTTTCAGCGAAAAAATTTCACTCGTGTTCAATTCCTGTGCACGTCCCTGCTGTTGCCATTTCCCTTGACAAGTAGTTTGGCCCCAGACAGTAAAGACTTAATATATAAAGACAAATCTCATGTAAACACAGGTAGAAGGATCGAGGGTCAAAGTCAGACACAGTAATAAATGAAGTAATGAATGAAGTAATAAACGTTAATGTCAGTTGTTTGAGAGAGAGTTGACTGAATATTGAGTGCCTGTTACACATGTATTCCTTAGTGCTCCTTTTCTGTTTAATTGACAGAAAATTCAAGCTTACACACCACTCTTCTGTTTTCTGGGATGGTCCAGTTAAAGGCCCTGGTGTCTGCAGCGCACCCGGGGTATGGGTGCTGCTCTCAAAGTTAACCCATGCCCCCTGCAGTGCACCCGCTGTCTGAGATGGGTCCTACTTGTTGGACATTCATTACCCAACCCTATTTGGGCCTTTCATCTGGAGCTCTGTGCAGCACTCACGGTAAACTACAGAGGCACCTTGCAGCTTGACATCTCTCCATTCACTCTGTACCTTAAACAGCATGCTGCCACATCAAAGCAGAGCAAGGCCTTTGATGCTGCAAAAAGAAAGAGCTCCAATGATCTACTAAAAACCAATGCAACTTTCTGGAACCTTGTTTTATTCATCTGCACGCTCTGTAAGTCTATGAGAGCTCTACAAATGTCCAAACACATTTGTAGGAACTGAACCGGGGTTTTTGCTAAATTTAGTCAAGTGGCATTTACTTAAATGCTTGTACTTTGAATTAAGGTCATTGTGGAAAGTGCACCTCTGTGATTGGAGTTGCTTTAATGCATGGCAGGACATTCAAAGGCCTCCATTTGGGTTTCCAGGTTTAAGTGTTTTATTTAGTGTAAAGTGCTTAAGTGTGCATGTTTGTCTTGTAGTAGTCCTTTGGCCTGAGTATGGTCAAAATCAAAGTCAAAAGTCAAAGTCAACTTTATTGTCAATTCTGCCATATGTGTTCGACATAGAGTGAATCGAAATTTTGTTTCTCTCTGGCCAAGCAGTGCAAAAAGTCAGTGTACAAAATACAATATAAAGACAATACAAAAAACTATATAAGACAAAATCTAAATGCAGTGCAAAGAATAAATAAATACCTATTTACAGATGTCCAAAAATGTGCAGTGTGCATCAAAATTTGCAATGGAAGATGCAGCAGTGAAATGTGCAGTAAAATGTGTAATAGAATGCGCATTGATAAATCAAAATAAATGTACAACAAAGGCTTGCATTGATTTTTTTTTTTACATTTGTTTGCTTAAAGGGACAGTGTGTAAGATTTTTACCCATTAATTACTGAAATTGAAGATACCCATTCAAAAATACATTGTTTTCCAAGCCTTTTCACTTCCATCATGAAATCAAAATATTCTTTTGGACTTAGATATAGTCACATAAAAGGGGGATCTTCCCCATATAAGGCTACGTTCACACTGCAGCCTGAAACGACCCAAATCCGATTTTTTTGCCTCTATGCGACCTGTATCTGATCTTCTAATGACAGTGTGAACGACACAGATCCGATTTTTTCAAATGCGATCCAGGCCACTTGGATATGTGGTCCTAAATCCGATACATATCCGATCTTTTGACATGCGACTGCAGTCTGAACGGCCAGGTCGCATTCATCCGACCTGAGTGTGTTTCCTCCAATGAGAGTGGTACAAGTAGGCGTTCACAAATGTGCACAAATGTTCTTCTCGTCATGCGAAAATAGCATATAAACTCGTATCAGTGAAGCGGCGAAGCACGTAGCAATCTCACCCCTCCTGCCTGTGACTCCGCACCCACATGTTCCTTTCTGCAGACGTTGCTGCCACTGCCCCGCAAAACGCTGTGGCCAAAAACCTCGTCCTTCTCCTTCTCCGTCTCCTCCTTAAAACAAATAAGCTGTACATGTTTTGGCTCCGGCACGAAAGCAACTTTAGGCTACTTCCGTAAACATTGAGCGCGTTCGCTGCGTGTGACGTCATCGTGTCCTCCAAGGCGCATGCGGGACACTTTTGGGGAGTTTAGCGTTCACACTGGAGATCACATACAATTCGCATTTAACTGGAAATGTGAACGGCCTCGCAAAAAAATCGGATTTCACAAAAAAATCGGAATTGAGCATTAAGCCCTGCAGTGTGAACGTAGCCTTAGAGGCAGCCATTTTGAATACGAGAGCCGCAGAAGGACATTTGGGCTCATCCTTCGCCTAGGCTCCTGCTAGCAGCTGCTCAGCCGCGCTGCCTGAGGGAGCGGAGGAGAGGAGAGAAGGGGAAGGGGAAGGGGAGGGGGGAGCCTCGTGGTTTTGGGTAAACAAGCATGCTGCTGTATCACACGTTGTAATGGATCTAACACATGTTTTGGACTAAATTGTTTTACTGGATTTTATTCGCTGGATCCTTACGGACAGATTGAGGCCAAGTTTATGGTGAAATACAGAGTTTGACCTGTCCAGAGCCTTCAAAGGTAAGCTAAGTAACAAACCTCGTTTTGTGCTTTTCTGTATAAAAGCCCCATGTGCTCGGGGAGTGATTGTTGTGCAGGGAAATTAATTGCATAGTCAAAAAGAGGAGACTGTAAGGTTTCATTTGATGTGTAGAGTGTCATGGTAGACGATCAGGAATGTGTGTTTTCATGCGAAAAGAAAAAAAAATGTGACCGCGGGGCCGCATTTTATTTATACCGTAGTTCGCACAGCGCCGGGTGCGCGCAGGAACGCGAGCTGTCTGCGGTACGGCACGCCCGGGTGACCCTCGAGGTCTGCCGTAGCCAAAAGAGGAAGTGGAATAGCGACTATCCACCTATGCGCCACGAATCCTACACACTGTACCTTTAAGCCTATGGTTATTAAAGGTGCCCTTTGTAACTTTTCTGGGGGAGGGGATGCTACCTGCTCTACCAGGAATGCTCCACAACATGGGAATGCTCCACAACATATTCTTGACCAGTAAATCATCTCTAATTGGTCATCACGGCAGTGTGGGGAAGCTGGTCCAGTGTGGTCACAGTAGGAGGCAGATGTCCACAAATCAGATCTGCAATTTGGCATGGTGCTTGTCTTC
Source organism: Paratrypauchen microcephalus (assembly GCA_036785185.1). Taxonomy (NCBI): domain Eukaryota; kingdom Metazoa; phylum Chordata; class Actinopteri; order Gobiiformes; family Gobiidae; genus Paratrypauchen; species Paratrypauchen microcephalus. Next base: position 6,866,356 of record JAVJIX010000013.1, on the reverse strand, counting down.
ATGGAAATATATAAGTTAAATATCATACTGTGAAAAATTCCAACATCACCATGGTGACGGCCCCTCCTCCCGGAAAGTTAGACAGTGCACCTTTAAAGTAACTATGTGTAACTATTGTATAACATTTCAGGTAAAGCAATAATAGCTCCATGGTGTGGGTGACCGACCCCCCATTGGAAACTTAAATTTTAATTCAAGCTGTGGTTTCTATGCTTCTCTTCTCAATACCTTTGTAATTCTAGTACATTATTGTATGAGTTTTTGTGCTGCTTTTATTATAATCATTGATGGCAGGAAGCCATCTAGATTTAGTAGTTCAATTCAAAATTTGAGATTATCTTTGTGCATTTTTCACTTAAAGTTCTTAAACCCTTTTCAGCTTTAAGCCATGTTATAATGTTCTAGTTTAGGCTTAAGCCTTTATTGGTCTCACACACACAATGACACACAGTGACACACGGGAGAAATTTGACTTCTGCATTTGACCCATCCTTTTCAGGAGCAGTGAGCAGCCATCTTTTTCGGCGCCCGGGGGGCAGTACCGTGAAGGGTCTTGCCCAAGGACCCACACTGGTTAGCTGTTGTTACCCCATTAAAAACATACCCGGTGTTGTGTTTTGTTTCATTAACACATGTTTGAGTAATCCTGCATTATTGGTCTGTCCAAAGCTCAAAATCCTCTGTTCCACCTTGTGATGTCATGTAGTGGTAGTTTTCAAGTTAACGGCTTCCTTTTTACTCTTTATTCAGTAGTGATTGGCAATTCCAGTACTGAAATCATCTAAATAATTCTAGTGAAGGTGTATGGAGTCTAAAAACACAGTGGAGCACTTGTATTACCCCATAACATCACAAAGTCGAACAGTTGGTTTAAAGAACTCAGTCTAATTATGCATGGATTTGTGTGTTAAACGTGTGAATGAAACAAAACACAATTGCAGGTATGTTTTAATGGGGAAACAACACTATAACATAGATGAGAAAATGGCGCAATGTAAATGTCCTTTAAAATATAAAAGCTATTTCTTTCTGTACTATTCTGTCTATTTCTAGAAGGTACACAAGCTGGAACTCCTTTAGTTGCAGTACAATGTGAACGTGTTCGTGTTCCATTATTTAAACTGTAGGTAAGTGTGTCAGTGGGCTACAGTGTGGTTCATCTTGGTGAAAGAAAAGTATAATGAAACCATCAGTCATCCCACTCAACACTGGGTCACACATGTCCAGAGCATCCCAGGGGGCACTTAGATACATGGGCACATCAGCTCCTGCTCTATGGAGGATATAAGAAAAGAAGAAAGATAGTCAATGTGTCTGTGCTCCTCTAACCAAGCATCTTGTTTTTGACTTTTAGAAAATGACAGATTCACATTGTCCAGTAGTTTAAGACAAATGTAGTTATGACCAGCTGCCCTTGTGTCATCCCAGGGTAAGGATTGATGATGATGTTGTGTAGTCCTGAAATAAAGCATGTTTTTCAGATATAAACGAGGCTTGTGGTGCTTGCCTGTCATTAAGTGGCCCATGAGAAATAAAGGTAAAAGGAAATATCTGTCTGATACATGCTCTGTGCCAGTTGTTGGCTATTAAGACACTGTACCTGCAATTACTGGGAAGAATTTTTTACATTTCTTTTTGTTCCGGGGTCTATTGGTTAGATTTGACCATGGCCAGCTATGTAGTTGTTGATATTGTATACTTTTTTTCAGCATTTAACCCATTCTTCCCAACCCTGTTTAAGAACAGGTAGAACATCTTGCTTTGTTCTAATTTTGAGGAGGCAAATTGACTCTTGTGAGCTTTAAGCCATGTTAGACTGTTGTTAGCTCCTTAAAAACATACCTGGAGTTTTGTTTTGTTTCATTCACACATGTTTCAGTAATCCTAAATTATTAGTCAGTCTACATCGACATATACATCTCCGAAGCTCACAATGCTCTGCTCCACCTAGTGAGGTCATGTAGTGGTAGTTTTCAAGTTAACAACTACCTTTTACCTTTAGTTCAGTAGAGATTGGTAATTCCAGGACTGATATTATCCAAATGATTCTAGTGAAGGAGTGTGGAGTTTAAAAGCACAATAGAGCACTTCCTGTATTAACGCATTACATCAAAAGGTGGAACAGAGTAGTCTGGTTAACACCTGACCATATCACAAGTGAGATATGGGTCTGGAAACTCGCTTCGAAAAATCCCGTAGCGGAAGTGTGGTTAGCGATTGCCAACGGCCGTTTATTGGGCGTTATGAATGTCTATCATTGAGCGTATACGTAAGTCCATAGCCAATCATGTCAGTTGTCAGTTCAAACTACAAGCTTCCGTTTGTCATGTGGTACGCGTCACCGTCTTGCCACACCTCCCCCGCTCTCTGATTGGGGCCCTAAATCTGGGACTCTCGCTTGGACGAGTTTCCAGGCCGCCTTCCAGTTCGAAACGAACGGAAGCGGCCTGGGAATTCCCAGGCTAGGAACAGAGGGTTTTCAGTCTAAATCAGCCTAAATATGCAATGTTTGTGTGTTAAACATGTGTGAATGAAACGAAACACAACTCCAGATGTGTTTTGATGAGGAAACATTATAACATAGATCAGAAAATAGCATAATGTGGGCCCTTTAAGTGGTTTATCCTCCACATAAACACATTTAAATCCCAATTGCTTGCATCTTGTGTGACAAGTTTGCAAACCATCTCACCAATTTACTACTATACAAATGTCTATAGTTACATCACCAGTCATGCACATTAAATCCTGTTAATTGATTAAATATGTTTATTCCACAAAATAAAGACTAATTCCATGAAAAATATAACAAGGGAAAAGATTCCAGCACTACGGTGACCTTTTCCATGGATGTCCTCTGGGCTGCTCACACACAGAACTGCAGTGATGTTTTCTAATCGAGTGAACTTGACAATAATTGAACTGTTTTATTTTGCCCTTCTTATCCCACATAAAAGACCGCCATGCCAATTAGCTTTAATTCCCCTTTTTCTTTTCATGCACTGGAGCAGGCACAAACTGTCATATTGGGATCATTTGCATTATCCAAAGCCAATCTGCTTTGAAGTTCCGAGATCCTGTAAGAAAAAGGATCCACTTATCCCAGATGAAAAAAATGTTCAAAGCTCATAAATTCAGTGGAACAGATGTACATTATCATTGGATTTGCCTCTCTCACTCTCTGCTCCGGTATTGGTAATAGTCTTCCTCATGTCCTTCTCATCCGTAGCATTTAGCATCTTGCTTTTACAGTGACTTGTACCCTGCTGGGCCAGTCCTCACTTCAAAGCTTCCGTGTATTTGTTGGAAACAAACCACACACAACATATCATGGCAGCCTCTCATTTCCACATATTTAAGTCAATATCACTGCTGTCAGACTGGTGGCAACACATGTCCACACCCATTCTATTATTCTATATTATTCTATTCTATTCTGTTATTAGATTTGATCATTTTATTGTTTGGATATTAGCAAAACAACTCAAGTTGTTTTACAGATAATTTTCCGTGCAAGCAACAACAATTTATTCATTCTTACCAAACGCTTTAATTTAATACTATTTATCCTTCTGCAGTGTTTTCCAGATGACTAATGTGAACATAATTACTTTTAGGCTAATTGCTGTGGATTGTACTCATTTATAAATAACCAGTATAGAAATACTAAAACCATTAAAAATCTTGTGTACATTCCCATTGGGATTTACATGGTATAGATCATTAATCTACAAATGAAATGCTTTATTTGTGGACTCTCCATATACAAATGTATTAATCTTTTCTGTACCAGATTTAGCTATTCGTACTGCTACTCTGCATCTACTGTCCCCTCCCCACGCTGCACATACACATAAAAATACACATTACACTAAATTACTTTATTAATTATTGACTCATTAAGATCCTCCTCTCAGGCAATGGACTTCCAGGCTGCTTTTCAGAATTTAGCAACTTGCTGCTTAAACGTCAGCTTCCTTGTAGCCCTGAAATGTGTGTGGTGCAGACAAAAGAGCCCAAGAATATTTAGTGTGACCACACCAGAGTCCTGTGGAATACATACAATGACATGTACTGAGAAGGTGCACTCCAGACTATGTGGCAAACTTTGAACAGTGATGGGGCACACACCTGAATACTTTACCAAATAAAAGTCCAGGGTAGCTGAGATGAGAAGGACAGTGTCTCCCATGGTGTTATTTCAAAGGCGTGAATGCATTACCCAAGCGATACTTTGCACAGCTGAGGAAAATCTCCATGAGCACCAAGGTTATTACCAATATACTGTATGTGAGCAGTTGAAAGGAATGCAGATCAAAGTGAAAAAAAAAAAAAAAAGTTTTATGGCAGTGAGCAAAGAGCAGTCCATTCAGCTGTGTCTTCTGTGAGGTACTGAGTTTTCCAAAGAAAACTTTAAGGTTTGGGTCTGTCTTTGAGAGCAAAGTACCATGTGGTACAGTATGGTCTAGCGTAACCCAACATGTTTTAGTATTTTACAGTTTGAATTTGGAAAGGAAAAACCCTGTAACTACAAGAGATATTTTTGAGAAATTTCATAAGGTGACATGTACATTGGTATAAAAGTGTACTGTACCATTGCAATGAAAAATTAAGTTTTCAAACACGTACATCCTTGATATTTTGGATTCTTAATCTAAATTATACATCTAAATGTAGATCCAGAAAAGCAAGCATGATTGTGGAAATTGTTTTGTAAGCCTAAATGTGTGACTTCATAGATAGTTTGTCTCCCTTTAGGTAAGGTGTGATTCTGCAAATAGCTTTAATGTGTGAAGCAGTAGCATTAAAGCTCAGGTAAGCTGTGTTGAGCACAAAAGGGTCTTTGTAATGATGACATTAGTTCAGAAGAAGCCATATTATGTTACCAAAAGGCAGACCCTGATGTCTGGCTAGAGATAAGCTGCTAAGCTCCACATGAAAGTGAGTGTGCGTGTTGGGGGGATGGCACAGTGAGCAGCTGTGGATCGCCACATTTGGGGACTGTCTCTGACACCAGGCTAGAGATGCACTGACCAGCACTCTCATAGTGAGGTGTCCATAGGAATATTTCGATTCAGCTGTCTGGAAATAAGCTTATATCATTTGAATTTGTCCAAATTATAATTACCGGTATGTATAAACTGGTATGTAACACATTTGGATGGTTTAAGTCACTGGAATATCAACTTAAACATGACACATACTCAAACTTTAGAATGCTATCTTGAGCCTGCTCTTCCATGTACTGTGTAACTTACAAGTCCTGCATGTGTCTAGATGGGAGTACAGACTCATAACTGTCCATGACAGCTTTGGGTCAGACAATTGTCTATAGGTGTGAATCTTACTACACACAAGAACCATTTCACATTGTTCATTTATAGTTTCATTAAAAAAAAAATCAAACTATAAACTATTAAATAGAAAACATTGTCCATGTCAATGGTCAACAGTGTTCTATAGTATTCATTAGTTAAATGTTGTGAATCGTGTGTCCAGATGTGCTAGATGGTAACAAATCTATAAACATAATCAATAAGGAAGGAGGACATAAAAGCAATGGTTGCTTTTTAGAGAAACTACTCATGATGAAAATTTAGATGACACCAACAAACAAAGGCTTGAAAAATAACAACTCAAAATGTTAAGAACAGGGTTATCTTTAATATTGTAAAATGGCATTTCCCTTGGCACAGATTTGCAATTCAATAAATAAAGCAAGTAATCAATAAAACATCTACTTTTATTTTATCTAAATCATTTTGAAAACAAGTAGAAAGGATGGCAGTGATGAACTTTTACAACAAACATAATCATATTGAAAGAGAAAAAACAGCTTGAGTTGCCCTGCAATACTGCAATAAATGGAGTGTGGTAGCTTCATATTCAAAATCATAAATAAACTTTAAATTCTAAAAAGGTTTCCAAATGAGAGGAATAATGCATAATACTGTAATTTTAAGAAATTTTAATCAGCCAATTCCAAGCAGCAGCTTATTTGGTTTCAAATAGTGACGGTACAAAGTTAAAATAAGGGACAGTTTATCATAGTAACTAACTGTTGTTGTTGTTGTCTGGACCACCCTGCTGGAAAAATAGTAACCAGTTTAGATGCCATTTCCACATTACACGCTACACTTACACTATTTCAATTATTATCTAAGGAGTGCTATGAGGCTAACTTAGCATCACAACAGCTGCAGAAGATGACTGTTGCTTGCACAAGAATCTTGCTCATCCCAACCACGACCACATCCAACTACGAGGCAGTGAATGGCAGCTTGTACTGTTTTACATTGTGTTAACACCAAGGCACTTCTCATTAAACTAATTCACATGTCGTGTAATTGTCCGAATGCATGTTCTCTTAACACATAATGCTAAATAAGTCCCTTGACCAGCCAGAGAACATAGAAAAATGAGCAGACATTATGTAGAGCTCCCTACAGACATAGAGAGGCATCCAGCATAGGAATGAGACAGCTGAAAGAAGGCCTGCCCCAAACACGCCACATGCTGATCCTTGTTGGCAACTAATGGGGTCACAGTGGCAAATTTACAGCACTGCATAGATAACAAGGGACAGAAATATGACTAATGTACTGGTAGAAAATGGAAAGCTCATGGAATATTTTAAATATGAAATGATTTGATTTGGGAATTCTGACAAAATGTAATGTATACTGTATTTCTAATCCAAATTTGTTCAAAAGGAACTACCGGTCACTAATAGAGAGATGTACAAAAAGTGAATAGGATTTTATACAGTAGGTCAAGTGGTAATAAAGGACAAGCATAATGGTTTTAGTGAATACAAAGATATCACATTATCAATAAAGCTTATAAAATTGCTAACAATATACACCTATGTACAGTAAATGTTAATAAAAGAGTGATCTTTACAACTTCAACACACCTACTCTTTGTGTACATATTTTAAAAGCCGGTAAAAGCTTAGCTAAAATCGTAACAACAATTAAGATTATATTAGAGGTAGCAGCAGATTTGGGATCTTGGTTCATTTTACTTCTCAGCAGGTTCCTTCATATTTTTACCATTGGGGATATTGCATGTTCAAATAAGAATCTTCATATTTTTTTACAATAATTGGCCAAGCATCCAGCTTTAAATATCATTCATTCAAGTGGTTTCTCCACAGACACCAGTGTCGTGACACCCACAGGACAAGGACAACAAAACTCTTTCTCACAAACACACATATGCCCTGCTCTTCTATCATTTGCTATCCTTCATTAATGTTAATGTTTACATCACAGTCTTTACTCCTAACATCCCCCTATCGTCTTAACCCTGGTGGCTTAGTGGTTTACAAATGTGGTGCTTTTTGATACAGTTCATTTGTTATTTGAGAGCTTTGTGAAGCAGCAGCTGTTACTCTCATACCCATATTGTGGCCTTGGATTGTGTCCCTGTTGCTTTACCAAACTCTGTTATGTCTGAACCATTTCCTTATAACAGTCTTTGTTGTGGCTTCCCAGTGACTGTCCTCTACTCCACTAAACCCAGTCAGTGTTTGGAAAAAGGCAATCTGAGGCAGTAGTTCAATGGGACACTTCAGTTTTGTAGTTGTTCAGGACTGGTAGAAGTGGTGGTAGTGGTGATGGTGTTCATGGTGATGGTGATGCTCGTGCCGCTGGACCACTTGTGCCCCATCGTAGAGCACCACACTGGGCATGTCCCGCACCTGTTCCTTCTCCACTACTGCCCCAGTAGTAGACACATGTCCCAAAGCCCGATAGCCTTGACTGTCCTTGGACCTTTGCTTGAGCTTGCGATAAGGTGCAGTCGATTGGTGAGGGGGTGTTTGGCTGGGCAGGGCGGGCGCAGATGAGATTCCTCTATTCCTTATTGCCCTACTGCTGTTTTGTGTGGGAGCTGTCCGGCTGTGGGTCTTAGGAGAGCGAACGCCATGTTTGCCTTGTTCATGCACTCGTAACCGGACAGCATGAAGTCCCTCGGGGGTGTCCACTACAGCCTGCAAGCGGCGATGGTGGGCATGAGAGTGCCCGTTTTCAGGTTCTTGAGAGCGAGAACGTGTTTGGTTGGATGGCCGTGTCTGGGGCTCCGCCTTTGTTGTCTCTGCAGCAGGCACTGTGATAGAACATAGAGTAGTGTTTTAGCCACAGAGCAAAGCATACCAAAGCATTCAGATTCATTAATGGCACATTTAAGCTGTTTGCTTTAATAGATAAGATTTTTGCACCTATATTGCACTTAATTCTATTACTTTTTTATTGTAAGGTTGTTTTCATAGGGGTTCATGAACTGCTATGAACAGTCTAATGCCACGGATCCTGACATCGCCCAGTATGGCACAATTGGGGCCCCACCCTGGAGCCAGGCCAGGGCCTTTGCTCATGGGGCCTGGTCGGGCTGAGCCTGAAAAGTTCATAGTTCATAGTTTGCTTTATTGTCGAAAAACCATATGTACAATACACATAGAAGATCGAAAATTTGTTTCCCCCCTGACCAAGCAGGACAGTGATAAAGACGGTTAGGGGAGGGGCTGCGTGCATGTGCACGCCGCCGACTCGGAAATGACAGAGATGAAAAGTGCAGTACAATCAATAACAATATTCACAAACATATTACGACAACAACAATTGGACAGGTAAAACACATCGCGTTTTTTTCCGTTGGTGACAGACGGGCAGGTGGGAAGGGGAGCAATCCAGAAAAATTGATTAAATTGATTGACAACTGAAGAAGAGGCAGACACTACTAAATAGACAGGGCTTTCGGCAGCTTTCGGCCTTGGATGTGTTTGTGCAGAAGGTGCAGTCAAAACAAAGAGTCCAGTTGAATCACATTTTCAGGAGAATTGATTATACCAGAAAGGGGAAATTTAAAGGGATATGCCACCCCCAGGTCAAATTTGGGTATCTCCCCACAGTCCAGAGACTAAAATAAGTGGTGGGAAGCGGTTTCCTGCTCACCCAGCCATTGTCCGAGTCTGTCGCCGCGGTATCTGCAGCTACTCCGCCTTAGACTGGAGTCTAACGTCGCCAGAGAAAGATTTCGGCCAAAAGGAATTAATTTGCTCGATGCGTTTCCCAATTACTTTCTGTGTAGTGCGCATTCATATCGAGTGCAAATAAATGTGCAAATCAACACGGAGAGCTTGCCTTGGTCATTTTGGGTGGGAACTATTTTCCAGTGCGGAAGAATAAAGCCGAATCATGCAGCACGCTGCCAGGGGAATCCCTGTTACGCACCAGGAAGGGAGTTCCCCTGTTGCAAAGCGTGGTGCGTGATGACAGACTCGGACAATGGCTGGGTGAGCAGGAAAACGCTTTTCACCACTTATTTTAGTCTCTGGACTGTGGGGAGATGCCCAAATTTGACCTGGGGGTGGCATATCCCTTTAACATAATCACTACAATTTTTAGAACCCAGGCAAACAGACAATTTGCCAGAACCCTGGTTTCTGCCAGGCCTCCAACTTCCTGCAGGGCTGTGCGACTCGCAATCCTCCCCCTGGCACCTAATGATAATAAATACGGACTGCGCCACTGTTCCCCACAGTTCCACATCCATTATCCGCGATGTTATCCAGTGCCGGGGGGGTTCCACAGACTGTGATGGTACAGTTCAATCTGTGTTTTCTCCTTCTGATGTAGCCTCCCCCAAGTTCGCAGCCCCCTAAAATGACCAGCTGGCGGCTCAGGGCTCTTTTATCTGCTTGGTTCCAATTAGTGATGGGTCAGAAAATATCCCCCAGGCCAATCCAGATGTCCTGCCATCAAAATTCCAATAGTAAATCATTCCGCTTCCTCCAGTAACAGCGGTGCCAGGTGCACTATGTGTCCCTCGTGTATCAGGCACTCCTCCGTGAAAAAGTATACCAATTGCTTTGGGACCAGCTTTATCCAATTCACGATTTATCCATCCATCCATCCATTTTCTTCCGCTTATCCGGGGCCGGATAAGCGGATCTCTGCAACATCGCGTGGCGGTCGGGGACAGTACCTCTGGACTGGCAGACCGGGGTGGTGGTCCCTCTGTTTAAGAAGGGGGACCGGAGGGTGTGTTCCAACTATCGGGGAATCACACTCCTCAGCCTTCCCGGTAAGGTCTATTCCAGGGTGCTGGAGAGGAGAATTCGACCGATAGTCGAACCTCGGATTCAGGAGGAGCAGTGTGGTTTTCGTCCCGGCCGGGGAACACTGGACCAGCTCTATACTCTCCATCGGGTGCTCGAGGGTGCATGGGAGTTTGCCCAACCAGTCCACATGTGCTTTGTGGATCTGGAGAAGGCATTCGACCGTGTCCCTCGTGGGGCCCTGTGGAGGGTGCTCTGGGAGTACGGGGTTCGGGGCCCTTTGTTAAGGGCTGTTTGGTCCCTGTATGACCGGACCAGGAGCTGTGTTCGCATTGCCGGTAGTAAGTCGGACCTGTTTCCGGTGCATGTTGGACTCCGCCAGGGCTGCCCTTTGTCACCGGTTCTGTTCATTATATTTATGGACAGAATTTCTAGGCGCAGTCAGGGGCCGGAGGGGATCCGGTTTGGGAACCACAGGATCTCATCTATGCTGTTTGCAGATGATGTTGTCCTGATGGCTTCATCAAACCGGGACCTCCAATGTGCACTGGGGCGGTTCGCAGCCGAGTGTGAAGCGGCTGGGATGAGGATCAGCTCCTCCAAATCCGAGGCCATGGTTCTCGACCGGAAAAAGGTGGTTTGCCCTCTCTGGGTGGGTGGAGAGTCCTTGCCTCAAGTGGAGGAGTTCAAGTATCTCGGGGTCTTGTTCACGAGTGAGGGGAGGATGGAGCATGTTCCGGGCATGTCCCACCGGGAGGAGGCCCCGGGGAAGACCCAGGACCCGCTGGAGGGACTTTGTCTCCCGGCTGGCCTGGGAACGCCTTGGGGTCCCCCCGGAGGAGCTGGAGGAAGTGTCCGGGGTGAAGGAAGTCTGGGAGTCCCTGCTTAGACTGTTGCCCCCGCGACCCCGCGATTCACGATTTAGGATTTTGAAAATCTGTTCCAACAGGAGAAAAATGACGAGACGAGAGAAATAAAACATCAGACAGAACAAGGTTTAGGGAGGAAGAAGAAAGTGTGTCTGCTCTTCACGACAGCTAGAATGAAGAAAAAAAAAAAGAAAAAAAAGGACGACATGGGTCCGCCCACCTCCAGGCTCACCACCCGCAGGGTTTCATAGGGTTAGGTGCAAAGAGGACTAGTTAGCAGTCGAAGTCAGAGGCCTCAACAATCTATCTCAATCCTCTGACTTCGACTTCGTGGTTTGGGGACCACAGGATTTCATCTCTACTGTTTGCAGATGATACTGTTTTGATGGCTCCATCGACTCAGGACCTACAACATGCACTGGGGCGGGTTGCAGCCGGCTGGGATGAAGATCAGCTCTTCCAAATCTGAGGCCATGGTTTTCGACCAGAAAAAGTTGGCTTGCCCTCTGTAGGTGGGTGGAGAGGTCCTGTTTCAAGTGGAGGAGTTTACGTATCTCAGGGTTTTGTTCACACGTCAGAGGAAGATGGATCGTGAGATTGACAGGTGCAGCGTCGGCAGTGATGCGATTGCTGTACCGGACCATTGTGGTGAAGAGGAAGCTGAGCCAAAAGGCAAAGGCTGAGCCAAAAGGTCAGTCTATGTTCCTACCCTCACCTACGGTCATGAGTTTTGGGTAATGACCGAAAGGACAAGATCATGGATGCAAGCGGTGGAAATGAGTTTCCTCCGCAGAGTGGCTGGGCACACCCTTAGAGAGGGTAAGGAGGGAGGAGCTCGGAGTAGAGCTGCTGCTCCTCCAAGTTGAGAGGAGCCAGCTGAGGTGGCTCGGGAATCTGTTCCAGATGCCTCCTGGATGCCTCCCTAGGGTGGTGTTCCGGGCATGTCCCACCAGGAGGAAGCCCTAGGGAAGACCCAGAACCCACTGGAGAGACTATGTCTCTTGGCTGGCCTAGGAATGCCTCAGGGTCCACCTGGAAGAACTGGAGGGAGTGTGCATGGAAAGGGAAGTCTGGGCCTCCCTGCTCAGACTGCTGTCTCCACCCCGGCCCCGGATAAAGCGGAAGAAACTAGATGGAGATATGTGTATGTGTGTGTGTGTGTGTGTGTGTGTGTGCGTGTGTGCGTGCATGTGTGTGTGTGTGTGTATGTGTGTGTGTGTGTGTGTGTGTGTGTGCGTGTGTGCGTGCATGTGTGTGTGTGTGGAGACTGGACACTAAAGCAATGATTTAGTGTGTCTGATTTACATCAAGAAACTGCAACTCATGCTGTGAGGTGTTGGGGCAACACACAGAAGCATATAATGTAATATATACTTCAGTTGCGGTTTATTTGCCATTTTCAGTATAAAAACATACTGGAAAAAAGAAGAGAGAAGCCCAATGTGCTTCTCTATGTCTGTACTTCTAATGTAAAAACTGTATTCCAATGGGCTGAAACTAGAGCAGTTGCTCTATATAAACAGATATCTGTATTGGAAATGGAAAACACCACAGACAACCAGTATTTATCTAATTGCTCTAAGTGGGTGCTGAAATAATGAGGACTTCTGAACAGTGATGACTTTTTGTTCATTTTTAGACTTGAAACATGTCTATGCCTCTTGCTCTCACCATTTCCAAAGCGAGACGTGTAGTTCTCAATGCCAGCTAGATCCAAGTAGTGGTTCCTGCGCTCCAGGTTCTCGTCCACACAGTGGCGCTGGCAGCCCGGCTGGGTGTGGTGGTCACTGTGGTGGCGCCTGTGAACATAGCAGTCACCTCTCATTAGGCACCATTGGGCACTTCAACTTCAGAATAATGTGCTTGGTGAAAGTTAAATAAGTGTTCTTTATGACCAAGCAGCTGGAGAATGATGGTTGGGGAAGTAAGATTATGACTGGAAAATCACAGGTTTAAACCTCAGCACAAGCAACGAGGCAAAAGGATGAAGGTAAAAATAGGCCCAAAGTAACATACATGGATTCCAGACTAGCCTTAAAAGGATGTTGGTTTACCTTTGGAGCGCACGAGACTTTTTGTCTGCACTCTTGGGGTCTTCTGTGCACTTGTCATTTTTCTCTCTGGAGTGGGATGTGTCTGTTTATGAGCCAAAGACATGAGGCTATTATCAAAGAGAGCTTTGCACACGACACGTCAACCACACACACATACCATGACAGTCACACAAGCCTTGAAGAAAGCAATCTTTGTTTTAGGATTTAACTTTGAAGATCTATGGAGAAGGAAAAACAATGCTTCATTTATTCTATTTCCATCCCCTGCTCTGTAAAGCATGGAATGAATCAGGCTGGCCTCAGAAAGAGATTATTAAGGATGCGACTTCTGAAGAAGCTCGAAATTAGAATGAAGATTCAAAGCATGTTCTGTCTCTTTTGCTCAGATATTTATAGCAAAAACAATAGGATTCAAACACATAGGAATATATTTTTCAGCTATTTCTCCCTGTCTCTTGTTTACCAAGTTGTCAACAGTGAGAAAAGTTAAGTTGAACGTAGTTATATTTCCCCAGCAGCTTAGAGGAGGGGGGGTTGAAAAAAAGAACATTTGAGAAAAAAATGGCTGTGGTTATCAAAAGGATTCAGCACAACTCTTAAGGTTTCTTTCAGAGTATTTGAAGGCGCAGTGGGTGGGGGGAGGGGGATCTCTCTTGGTTCTGTCACTCCCCCCATCATTAAAAATGAACCCCATTGAGTGGAAGAGATGGAGCGATGCAGAGGCTGAGAGGAACAAAGCTGTGACAGGCCTGAAGCAGTCGCCGTTCTACGTGACACACAAGCCCGTCTCTGGGTGAGCCACTCAGAGTGCTGCACAGTAGGACCCAGGCATGCCCTTTCTGTCCCTGTGCCTCCATCAGCAGTCTCAGCACTACACAAAATGAACAAACCTTGTGGACAACTTCTCCACCGCTGGCTGGAGTCTGGGGTGACAGAGAGCTTAACCCGGAGTGTCTTACTACTGCTGGGGGAATGGTTGACCGAGGCGTCCACCACTTCATAGATAGTGTGAAGTAAGCTGGTGATATCCTACAATACAGTACAGCAATTAAATGATCAAGCCAAACAAACAACATAATGACAAAATGAGAAAAATATGTTTTTAAATCAATATTATACATCTGTCAAGTGGCACAGTACAGAGAACAGGAAGACACTCTTGTCAGTAACTGAAGTGATCAGATCCCGATTTCTACATTTACGAAAGAAATGTCAAGGCAGAAGCAGGGGAACATGACTGAGACGTCAGGCCTCATACCAGCAGTGCTACAGAAGTCTAATCTGTAAAGTTTTTTTTATTATGATGATGAAATATATTTATTTTTCAAATGTAATCTGAACAACATGTCTAAACTATAAGTAACAAATAATTACATTAATCATAGTGGGAATGCAGAGTGGACTACAGTATACAGTATTGTTCCACATCAAGAAGTGCCATTCAAGTTAATTGAAAATTGTATTCTATAATGAGCTTGGATTTGTGTTATTGGTGTACTGTTCAAAGTAAAATATAAGTACCTCTCTTGTGACTTTGCCATTGTTGTCAAAGTCATAGAGGGTGAAAGTCCACTCCTGCCTGTTATCTTCCTCCAAAGACACGGCACACTCCAGCTCCTACAAAAGGCAACATTAATCCATCAAATGTACAGTGCGAGTACACTACATGCAGTCCTATTGCCCTAGTTTCTTCCAGAGGGGAGGCAGTAAACAGTGTGCTGAGGGCTGACACTCACTTCAAACTGGAGCTGTTTTTGTGGCCCTGCGGGAGACTGGCGGTCCCTCTCCAGCATCTTCTCCTCCGCACAGCAGCTGTCTGTCTTCTCCGGGGGTAGAGCCACTGTAGAGACACACACGCAGATAAAAGCCAGAGCCTGAGGATGGAAACCTTCGGTGCAATCATAACCTGAGGATATGCCGCTTCCTTCATGTTCTTTCTAAAGCACTACTTCCAAGTTTGGCAGTCACAATTAAGACGCATTACTGACTTCTTTACATGTGCTTCAGCGCAAAGAAAGTGTGTGCTTTATATTATGATATACTGAGAGAAATTGTTTTTGCAAAGTTGCAGTATTGTTATAATTAACATTTAGAATAATTTTAATTTAAAGCATGATTATTAAAAAAATAAAATTCATTTTGTCACAGTGTTTTAGCCTGATGTTTTGGGGAACATTCATGACAAAATGTCACTAATACTAAAACTATACACTGTAATCATGTCCTGTATGTCTAGCCACCTACGTGTAGAAAGTCCCAGTGGGAGCACACAGAGGGGAAAATGTCTGACATGAAACTGAAAGAGATAACATGTCTCCAACACTAGGGCCTTCTGTGGTATTTGAATATAAATGAGTGGGATAAGGACAGAATGGAAACATCAAACAGCCTATAGGAGGCCCCTGTGTCCCAGCTCAGTGCAACAGAGTATTCCATGCGATGGCATGACATTTAACATGTATTTTCACAGACAGAACACAGCCTATAGAGGGGATGTTTAATATGTCATGTGCATTGTCTTTCATACACTATGTTCATCAAACATTGACAGACAGAGTCAAGGGCAGTTGAAGACCTCTGCACCCTATGCCAGTCAATTGCAGTTTGTCTTGTAATTTGGAAAATTTAGTAGTAGAAGGGATGTCAACAATTAATCGACTTACGATTAATTGTCGATCAAGACGTTGGTCGATCAAAATGCATTAATTGCAATTAATCGCTAATCGCGGACACGCGCACCCGCGTGGTCACGAAACAAGGCAACCGCTCACCACGCTGCGCCAAGCTCGACTCACAGCCGGCCGCAGGCGCCAACGGCACTGCTCAGCAGCCCGCGCTTACACCGGGGCTCAGCAGCGGGCCTCGTGCAGGCCTCGCGGGTACACCGGGGCTGCTGAGCACGAGATCGAACCGCGGCGCCCGTGCGTAGTCTCAGCCCGAGCCACAAACCAGCCGCACAAAACCAGCAGCGGCACGTGGTGGTTTAATACTGGTTTAGTCCAGGTTTAGTCCAGGCCCAGTCCAAGTTTAGACATGGTTTAGACCTGGTTTAGTTCTGGTCTAGATCTGGTTTAGTCCATGTTTAGTCCTGGTCTAGTCTCTTAGCCAATCAAGATGCAGAACACAATGTTTAAAAAAAATAAATAAAAAAAAGTTACACTATAAAAAAAAAAAATTGGAAAAAATAAATAAATCCGTGAACCGCGATAGAGCGAGGGATTACTGTATTTTGTTATTCAGCATCAATACATTTATCTGCTTTTTACTAAGGAATAAATGATTGAGGAATATACAATATAATAATACTATGATATATTTTTGACTCAGTGTTATGTATACTATAGCTTATATTCTTAAAGACCCTATTGAAACAATAAACTTCAGGTGAAAAACGCCGCTTATCAATTAATCGTAAGTCGATCGATAAGGTCAGTCGACTTTAGATTAATGAATTAATTGATAATTTGCATCCCTAAGTAGTAGTATATTAATTTAAAGAATCAACAGAGCTTTAGATGACATATGGCCATAAAATTATATAATTTAAAAAAAAAATAACATTGCCAAATTCTAATCTAATTCACAAATCACTCACATGTAACTGAGATTTGGAGGCAATACACCCCTAAAAGGCTCACTGGATTACACCTCTGGTCATTTGTCTTAGCATAACATCCAATCAGAGTCCTCCGTACACAGACCACATCATCAGGCTACCCCCATCTGTCCACCACACTTTGAAGTTCTGTTTTCAAACCTTTTGAAAGAGGATCAGAATGGCTGTTAAACAGAATCACTAATTAATTAAGCCAAGTCAAATTTGAAACACTGTTTGTTTGCTCGCCAACAGAGCAGACACAACAGCCACAATTTCTGTTCTCCTGATCCAAAGCAGATCAAAGCGGATCTATCTCATCCCTGGGCAGAGGAAATGCCAGAAATGAAAGGCATCATCCCAGGGAGCTTTTACCAACTATTGGAGAGGAGCAGCATTCTACGCCCTGCTGTTTGATCATCTGAGGTGTGCACAGGAAATGTTGTGTGTGAGGGCAAATCTCTTCCATCGCAGACTCAATCTGGTGGAAGATGCTAATCTTGAGCTAATGAAATGCCAGGAAGAGTAACAGTAATCTGCCTCTCTCACCTCAACACTGTGATAAGCCTCTCTCTATGAGGGAAACACCCTCAGAGGATTGGCTGGGGGATCTGAGGGGCAACATGAGGGCAGTGTGGGCTGGCACAGACACCACTGCCCCGTTCCAGCAGCACAGATCCCCACACGTGCAGACACTTGAACAGAGCAGAGTGTTGCAGAGGTCTGAGCCAGCTCAGCACTACAGAGTACTGTATTACACCAACATGATCTGCCTCAGATCTACGTCTGGCTCCAGAGAACAGGTGAATTCAAATGGAGCTAGACCACACTTTTCACAAAACACTGGCAAGAATGAGCTGCTCCTGTAGCCTTAAATGATTACAGAAGAGCGAATAAAAGCTTGTGTAAATGATTTTTTTTGAACACTTGCTGTATCAATGTAACATATCCTACGGATGTTTCATCATAGAGCCTCAGTTCTTTTTAATCTGCAGAAATGTTTTTGAAAATTTCACCAAAACCCAGAGGAGAAAAGCTTTATGTCCAAATAGTCCTGTCATTTCTCTACACACTTTTGTTGTATTTTTCAACATAGATTCTTCATGCATTACAACCGATTATTATTTTTGATTTATATTTTGATTATAAAATCCCAATGGTGATTCTACAGCCAATATTACAACTATACTTCACATTAGGATAATAAAAAAATAGCATATATAGCCCTGTGTGGTCAAGACATGAACCAGCCAAAATAAACAGAGCAGCCCTGTTTTAATGAGATCCATCTGTCTTAGGGAGAGCCTTTAATGACTAATATTCATACAGATACTTAATATAAGTGTCATTTTATGTTCTAGTCCATGAATCCAGCTAAACATTTTATAACAACCTTCACACCCGCCTAACACGTCACGTTGACTTTAGATGCAAGGCAAAGGCTTTCTCTTTGTGGAGCTCTTAATCCAGGATCACATCACATCAGGGATAAAACATGGGGGAAGGAGGCAGTTTGCACAGCCCATAGGGGGAGGGTAGGAGAGGTAAAGAGACTGCCTCAGCACATTGTTGGGACTTTGAAAAGGGGCACAGAGATATGCCATACAGATAAATGGATTTGTTTTACTCAAATACAGTATGTTTTCATTTCAAATTAAAATGAATAAGGAGTTCTTACCTTCTAAACGATAGTGTTCATTGCCAATTCCTTCTGCACAGACGTCAGCAGAGTCCTAAAAAACGCAAAAGAAATATATCATTGGTTTGAATCTGAAAGTTTGCACATAAAAAAAACAAGTTTAATGACGCAAATCCCAAGTGGCCTTCCCACAGGAATCGATGCACACAGATTAAAATTATAGCATTTCCAACTCTTTATATGGCCAAAGTTTGACAACTGTGCACCGGGCTTCCACAGAAGTCGACATTTAAATTGAACATAATTGCAGGACTGGGACCAGCTGGCAGAAAGAATTGAAAATATGAGAGTATCTAAAACATGACTGCCTGAGCTACAGTAAGTTCTAAGAAAGAGGTTTGGGCTGTGGGGCTATTTCTGTGGAGGCAGCTTGTTGTTGCAGCGATATGCTTGTTTTTATCCTGGGTCATTTTCACCCGGGTCTGTTGGCAGCTCTATATGTGAGCGCATACCACAGTGACTGGAGAGACATGTGATCCATAGCTTCACCATGGAAAAGTCTGATCAGGTGTCCAAGTGGCATTACAGTCATCTGTCCCAAAAGCATGACTTACGGGCTGACAAACAGAAATAGTGTTTCCCACTTCATAACATTCATAACATTCTCCTGCTGGCCAATGAAAAGCCCATCTGAAATTTTGATTCCATTTGAATGCATATTCTCTGTGTGGTAAATGAAGAACTAATGCTGTGTTTACAAATTAAGTGGCTGACAATCAGTAGAACACCTTATTGTAAATGTAGCATAAAAATTCCAATCTCATAAATCAGAACTCAGCATAATAGTTCGTCCAGTGTCTCCAGTTATTAAAAAGAAAATCTTTACACATATAGATACGTTATAAATTATGGGTGATTAATCATTATGCTTTGACCCCCTGTGGGTGGCCTGACCAGGGGAATGGAGCAAAGAGGGTGCTGACTGTCAGATCATGAGGCTGATAGCTCTAGAGCCAGGCCTCTGGATTAGCCTGTGTTTGTTGATGGTATGAGCAGGTCAACACGCAGCTAGTATTATGGTCTGGACTCATGCTGCACCTCCTTGAGAATCATAAGAACAGCAATACTGTCAGCAATACAACAGGCAAATTCATGGCCTTTTCAAATTGTTTGTATAGGTCACAAAACAAAATGCAAATCTGAGCGTTTCAGAAAGACTTTTGTTCCTGTTGACTTTTTAATTCACATAGTTAATGTTTTTTGCACTTTTAATACAATGTAGTTTTTGCTACTACAGTGGTACCTCACCTTACGAAAGACCCAACAAACGAAAATTTGAAGTTACGAAACGCCTTCACGTTAAATTTTGGTCTCTAGATACGAAAGAAAATTCAAGTTACGAAACGCGAAATGTCAAAAATTCAAATAATGCGCGCTCAGCCCCACACATTATACGCTTTTCTCAGACTGGATTTAAACTTTTCTCACATTTGTCTCTCGTTTAAACACTCAAACTTTCATAGATTTTCAACAAAATGTATTAATAGTGAAGCGTGGGGGGAAGGGGGAGGGCGGTGTGTGCGCACGCGGACACGTGTGTGATAGCACAGCATGACCCGGCGCGGGGCGCGAGCACGAGACCCGTGCTCAAACCATGCCAGGTCTAAACCAGGTCTGAACCAGGATTAGACCACCGCGGCTCTTGCATGCGTTCGTTCATGCGCTCAGACTGCGTGCGGTCCCCCTCGCTGCTCGCCTCAGCGGTGACTCGAAACGAAACCAGGAAATAGACCCGCACGCGGCGCTTTAATCCACCTGGTTTAGTCCAGGTTTAGTCCTGGTCCAGTCCTGGTTTAGTCCAGGTCTAGACCTGGTCCAGTCCAGGTTTAGACCTTGGTCTAGACTGGTATAGTCCACGTTTAGTCCTGGGTCTACACAGTCTCTACGCAGGAGAGACTGTGTTACACAGTGTTACACTATAAAAAAAAGTTACACTATAAAAAAAAAACTTGGAACGAATCAGGTCTTTTCCATTGAAATAGCTACTCAACTTACGAAAAATTCACGTTATGAAACCACTTATGGAACGAATTAATTTCGTAAGGTGAGGTACCACTGTATTGTAAATGAGCTACTGCAACTAAAATAAAATATATCTAATTAAATCTAATGCTGTATTATAATATCAGCCATAACTCCTGTTCCACAGGCCTCTAACCAGAAGAATCACTGCAGACTTCTTTGAGTTCCTAATGCCCGAGAAACATAACACAGGCAACATGCCTTTTTTAAGGATGAATGATCCAAATGCGTTTTGCCAACATTGATGGATGGGAACTTTATATAAGATTGCTAATCATGGTCAGCTAATTTTTATATGAAGGAGGCTTAGCTCAACATGAAAGCATATAGAAAGCCCTCATTTTGTAAATGTAGTTTTGAACAATTATTCAGTTTTTAATTTTGGCGGAAGTGACCAAGTCTCTGTCTTTAGGTTAGCCTTGGTGAGCCTTGGGTTGAGTCTGGGAGTCCCTGCTGAGAGTGCCAGCTTGGTTGTGATAAGAATATAAACAAAATTAACCAAAATATACTTCTATTATTTACAGTTGGGCACAGACCAAAAGAGCGATGTGGGGCTGTCCTCCCGTGGACACCCCACCTGCAGGAGGATCCATACAGGCTGGTACAGTGAGATTTGGACGGTAGATCTGCTTGTAGACTGTTGCCCCTGCGACCCGAACCCGGATAAGCATAAGAAAATGGATGGATGGATGGGTACAGCAATATGTAAGATAACAGGAAGTGTGTTGCATATAAGAAGGCTACCATATTTTGTGCAGTACTTTCACATTTACTTCAGATATTACACTGACAGCATTTAAAAGAACACTGGTCAGGATTCTTCTTCGAACTCTGCTTACCAGACAGACAAACAGACAGTACCTCACCAAAGCTTTTTGTTAACTGAACACACTGCTAATGTCACACATTCCGATCACCCTGTATGCAACTGGCCAGGACAAAGTGTGACAGCAGCTCTCCAAGACCCTGTGGAGGAGAGTCTGAAGGAGGCAGTGACATTATGACCCACCGTGCAAACTGACAATTTATGCAACCGACGACAGCTTCCCTTCATTGCGTGCCAGGGTGGGGCAGGCCTTCGCAGAAATGGTAGCCCCACTGGCATTTCATCAAAACCAGGGGAAAAATTTAATTACAATTGTGGGTAGATGCCTCCTGTCCTGTCTGTTGCCCTGGTGCGAAAACACCCAAAGGGTCCAGTGGGACAATGGTGATGACACGAATGAGGAGTTGAGCACATAAAGGCCCATTTAGTCAAGTGCAGAAGCTGAAATAGACTGGCAGAAGAGACAAGGAGGAAAATAAAAATAAGGCCTAGTTGCTCTAAGTCATGTACTGGAGAAACTTTGCTATGGTTGCAAGTGCACATTAGCATGCTAGTTGTTGTTGTTAGCTTTACAGTCACGGCAAAACTGCAGTTTGGTTTCCTAGAGCTGTGGAAAGCACTTATAAACTCATTGCAGTGAATATTTTGGATGGTTGGAATGCATAAGGTAAGTGAGGACTAACTTTGGACCACTGCATGAACTACTTCCTTTTTCCAATATTTATTCAATTTTTAAGGCAGTAAAAATCAGGTAATTGTAAATGTTTTTTGTTAGTATCGTCGACCCTATAGCTTCCGCACAATTGGCCATCATTTAGCCTTATTATTTATTATTATTTTAAGTGAAAAGCCAACTGAATACATTATATTGTAGTGCTGTGTTAGCGTTTTGTTCAAAATGCCAGAGAATTTGAACATAGCTAATGGCTCCAATGCACTCTGCACTAAATATAGAATATAGAATGCAGAAAACACATGTCTGGACCCAATAAGCAACACATGAAAAAACTTCTCAAAGTTTGAGACCTGCAAATTAGCTTAGAGGTGTAATGTTACTGGCAGAATGTCCCTGGAGAGGAAATACCCTTCCCCTCAACCACCCCAAAGAGTAAACTGAGATACACAGGAGGCAGTTTCAAAAGACCAAGCACAACACAATACACAAATGTGGAGCATGACCCATCCTCCAAGGTGAATGCGGAAGCATGTAAAAGGAAATGCACAGATGGCCAGATAATGCAACATATATTTGTAAAATTATTTGCACATACAATTGATCTCATTGTAAAGTCTCAGTCAAGAAAAAACACGTTTTGGTTTTGGTCACTAGTGAGTTCAAAAGTGAATATAATGGAAAAGCTGAAAATAAGCTAAAAAATAATAACCTGGGTACTTGACAAAGAATTTATGTAATTTTTTTATTCTTAAAAAAAAAAAAAAAACTTGACACTTGCTTGTTTCCATTGAAATTGCCTTGAATGTTCCACTGTATGATTTTCAACTTATCGGTCTCCATGGAGACAAGCAGAAGATGGCTCTATAGGTCAAGCTTAGATCAGATCTGTGGAGGGGCCTACCTGCTCACACTAAGAATGCATGTGTTTCAAGGTATTTGTGAACAATTCTGAATCAGTGCTTTACAGTGCTTTACAGATAAGTTTAATGCCATACAAGGCAAAGTGGCGTACCCCAGTGCACCTTTAAGGATTTCCTATCACTAAAAGAAACAATAATCGGACTCTATGCAGGTTTGCTTTCCAGTTTTTGCACCATGCAGCTGTAAAATCTAACAGGGCAAACTGGAGTCAAGAGCAAAGTTGCTGTTGATGTAAGGTAGTGAAGCAGAGTGTGGCTTCAAAGGGGATCGGCTTTCAGACATGAAATCATGATCTCAGATAATCATACTGCATAACAAAGCTGATTGGAAGCGGTCCCATTTATGGCAGAGATAGAGATAGGGCCAATTTTCCAACAGTGCTTGTAAAGCAAAGCCATGGCCAGTGAATGTTCACTACAGCCAAACAAGATAAATGTGTCTGCACGAAAAATTGTGTCCATGTGATGCAATTCTTCCATTTTTACAGTTTTTATGACAATATCAAAGGCAAAAAACAAACATATTTTCTACCAAACTTAAAAGCTGTCAAGAGTAGCAGAAGCAAATCATATCGGCTGGGATTTATAATACAATTTTACACCTTTGATAAGAAATGAATGGCCTCTTCAAGGGGGTCTCATGTGGGAAGGTCTTTGGTGTGTAACCTGACATAATTCTTAAGAAATATTTGGCTAGTGGGTTTGTAAACATTAAAGAAGATTTGCAATACTCTGCAGTTTGTCAAAAAGTTACATTATGATGGATAACAACACTAATATAATAATATCTAAGATTAAAAGTACTCCAAAAATGCAGGAATTGATAATATTAACATATTAAACATTTTTCTTAGTATTAGTATTTTACTTTGGTGACTAATTTGCTGAAAATGGTGAACAACACTGGCTCTTTTACATAGAGTGGTTACAGCATGTTCTTCACAACGTTCATATAATTCAGAGTGACAGAACAGACTGGGCCCATACAAGTCATGACTTCAGTGTAATATGACATTTCAGTGGCACATCAAAGACACACACCTCCTTTGCGAGCAGACTGAGCGGCCCCACGTCTGACCCCCTCATTCTCAACACACCCACTTCTCTTCCTGCTGCACCCCAGGAAGTAAATTATAGTCACAGAGATGGGATACATCACCGGGCAGATTTGAAGGAAGCTGCTCTATGATTAAAGCATGCATGGTCAGTAACAGTGAGGCTGGAAGATAGACAGTATAGCAGAGGATATGCCAATTCAAATGCAGTTCAGATTAAGACAAGGTGACTATAGGTAGGCCTGATAAAATAACATATTTTCAACTGTGACATTATTTTGATAAACAATAATATTACTGTTTCACAGTAGAACAACATCATGACATGAACATACAATACTTGTTTTGGAGATATGCAATTAGAATATTGTGCATATCGTATATTGATACTTTGCAGTTACGTCACATTGGGGGTAATCTATATGCATCTCTATTGGTGGAATGTTCATCAGTTACCATGGTGACACAATACACACATTAGCCAACAGAGCCAAGCTTTCAATTAGCTTTACACCCCCAGGAAATGTTGATGACATCAGCCACAAAGTATCAATAAACACAACCACTAAAATAATGGAAAATCAAAATACTATGATAATTTTTGTGGGATGACACTATCTGTGGTCAGTGCTCTTCCACCAACCTGAAAGTTGGCAGTTCCAAGGTCACTCAGACCTGGCACCCACCTTGCCCCCAGAACCACTGAATACAGGTTTATAATGAAGTGTGTTTGTGAGAGCACTGAGAGAGAATGCGGTACAGTGGATTAGGAATTAGCTCATGGATTTACCTAAATCCTACATGTATCAAAATTGAGAAAATAAAATTGGAGAAAGAAGTAAGTACAGAGCAGTGGGTGTATGCCAGTAGTGGTAAAAAATAGGGGGTTATTGGCAATATGGCTTCTTGAACATAAGTGATTAAAAATTGTTCAAGCATGCACAAAACACTCCAAATCAAATTTAAGAGGGTAAATGAAATAGAGAAACAACTATAACATGGGTAAAAACTGTCAAAAGTCGATTTAGCATGACTCAATATTGAATGAGGTCAAAACTGTTATAATTGTTTGGCATATAGCCCAGCAATATAAGACATATTGCTTATCTTTCATATGTTGAACGTTAAGTTGTATATATAGCCTAGTTATTGTGGCAGGTCTAACTATAGGAGAATGCTCTGTTCAGGATGCCGCCAGTGCTGCACCAGCCATTTCCACATGTCAGATTAACATTGCAAACAATGATGGTCACATTACCTCACCCACATCAAAGGCCGCCTCCTCAAAGGCTCAGTGGAATATTAGCAGAGATTTACAGCCCTGCTCGGAGCTTCAGAAACATGCTGATTGGGAGTTATCGCCTCCCCTCTCTTTTTATGTGTTTTCTGTGTGAAGTTGGCCAACACTTTAATGACCCATTAACCAAACTTTTACACCTGCAAAGATAAACTTTTATGGCCCAGTGAACCCAGCGGGAGCTAAACTTTAGTCATTACTCAAAGTACCAACAGAAAATATTTAACTGCAGAGGTAATTAAGATTTATCATACTGTTTATCAAACCTTTATCTCACCAGAAACAGGGAGAAGAAATCTAACAATCATTAACACAACTGCACAAAGCAAGAGTTCTTTATCACCAACAACAATGGTGTTTCTTTTTATTAGAGCTGTTGTGCTGTTCAGTCTGATGTCTACGAGGAGCTCATTTGCTGCTTATTTGAGATTGAACTATTACATCTTAGGACTGAGTTGTGCTCCCTGTGTACTTCTGGAAGAGACTATGGTGGCACTTAATCTTACACATCATCAGCCAACATTTTTGGACGCACTCTCGTTCACTGTTTTTTTTATTTATGTTTACTATTTTCTACATTGTTGATACATGCTGAAGACATCAGATATATTAAGCAACGTATGGAATTATGTAGCAAAGAAAAAAAATGAGTTTCATCATGAAATGACCTGAAATGGTTTTCACAGGTGTGCTAGGGGAATGCCAAGCTCAAAGCAAAAGGTGGCTGTTTTGTTTTAATTCCTTCAGTGACAATCCACAACGTTAAGAGTCAAATATAATGCATTAAATGAAAAGTCCAAACTTTTGACTGGTAGTGTATTTGGGATTTTATCATGTATGATATAATAATAATAGTAATATAGTTATTTCCTGTATTTATATGTTTATATATATTTAATGTTTAACAGCCTTTTTGGTGGCTATTGTTAATTTTTAATGTTTATCATAGTACAATGGGTAACCAAGTGTGATTTTATGATGTAATTATGTCAATATTCTCCAGATTGTTTTTAGACTATGAAGGGGCACCATAGTTTCCTATATTAATGGGAAACACTGGAAACTAGAACATGTTCACATAAAAATCTGTCCGTAAAAAGTTGCTATGTGTGTGGTAGCAGTTAACAGCCTTGTCAAAATCTAGCAGCTGCTTCTCTGTTTTCATCCTTATGTTTCTATGGGAGTTTGGGGGTTAAGAGTGAATGGGAGATGGCTGGTTATCCTTAAAACACATTCTCTTATGAGCAATGAGAACCAGTGGGAACTCTGCCATTCTATAAGGAAGTTCTGCTTTAGAGGCAAATACAGACAGCCTGTCCCTTGTCCTAGGATTACAGGTGGTTTATAGAGCCAAGAGCAACAAGTCACAAGGTTAAATTTTAAGTAGAGCTACGGGCTAGCTCTACGCTGAGCAAATGCATACAAACTGCACACCTTTTTCTTGTGACACAATTTCACCACAGGGCTTTTTGCTTCCCGTTGTAATTATCTGATATGTGTCAATCAAATGTGCAGATAAGATCAAGAATGGTAATTGCTGACAAAATGGTTGTCCTGGTGGCTCAAGTGTCTCCTCTGTTAAAGTGAGTGAGCTCTGCTGTGTCTCAGGGGCCCTGGTAATTAGTCAAGACTTTCTTTTGAGGACAGACAGTCCTTAAGGCATCTGGGTGGCTTCAGACGCCACACTCAAGACCTAATCCAGGGCAGAAATACGGTTCAGTCAGACAGTCTACCTCAGGGGCAGCAGAAAGTTGACAGGTCTTTTAAACGTGTGCCACCGCGCTTGTGTGCACAGAAAACACCTCAGAAACTAGTGCAGTGTGTTTTTAGAGTGAGTCACTTGATCCATCATATTTCTGCAGGCTCGCTGGTGTTGTAACATTTCAAAGGGCTGCACTGTCTGAAAAAGCTCATTTGTTTTGGACTGAGGACAGTGGATGTGCAATTCTGCAAAAGAACTGTTTCACCCTTTTATAACTACAGGGATTTGGATAAAGCTTCTGTTGTATAAGATTTGATGTAAGCACAAGTTTTACTAAAGAAGACTTGGCACCAGACTTCAATTTATATTGTTCATACTGTGTAATGCATAAATTGCATTTTGAATGAGGCAATTTTATCTAATATTAGGCTTTAATATTCAGTAAATATGATGTTTGGTGTGCCAACTGTGTTTGACAATTTTAACAACAACATGTGCTAACCTCACCACTGACATTCTGTTCGGAGTTAAACCATAGACTGTATATATAAAAGTCTAACCAGCTGGCCGTTGCATTCTAAATAGGAAGTGGCCATGGGGGCACTTCCAGCTCCATTGATTTTAGCCATGTCTCATTCGAAGTGAGCACAGTTTGGCCTGTGCATACTTGCACAGTCCGGAGTGCACTCCGCGGCCTGCCTGGGTGTCGGCGAAATGGGACATGTCCCGCAACTACCAGATGCAGCCGCCGACTCCATTTCCTCCCATTAGTGTGCAGTGCATGCTGGGATATATGACTACGCGAAGTGTGCATGGATGCACAGTTGGTCCACGCCTGATTTCCATTGACAATGCACTCCCTTGGTCCACTTTTTTATACAGTCTATGAGTTAAACATTTGTATTAAAAATCAGTTCACCTTTGACTTTTTGTTGTCCACAGATTAGTTAGTCATCCTGTACCTTCTAAGACTGTCCTGAATGCACTGGCTGTGACACATGCATGATCCAGATGTCAGCATTATTCTGTTCCTGTGTTCACTTCACTCACAAGCTCACAGACATCCACAGTGCACAGCAGACACCAGCAGCCACAAGCCACCTCCTCTAAACATCGCTCAGATCCAACTTTTTAACTATGGACCATTCATTACTGTAATTACAGAGAGTATTTCAACTAAGCAAGTAAACATAGAAGCAGAAATAGACACTAGAGCTACTATATACAAGTGCACTGGGGCCAAAGGCATGCTGCTATTCTTAGGCTATAGGATTAAGGGTTTTGTCATCACTCACTGTGATGAATGTGGGCTGTGCTTCTAATTATAATACAAACAAAAATAAGGAATATGATCTGAGGAGTACAACTATTCTGTACTAGCATATTCTTTTGTATACTAACATAATCATACCGATTGTTATTGCAGATTTGTGACTTAATCTCAAGTATATTAAGGAAAAGCATAAGATGCAGTAAGCTTAGACTTTCTTCTCGTCTGCAGACACTGTAGCCAGTGCAGAGAGGTCCTCCTGTGGAGCATAAACACAGCAGGGACAGCCTTCCTTTCAGGGGGGGTTATTCTTCTGTTTGGCTTCCCTTGGATACATTCCCTCATACACAATCCAAACCACCTCGAGTCACAGGAAGAGGAGAGGAGTCCTGGATCCACTGTCCACATGAGACACAATGCCTCTCCAACTGTTTGCCCAACCCATTTCCCTCATACTCTGCAAGTAAATGTATACAAGAAAAACAAGCACATGGAGTGTGTGCATTGATAAGCACGTCCAGATATTCAAAACAACAAATACACAAGTACACTATATCTGTCACTTCTATGGAATCTCTGGGGACTGTTGATTGTTTCCTATTTTAGTACCTCTTAGAGCACAGCAGTAATTGCCTGGATCAGAACATCCACAGGGAAAACTGATTAGCAGGCAGTTCTATTGTTTATAACCAGACCCACTTGGAAAACACTTCCTAAATTATGAAATAAATTTGGCACTAAAAGTTCCACAGATGCAACAAACACACCCCTGGAGGCTTTCCACAACTGAACTGTCAGCTGTAGCATGCAAATACTATTTTATTTAGACTATTTAGCACATATTAACCAATACAGTAACTTTTTGTTGTATGTAGTTTAGTCTTGGTGGGTGTATTGCTTTATCAATGTGTATTTCATTTTGCCACAATTCCTTAGTTATAACAGATAAGACCAAATTCTTTGGCAATATTTAAGATTTTCATTTAAATAACCGATATAAAGCATCTACATTTCTTTATAGTATTATTTTTTTAAATCAAATCCAGGCCCCAGACAGTGAAAAGGTGGCGAAAGATTCTTTGATCAACACCAAGCTGAGCTTGTATTTGAAGAAACAAAGAACCATCTCAATTGCTAATCCCCTGAGATCCTGGGCACATTTCCACCGCAGCTTTTGATCTGTAGAGTGCATCTGTACACCTGCCTCACTTGGGTCCAAGGCATAGACTGTGAACAATGGCTATTTTGTTAGATTTGTTGATGCAAATGTGTTGTTAGTTCATTAAGTGCTTGACTACCCCCCTCCCCCCTCCTCCCCTTTCCTAAAAATGCAGATATCAAAACAATGTAATTTAATCCACCTAAATGGGACAGTGGTGAACTTCCTCAGCCAACCACCATGGCATTTAAAAGTGGCAACACATAAGATCTATCAGATGTCAACATGCCACTGGCACTATACCCTCTTCATGCTTTCCATTGTTCATCAGAAGGCCCGTCATTCACAAAAGGGACAGTTTTCCAAAATTCTTTGCTAACTCGGTCACAGTGTTTAGTAATGTGACATGAGCTGACAACCTACCTGCACACCCTCCCAGTCCTGCAGCTATTCATGGACTTCAACATAAGCCACCCATACTGTATTCTCGTGGGAAAATTGAAAGGAAAACTCACAGGGCCCCTCTATGGGCAGGTGCTAGCCCTCTTTCCCAAAGGCTACGGCCTTTTCTTTTCTTTTGAATCTGGATCTCAACTTTTTTCTTCAAAGAGCAACAACAGACTCTCAGTCCCCTGGGAGCAGAGAGCCCAGAATGAAAATGCCATACGTCACAACAAATGCAAAAAAGGACCGTCAGTAGGAAATGAAAGGTGAGAAGAAAAAGCAAAAAATAAAGGGATTGCAAAACCACTGTATCCAGGCTGAGGAAATGCTTTGAAAGCTTCATGGTTACATCAAACAAAATCTTTTTGTAACTAAAATACCTGGCAACCAAGTGAGAGCCAGGGAGGAGGTGGTGCTGCAACAGAGGGAGATAAGCCATTGCTTTTTAGTTTATAGCAGCCCATACATACAAACAGAGAAAGAAACTGACTGGCAGGCAACAGGAGTGTGTGTGTGTGTGTGTGTGTGTGTGTGTGTGTGTGTGTGTGTGTGTGTGCGTGTGTGCGTGTGTGTGTGTGTGTGTGTGTGTGTGTGCGTGTGTGTGTGTGTGTATGTGTGTGTGTGTGTGTGTGTGTGTGCCTGTGCGTGTGTGCATGTGTGTGTGTGTGTGTGTGTGTGTGTGCCTGCACGTGTGTGTGCCTGTGCGTGTGTGCGTGTGTGTGTGTGTGTGCAAGTGTGTGTGGTGGGGGTGGGGAGGTTAGTTTACAAGGCGGAGCTGGACACTATGGGGAGGGGCCAGAATTGTCACACAAACATCTCCCTGCATAGCCCACTTCAAATGTACACTCAGCCAATATCAGCACAGAACCATTGGCTACACATGAGACATAGAAGGGGTTTGAAAGGAAGTACACCTTCTGGAGGGTGAGGGTGGTATAAACAGACTTGTTAATTTGTTGTTAATTTACATACAAAAACAAATTTGTCAGATTTTTTTTTTACTTAAGTGCTAAGATTGTTAAGATTTTGTTGGGTAAACAAAATCTTGCTAGAAATCAGCTGACAATTGATACGTTTTGTAGACCAAAAGGCATTTTAATTATCAATAATTACTTTTAAGATGCCAAAACTATATGATATACTCATTAAAACATTGAAATACAATGCAGGCTGCAGTAAAGGTACTTCATTTTTTCCTACACCCAAGGACAGTATATTCATGAACAACCCAGTAAGTAGGCTTATTAGTAGTAAAAATCCTCCATACTGTGGATGTCTACATCAGTGACATCATCCTGGGGTCAGTGCAACATATCAAGGTCAGGGTTAGGTGCACACTTGGGAGATAGCGTGCCAAGGCTCACATGACTGAGGCACATCCACCTGCGCACAACACTCACAGTCTGAAAGCCACATGCCATGTGTAACTGCAATATCTATCATTAAAGCCGCAAGCGGCGTTGGTCGGGACCTCGCACCTGCGTTTGTTCGTCTTACTGAGACGCACAGCCATACGAAATTTCGTGTGCCTGGCACAATTATCTCACTTCCTGTTGGGCGTGGCCATGACATTGTAGATACCCTGTCAGAACAGACCCTGTCAGACCCTGTCAGACCCTGTCAGACCCTGTCAGACTCTGTTAGACCCTGTCAGACTCTGTCAGACCCTGTCAGACCCTGCATGTGGCCTACATGCTGAGGCCTACATGAACCTTCGATGCTTGTCCCCACATTGCTGCTTGCAGCTATATCAGATCAAAGGTACAAAGATCAAAGACCTTTGATCAGGGCGTTGCCTAGCAACAAATACCTCCCATTCATAACTCATCACTCCCATTCAATAAATACCTAATTTTATCGATCCGCCGTATCGTCATATTACCGCCTATTTGAAAATCCTTCGCAATTTAACATCTCCAACGTCTTAAGATTATGTTCACCAAAATTTAAGCCTATCTGAGGTACGGTGTAGGAGAAGTGTTTCAAATTCCATACCTAACTTTATCGATCCGCCGTATCGTCATATTACCGCCTATTTGAAAATCCTTCGCAATTTAACATCTCCAACGTCTTAAGATTATGTTCACCAAAATTTAAGCCTATCTGAGGTACGGTGTAGGAGAAGTGTTTCAAATTCCATTCTATGTCCAATACCCAAAAATCACACAAAAGCCCAATTATCTCACTTCCTGTTGGGCGTGGCCATGACATTGCAGTGAGGCGTTTGTTCGTCTTATTGAGATACACGTCCCTACCGAATTTCGTGCGCCTATCTTAAACGGTATGCCAGCCCCGAAAGACAACGCGCTAGGGGGCGCTATCGAGCTCCTGGGGGTCACTGGGGGACGGGACTTTGTGTGGTCGTACTGGCAGCACTTTGTGATGCCCGTGCAAAGTTTCGTTCGTTTTGAAGCATGGGAACATGCTCAAAATTGCCCCAGCGAGTGTGAACAAGAACAAGAATAATAATAATAATAATAATTAAAGCCGCAAGCGGCGTTGGTCGGGACCTCGCACCTGCGTTTGTTCGTCTTACTGAGACGCACAGCCATACCAAATTTCGTGTGCCTGGCACAATTATCTCACTTCCTGTTGGGCGTGGCCATGACATTGTAGATACCCTGTCAGAACAGACCCTGTCAGACCCTGTCAGTCCCTGTCAGACCCTGTCAGACCCTGCATGTGGCCTACATGCTGAGGCCTACATGAACCTTCGATGCTTGTCCCCACATTGCTGCTTGCAGCTATATCAGATCAAAGGTACAAAGATCAAAGACCTTTGATCAGGGCGTTGCCTAGCAACAAATACCTCCCATTCATAACTCATCACTCCCATTCAATAAATACCTAACTTTATCGATCCGCCGTATCGTCATATTACCGCCTATTTGAAAATCCTTCGCAATTTAACATCTCCAACGTCTTAAGATTATGTTCACCAAAATTTAAGCCTATCTGAGGTACGGTGTAGGAGAAGTGTTTCAAATTCCATTCTATGTCCAATACCCAAAAATCACACAAAAGCCCAATTATCTCACTTCCTGTTGGGCGTGGCCATGACATTGCAGTGAGGCGTTTGTTCGTCTTATTGAGATACACGTCCCTACCGAATTTCGTGCGCCTATCTTAAACGGTATGCCAGCCCCGAAAGACAACGCGCTAGGGGCGCTATCGAGCTCCTGGGGGTCACTGGGGGACGGGACTTTGTGTGGTCGTACTGGCAGCACTTTGTGATGCCCGTGCAAAGTTTCGTTCGTTTTGAAGCATGGGAACATGCTCAAAATTGCCCCAGCGAGTGTGAACAAGAACAAGAATAATAATAATAATAATAATAATAATAATAATAATAATAATAATAATAATAATAGGGAAACAAAGCAACAACAATAGGGACCTTCGTCCCCCTTCGGGCTCGGTCCCTAATAATAATAATAATAATAGGGAAACAAAGCAACAACAATAGGGACCTTCGTCCCCCTTCGGGGCTCGGTCCCTAATAAGTGCTGCACGGCTACGTCATTTAAGATTATGATTATATAGAAATGAGGATCAAAACTTTCTAATAAGATGAACCCAAACTCTTGTAGATCTTGATCATCTGGAGGAGTATTAAGAAATAATAACATAAACATTAACTCCAGTGTTTGGTGGAATGGCATCAAGCATTCACATTACATTGAAGAACACCTCACGAACTGATTTGGTGATTTGTTTTCTCCAAAAGGAGTGCACACCCATCCACACTGCAGTTCAGATTCATCATGAGTAGTTTATATATTGAGAAAAAGCACACAGTGAAAAGTACAGTAACACTCAATCATAAAAGTCCAGAGGCACAAACACCAGTGCTGGTTTACAATACTTGGAAGGATTTTGCAATTTCCACTATTCACAGACACAGCCAATGCCAGTAGACACTATCAAACATGAACTTTAGACCATGTGCCTTTACTTCTAATATAGATCCAGGATAAAACAAGGCCGTCTTGAGTCTTTGATAGGTGTCCGCACCAAACTCTGACTAAAGCTCCCATGAAGCTCATTCAAAGGATTTCCAGAAGTCAACAATGATATTGATAATGATATGATTCAGTATGACCTTTATTCGCATTATTCCAGTCTCTACCAACCTTGTCACCACTAACACAGCAATGATTTAACTCCAGTTTGATTACCATTTTAAATGATTAAAGGAGAAGTTCAATTTGTCAACTGGACAAAGTTTGTTTGGTTGAAAACGTTTCGCCGCTCATCCGAGAGGCTTCGTCAGCTCTGGTTATTGTACTGGTTAGACCCTGCTTATATCTAGCTGCCGGGAGGCGTGTCTGACAATGACAAAATCTCTGAAAACGATCCCCCTAATCTGTCTCTTTGTTTTTCAAATTACTCTGACGGCTGTTTCGACCCCCTATTCAACGTCTAACGACCCTCTCCACCCCTCTGCCCTGGCTCTGTTTGACTGGTCTAAGAATCCCATTATAAATGGGAGACAGGTTAAATCTCACTCCCCCATTTCTGTTTAATGACGGATTCTCTTTTTTGACAAAAATAGCCTCTTTAACTCCCCTCTCAAACCAGTTCTTTTCCCTGGCTAAGATCTGAACCTCACTGTCCTCAAAAGAATGGCCCGTGGCTTCTAGGTGAAGATGTACCGCAGAAGCCGGTCCACTCTGGCACGCCCGTCTGTGTTGGTACATCCTCTTGTGAAGTGGCTGCTTGGTTTCCCCAATGTAGCGCTCACTGCAGTCTTCACTACACTGAATGGAGTAGACCACATTGCTTTGTTTGTGGCTCGGTGTTCTGTCCTTTGGGTGGACCAGTTTTTGTCTTAAAGTGTTTGTGGGTTTGAAATAAACTGGAATTTCATATTGTCTGAAAATCCTCTGTAGTTTTTCCGAAACGCCGGCCAGGTACGGAATCGCTACCCCTTTCCTCCTGGGTTCGGATTCTCTGTTGTCTTGTTTATTGTCCTTGTCTCTCTTGGTTTTGTTGACAGCCCATTTAGGATATCCACAAACAGAGAGGGCTTCCTGCACATGTTGCTCTTCTTTCTCCTTGCCCTCTGTGCTTGTGGGAACCACTTGGGCCACAAAAATGACGAAGCCTCTCGGATGAGCGGCGAAACGTTTTCAACCAAACAAACTTTGTCCAGTTGACAAATTGAACTTCTCCTTTGATCATGGATTCTACCTGGACGACTGAGGGACTTTTCACGCATTTTAAATGATTGTAAAACAAATGGGATAGCCGAAATAAGATGCAAACAACATGACTGCTGTGCGTTTGTATTCCAACAGACTGACTTTGGTAGCAAATTAACACGTCTTTTAGTATTTTAGACACCACACAAGTATCTACTTTTAGTGAAATAGATGTTGCAAAAAATAGTTTATAAGGGACTATTTAAAAGTAAAACGTTTTCGGTGGAGCGCGGTCCGTGTGGAGGGTACTTGTACTCACCCGTGGAGTCAGAGCGCAGTTGTTCTTGTGTGGATAGTCTTGCTGATAGTACTTCTGTTTTGCCAACCAGTCGTCTATTCCCTTCTTTGCCAAACAGGCATTAACTACAAAACTGTCGCCTGAAACAAAGACGTGAACATCTTTAGGTCCAAGCCAGGCGCCGCTCTGGCAATCAAGATGCGTTTTATTCAGAAATCCCAAGTGGTGTTCGCTTGAGCAGTTAGCAGAGTTTTAAACTCATTTTCCAATAGGCTAATAGACTAGAAAATTGTCCTGAAATAGTGGTAAGTGAGTAGGAAAAAAGTGCTTACCTTCTGGACTCTCCCTTGGTTTACAAATAGCAGCTTGACAGAAACATAAGACAATAGTTACTAGAAAGTAGCGCGACACAAGTAGAACAACAAAAAGCGGAGATTTCCTTTAAAAAAAAGAAAAAAGAAAAAGCCTTACCATGTTTCGAATGCAGTTTACCCATTTCTCTGCATCGAGGTGAAGTTTAAAACCATCAGAATAAAATATAATTCCAAGAAAAGCGAGTAAGAGCGGTATCCAGACAGCAGCGCGTCCGTGGAGACAGAGCAGACTGCGCGCTGCACCGCGCTGTGGCGGGGCTCGAGCCGCTCTTTGATCCAAGGAGCCCCGCCACCAACACGGAGAACCACGAGAGTGACTTCCGGGGAGTCCTTCAAAGTAAAATACTTGGAAACATAACAGTTCAAAGTTCAAAGTCAGCTTTATTGTCAAAAAACATATGTACAGGTTGCACACACAGGATTTGAAATTGCAGCGCTCCCTAGCCCCAAAGTGAACATAAAACATCTGATAAACAAGACAATAAACACAATGACTAAAACATCAGAGAGTTCAGCATCCTGACAGCTTGGTGGATGAAGCGGTCTTTCAGTCTGCTGATTTTTGCCCTGAGGCTCCACAGTCTCCTTCCTGATGGCAGCAGACTAAAAAGGCAGTTGGATGGGTGGGTGGGATCACCCAGAGGGCTTTGCGGGTGAGGTGGGTGCGGTAGATGTCCTGCAGGGAGGGGAAAGAGACACCCACGATTCTCTCAGCTGCTCTCACTACTCGATGTAGCTTTTTCCAGCAGTACACGGTGTAGGTGCCATACCACACTGGTGCAGCTGGTGAGGATGTTCTCTATGGTGCCTCTGTATAAGGTCACCTTATTAAAGCATGGGAGCTGGGGCTCTGGCTCTATTCAGCTCGAGGAAGAAGTAGAGATGCGTGACGAAGCCTCTCGGATGAGCGGCGAAACGTTTTCGACCAAACAAACTTTGTCCAGTTGACAAATTGAATTTCTTCTTTTATCAAGAAGTAGAGATGCTGTTGGGTTTTACTGGCCAGTGATGCAGTGTTATTTGACCAGGAGAGGTCCCCAGAGATATGCACACCCAGGAACTTGGTACTGCTCACTGTCTCCACAGCAGCCCCGTTGATGGTGTTGAAGTCTACAACAATCTCCTTTGTCCTCTCCACGTTCAGAGAGAGGTTGTTGTTATTGTACCACTTGACTAGGCGGCTCTCCTCGCTCCTATAGTGTGTCTCATCATCGTTGCTGATGTGACCCAACACGGTTGTATCATCCGCAAACTTGATGAAGAGGTTGGAGCTGTGTGATGATGTGCAGTCGTGGGTCAGCAGAGTGAAGAGGAGGGGGCTCAGCACACATCCTTGGGGAGCCCCCGTGTTCAGTGTGATGGTGCTGGAGGTGTTGCTGCCGACCTGTACTGTCTGCAGTCTTCCTGTCAGGAAATCCAGCAGCCAGTTGCACATCAAGGTGTTGATCCCCAGCTTTTCTAGTTTGAGTATGAGTTGCTGGGGGACGATTATGTTGAATGCTGAACTGAAGTCAATGAACAGCATTCTAACATATGAGTCTCTGGTGTCCAGGTGTGTGAGGGCTAAGTGGAGGGCTGTTGAGATTACATCATCGGTCAAGCGGTTAGACCAGTATGCAAATTGAAATGGGTCCAGGGTGGAGGGGAGAGATGTCTTGATATGTTGCATGACTAGCTGTTCGAAGCACTTCATGAGGATGGGGGCGAGTGGAACAGGACGGTAGTCGTTAAGGCTGGATGGAGACGACTTCTTCGGCACGGGGATGATGGTGGAGGTTTTGAGGCATGTGGGGATGACAGCCTGGCTCAGAGATGTGTTGAAGATGTCTGTAAAGACCTCTGTGAGTTCCGCAGCACAGTCTCTCAGTACACGGCCAGGGATGTTGTCTGGTCCCGGAGCTTTGCGTGTGTTGATCCTGCTGAGGGATCTCCTCATGCTGTCCAAGGACAGTGTCAATACCTGGTCACCGGCAGGGGGTGGAGTCTTCTGTGCCGGGGTGCTATTGTGTGCCTCAAAGTGAGCAAAGAACTCATTTAGCTCGTACGGCAGGGAGGTGGAGCTGTCGGCAGTCTGTGGCGTTGGCTTGGCTCTGTTATGGTCCATATCCCCTGCCACAGACTCCGCGTGTCTCTGCTGTCATGGAAGTGCTGTGCTATCTTCCTAGAGTACTGTCTCTTAGCCTTTTAGATAGTTGTTATAATAAATATATATATGATGATGAAGCTGAGGATGAATTCCTGACATTGGACATACCTTTAATGTAGCCTTAATATGCATTAGTCCTACACAGCAGGTTGTGCATCATGACTCTCTCATCACATGTCATAGAAGAATCAGCCTCCCTATGAACTAGTTTGCCACAGACAAACTGGTGAGCTTGTAGCAATTCAGAAGAATTTGCTGGGAAAGAGGGCCTGTCCCTGTGACACATTTCCTGTGCTTTGAAGAGGCCAGCAGAGAGATGGCTTTGCAGGCCTTATTTCCTATCCTTGTCTTTGAAGCCTGTGAAGGTTAGAAGGTTTTAAGCCTCACCTACTTGTGGACAAAAACTCCCAAAGCTCATATCAGTTCCATTATGTGAATAGGTAAACCCCTGTACAAGTCATTTATTCAAAGCAACTGTATTGACAATGTGTTATATATGGTGGCCCCTTCCATCCTGGAAACAGCTTCTTTACCCGAGACACTCTGGCTTGTGTGTTTATGCCCTTGTAATATTGTTAGGGGACAATGCCAGAAGAACCTTCCAGAGGTGGTAGTCATGGAGGAGGAGAGGGGGATGTGGAGCACATACGACAGAGAGGAGCAGCTGCCAGGCGCTCAGAGCTTTATGTGACTGTTGCCTTTATCTTGAAGAACAAAGGGCCGGGAGACTTCTAAAGGCTAAAGACAATCATGAGTAAAGTACAGTGTTGTTGATTTCTGAGGCATTAGTGGTTCAGCCCATTGTGATGTCCCAGCATGCAATGTGTCAAACCATAGGTCAGTATGGAGGGGCACTCACATTATGGTGTAGGGGCACAAAATTAATTTGGAACTGTGTTGGATTCTATGTTGAGAAAGTCTGTCTGGTATTGCTCCATAGTCCATTGCATTTTGGACAGACCAACAGCATCTTGTGATGTAGCATATCTATTCTTTAAACCAACTAAGCATTTGAGATTGGAGCAGTAAAGGTGGAATGATTTCATAGATGTTCACTTCAGATGGCCATAGCTTCAAGAACACAGCAAAAAACAATGGACGCATAAAAAAAGGTAAATCATCTGTCTCTGACTGAAGAAAATTAACACAGGTTAGAACACAAGTAAAATACAATATTATATTATCATTATCATTATGCCTATGTCCAAACATGTCTAGGTGTCAGATTTATATAATAGCAAAATGTATAATTGGACGTTTAGGTATAGACCATTATGTGATTTGAGTAACTTCAGTAAGAACATAACGAGGCATTTATGGTGTTTCTTACAGTGTGTAACTGAGTGGGTAAAGGAGACATATTAAAACATGTCTCAATGTTAAATAACTTGTAATTTTGCCAATGTCAGATAGTACCCAAATGTAGGCCTATATAAACCATACTTTTTGCTTCTGTACCCCTCTTTACTATCTGCTCTCAGCACTAGCTGCCTTTTTGAAGCAGAGGGGGGTAGCCCCATCCAGAACAAGGACACAATTAGTGTATTCAGCCCAAAACAGTGGGGTTCCTCCTTTGATGTGGGGATCAAATGAAGGAGCTGTGTGTTTTTGTCCAAAATGACAGGCTTGCCAGGTTTACTAATGGGTAGCTAATAGAAAGAGAGGTTTATGATACTCATTAATTATGGTACACAGTCTGTCGGAAGCAGAGTACAGTGGAACAGGGAACAAGAAAGTGTGAGTACTGAGAAAGCCATCGTAAAAAAGTTGGGGAAACGATTAGAAATTAATATGTCAAAAACAAAGGGCAAACCCGAGCAGAGGTGAGATGAGAGACCAGAAGAAGATGGAGAAGAGGCAGAATGGAACAGACGGAGATAAAATAATCCTTTCTTGAGATAAGAGCAGCCACCAAGACAGCAGCTTCAAAGAGCAGGAGCCACTCTCATGGGAGTGTGCCATAAACCTTTTCCACATCTTCAGAGGGAAACTCAGTCCCTGATCCAAACACGGCTGCGCTCACAGCACCCAGTGCGCAGCAGGTGTCCCGCGCCCGGCCACTCCCAGGG
This sequence comes from Paratrypauchen microcephalus, assembly GCA_036785185.1. Classification (NCBI taxonomy): domain Eukaryota; kingdom Metazoa; phylum Chordata; class Actinopteri; order Gobiiformes; family Gobiidae; genus Paratrypauchen; species Paratrypauchen microcephalus. The sequence continues at coordinate 6,826,677 of JAVJIX010000013.1, read as the reverse complement.
AGGTGTGCATACTTCCAAGCAACACTTCCTTTGAACTGTTGGATTCACGTCGAGTGGCAATGCTGATCTGCACATAAGGTGAAAACATGAATAGGTAATAAGGATAGAAGGATCAAAAATCAGACGTGGTCACTGCCACCACAGGAAACAGAGGAGATATGTGCTATCAGCCTTAACCAGAACAAGTTCAGTATTCTTTAGGGGGGCAGTTTGTCATGTATGCTGGGGCCACGCTGACAGAGGTGATACTCCTATAGGCTGACTGCTGAGCTCAGGGTCAGTTTAGGTGTAATTAACATTGGGTCTATGCATTGACCTGTGAGAGACTGGTCAGCTCTTGTCCCATCGGGCTGGGCACCAAAGGGGCCACTCAGCCAGACAAGGTTTATTTAGCTAAGCTCACAGTCTCCCACAGACAGAGGTTTGTTCTGCCATGGAATTCATTACACTGGGCTGTTAACAGTGTTTTGAATAGCTTTAAAACTGCACTCTCCACTCCTCTGTGTGTCATGGTGCTATTGCATTTTGATTCATATGCGGCATTAATATAACAAGAATGCACAGTTCAGATCAAAATATTGAGACGCTTTCTAAGGCAAGAGGCCATTTTAGAATAAGCATGAGTTCAGAAATTATTTTAGTTGCACATAATACTTTAAGTCTGCAGACTTTGTCACCTGTAAATCAACTGTATTCAGAAGTTCTGACAAAGTTCTTTAATAGATGCTGCATCAGAGAAGCAAATACAGAACAAATCAAGTTTATCACTTTCATTATATACAACACATTTTTATCCACTGAGCGCATGTTTTGGCATTCTTCTTTTATTCTGACTTATGTGACTTTAAAAAACCTTGTATAGCATTTAGCCAGACAAAATCTTGGGCATGCTGTCAGCAGAATTAGGGATGCTTCAAGCAGCATTGTAAAGCAACTCCTTAAAATACAGTTTTTACAACAGTAAAACATCTCAGAGACATCGCCACCTCCACCAAGCTCTGCCAGTTAATAGTTTGATACCTGCAAAATCTGATTCACCAACTTCAGTTCATGATTTAAAGTGATAGATAGAAATAAATAATTGAAATTAAAAACGGCTGTAGAACTGTACTTGCTTTCACAGGTTTATTGAAAACCTCCTTGGGGATTTCTTTGCATTTACCAGATCAATCTATTTGGGCAATCTATCAAGGCTATTTTGGTAGCCAGTGGTGCCTGGCCAGACTCGGGACAGAGCAGAGGGCCAGTGGACCACTGATCCGTTACATGAGATGCTATTTAAATAGCCAGTGAAGTGACCCCTGAAGCCAGGTCGTGGTATTAAGGCCTAATGTCCAGGGAGGCCCCGCTTACTCCTGTGGTAAGAGCCAGTTTGGCCCTTACAATAAGACAATTCATCTACATAATGAAGTGGTGTTCCCAGGAAGAGAAAGGCTGAGTGCTCAGATGGCTGGCGACATGCTCAGGAGGAGGGGTGGGGGCTGTGCTGAGAGGTGATGTCATCAGTGGCGTACTGTTCAATAAAGGAGAACAATAAAGGAGAACAATGAGGAGTCATGTTGCCAGTATATGAGGAAAAGCCACATATTGCACATGTTAATAATAATAAAAATAGGAAGTCGTTAATAACATCTAAATAATTTCATAATTACTACTTCATAATCTTTTTTGTTTGCAGGATGCACAACAAAGGTATATCCTCACCCCAGAAGCTCTTGTCCCAGATCTTTATATAATAACACTCATTATAAGGCCAGAAATTTTGTACATGCTGTGATTTGTGTGTGATTTGCTGCTCGTAACACTAAAGCATGTCTTCTTCTTAACAGTGAAATGAGAGTTGATCGGCAATATGGGATCTTGAACTTTTCTATTTGTATTTATTTGCATATTAAAAGACAAGATAATGCAAGAGACAAATATGTACTTGTAAATATGCAGGATCTGGAATTTCCCCACTGTGGGACTAATAAAGGCATATCTTATCTTATCTTATCTTTTTGTAGCCAAAGCTAATTTCTAGCCTTAGTCCCCTGCTGGACCAAGGCCAACCACATCACCCGCACAATTCATAAAAGATGACAAAAGCCTACAATACCCGCTACCACATGCATCTCTCATTCATACACTATAAAACACACTCAAAAGACACTAGTATTAAAATGTACAGGTTAGACATGAACTCTCACTACTTACACATGCACAGAATTAACATCTATTTATAGGTCTATATACAAATGTGATTGCAGTCCCCAACTCACATACAAAAGCTGCTGTTTAAGTTCAGTTAAGTGGACAGATCTGATTGTCCAATAGCCATGATTTAATTTGATCAGAGAACAAACTGACTGTAGGCAGCTTACGTATAGTCATTGGGATGGTGTTCCAGGTTTGGGAGGTGCGGAAAGAGAATACAGCCTGTCCAAAGGCACTTTTCCTTGAGGGTATTATACAATCACCTCTGGAGCTTGCTCTTGTCTGTTCTGTTTTTTTGTTTTTTTGTTTTTTTTTAACAAATTCTTGTAGTGGGACAATAGTCAGAATAGGAACATTTTGTACAGTAGAATAGAGTTTGCAAATTTTATCATGTTATCCCAGCCTAAATAAGCGATTAAAGAACATAAAGTCCCAAGTCACTCCAAATACAACTTTGAGAGGGCAAATGAGAAGGGGAAACAACTATAACATGGCTAAAAGCTTTAAAAAGATTTTGCATAATAGGTCTACTTTAAGGTTAAGGTACACTTTAATGTCCCCATCAAGAAATTTGTCCTCTGCATTTGACCCAATGGCTGCTTCTCCGTCCATGACCTTAAAGAGTGTGTAGTTTAATTTAAAATTAGGTACAGTATTTTCTTTGAACAGTGTACTGATTTCAACATTTAGCCGAAATGCCATTCTGGATAAATCAAAGCTGTGCGAGAAATAAAAAAAAAGACTGTAAAAAGACTGTAAAAAGTGCTGTTGGACCGTGTCCTGTCCCCTGATCTGTCCCACCATGAGTTTGTTTTGGGGCTCAGGCTGTTCCTCTGTGGGCCCAGGCAGTTTGAAGTTTTTTTTCTTGTTTTTTTTTCTCCACAGTTTGTGAGTCCATAATTGGGAGCAGATGAGGAGGCCCCTGCATGCCTCCACAGTGATGTCAGCCCGACAGAGCGAGCAGCATGGAGGGTCCACAGGGGCTGTATGCAGTAGGATGAATGAGAGAGCTACAGGTGGCCCACAAGCATCCTATACAAGACAACAGACTTATAATATGATATTCATTACTTAAGTATTAGTAAACTTAATTCAATTCTAAATATGGCTAGTTAGATGACAGTCTTCTGCACAGTACAATAAGAAATGCAGAAATGTTTTATTATAGCCTTGCACATACTGTACACAGAGCAACTAAGAAGTTGGAACTGTCTCTACAGAGAGTATCAATTCCATCCAGGATTTGGGAATACAACCTGTAATACATAGTAAATTATGCACGAAACTGTGACTTATCCACAGTGGTGAAAGTAGTTTTCATTTCTTACAGGTGCTATAATGTCCAGTGCATCACTTTACCGTTTTTTCTTTTTTTTTAAACACTAGTTTTACCCGTTTTTTGTTTTTTTTACGTTTTACACCTTTTTCATAGATAAATAACTTTTTAAATATACTTAATTATTTCATTTTTTTTTGTCAGCATAAACCCTCTCTTACAGGTGCAGGCAGCGCGCCGGCCTTAAATCTTCTACCAGTGCGCAGCACCGCCTCACAATGGTTTAGGCTACTTTCACGGCTACAGTCAGATAAGTTTTGACAATCCTTGCTTAACAGACTGCAGATATCTCTGCACGAGAGTTTTGGGTAGCTTTCAGTTATTCTCGAATGGCATAGTGTGGTTGTTTGTGTTTTCTACTTAAATAGCGCACCTTACTTTTTTTTTCAAATGTGGGTTTTGGCCACCATTAAGCATATTCTCTTAGCGGTCCTGCGTACCGGCTGTGAATTTTATACCGGTGCTGCATTCCGGTGCGCACCGCTTTACTTTCACCACTGCTTATCCATGAATCCATATCAAATAAATAAATTCTGTACATCTCACTCCTTTTTATTTTAAAGAACAACTTTCAGATTTAAATTCAAATCTAATTTATTTACAGTATATAGCACATTTTACAAACATTGTAGTTTCCAAATTGCTGCACAGAGATAATAAAATGAAGACAGCTAAAAGGTAAATTGCGAAAAATTGGATCATACCAGTCCTAAAACAATAAAACCAGTAAAATCAAATAAAAGCAAAACCATAAAAATCATAAAATAGCAATAAATAAGTAAAATAAATAAAATACACAGATGACCACACAACTCATGCAGTGTTAAAAGCAGGGCTCTCAAGTTTTGAGCGGGGTAGTGCGTGAGACTGCGTAATTTCCGAGGGGGGGGTTGAATTGCGGGAGAAATTGTCTCTCTCAATGCGTGAGACTTGAGAGCCCTGCTGTAAATGTTTGTCTAAATTGCAAACTTAAACTACAAAGCAACTAATGAGAGTTATATAAATGAAGTTATTACCTGATGGTTCTCAGTTTGTTTTATCATCACCGCAGTGTGCGCTTAGCAGCTGGAACTACACTCTACAGTCTGCCCAACAACAGAACAATCTATTTTCTGATTGGCTGATTTTTTTCCGGGGAGCGGAAGGGAGGAGGGGGAGAGTTTTTTTCCACTGAAAACGCGCGGTGCCTGCATAAACTGAGCCACACAGGCCCAGATTTTCTGGGCACAAAAAAAAAAAAAAATCAGCGTGAGAAATGCCATGTGTGGCGTGCAGTGTTGGGCACGTTACTTTGAAAAAGTAATTAGTTACAGTTACTAGTTACTAACCCAAAAAAGTAACTGAGTTAGTAACTGAGTTACTACACTATAAAAGTAACTAGTTACCTAGGAAAGTAACTAATGCGTTACTTTTTTTTTTTTTTGTTAAAAAATGTCAAATAATTTGGATTTTTTTTTTACAGTGCATTATACAGCTTTTGCTGCTTGGCTGGCGTGGCTCCGTCACCGTGGCCTTCATTGTTAATAACGGCACCTAGCATGCGATTATCATCATGGGGCCTGCTTCTTCTGCCCCTTCCTCTCCTCCTCCTCTCCTCTTCCTCCTCCTTTCCTCTTCCTCCTCTCCTCCTACTCCTCTCTCCTTCATAGCATGCGATTATCATCATGGGGCCTGCTGGGGGCCACTAGTTTAACAGAAGCGTGCGCCGTCCAAAGATGCTTCATTAAATTCGAGTTGCTTATATTGGACGTGGACAAAGTCTTTGGTCTTTGACACAATGTGCACGTATCATGTAGGTTTTTACCTTTTACCTCGACGAGGTTAAAATACTGCCTACACTTCTGTCTTCGACTCGAGACTCGCCATCTGACACGGGATGTGTGTATTGTGTGTGTGCGCTACTACTGTGTGCTGGGATTGTGCGTAGAACCCGCCCACCGCCCACTGGGTGTCTCTGGTTGGCTCAACATGAAATCTTACTCTGCTTTAGCCAATCATCATTACTTATCCCGCCCTTACCAAAGGGAGAAAAAAAAATCCCCTGTGCCTATGCGAGTCGCGCACATGATGCCAGTTTCAAAATGAGCAGGTTCAGTAACGCGGTAACGCGCCGTTTAGTAACGGTAATTGAGTTCCTTTATTTTAAAAGTAACGCGTTACAGTATTAGTTACTGTCAACAGTAACGGCGTTACAGTAACGCGTTATTAGTAACGCGTTACTGCGCAACACTGGTGGCGTGTGAGACTTGGTTAAAAGCCAGAGAATAAAAGTGAGTTTTAAGATTTAAACCACTGTGGGGGCTGTTTGAACGTGGGGGGGGGTTAAGGTTCGTCGTAGGTAACACGAGCTGGAGCTGGCCCGCAGTAGTCTGGTTAACACCTGACCATATCACAAGTGAGATATGGGTCTGGAAACTCGCTTTGAAAAATCCCGTAGCGGAGGTGTGGTTAGCGATTGCCAACGGCCGTTTATTGGGCGTTATGAATGTCTATCATTGAGCGTATACGTAAGTCCATAGCCAATCATGTCAGTTGTCAGTTCCAACTACAAGCTTCCGTTTGTCATGTAGTACGCGTCACCGTCTTGCCACACCTCCCCCGCTCTCTGATTGGGGCCCTAAATCTGGGACTCTCGCTTGGACGAGTTTCCAGGCCGCCTTCCAGTTCGAAACGAACGGAAGCGGCCTGGGAATTCCCAGGCTAGGCCCGCAGGGGAATAAATTTGGATGAGGTCCAAGATGTATTGTGGGGCCAGTCTATTCAAAGTTTTAAAAACAAACAATAAAATCTTAAACTCTAAAATGAACAGGAAGCCAGTGCAACAACGGTAGGTGTGAGTCCGATTGCGTCAACTGTTTCCTGTCTACAGTAAAACTAATTTTGAGACTCACTTTGAGACTCTTAAGTGTTCAAAAGATCAGAGCACTACACTTCTAGTTTAAATACAAGTCAAAACTGTGTTATTATGATTTGTGGAATGTGGTGCAATACTTCAGATACATGATAAAGACATGATTAAAGCATAAAAAATTTACAATAAAATACACAGGAAGTAGAGTCACTATCACTAATCTGCAGTTTCACCTCGATCTGTGCGATGTGTGGATGTAAACCGACACACGTGAGGAACTACTCTTGCCTTTTTACTTTTAAAGAAAACTTCAAACTGGATCAATAGCGTGGTTTTGTGGACTGGATGTCATTATTTGCGGAGGACAATTTCTATGGATAATATGGATGAGATGCTGTACTTTAAATTTACCACTTTGTGAAAGGTGACGCTGTTTAATTGGCTATTATCATTGCGTTGCAGATGTTTGGTGGTTATGATCTGATAGAGCAGCTCAGAGTCACACTGACACCACATGAGGAGCACAGCGGCTTCAAAATCGCAAACGAGGACACAAAGTTGGGTCAAGCCTCCCCGAACTCGAGGAAAAAGAAAATTGCAGCCAAATTCGGGCAAATTCTCCTGTAGTGTGTGACATTCAAAGAGAGGTGTCAGGGTGGCAGAAGCGAGTCATTTTTCGTGCAATCATCAAAAAAATATGGAGAACATACTGTTGATCTTTTACACATACATTATCTGACAATGCTCCTAACACATATATCAGCAGATCCATAGGGAGTTTACAAGACAATGTCTTTTGTATTTCTATTTTAATGTCCTGCCAATAATTACAAAAACCTGATAAATCCCAAAAGATATGTGAGTGATCCGCCACCATGCCACAATTTCTCCAACATAATGGGGGTATGTTTTTGTAGAAACTTGAAATGATTAAAGAGGTTCTAAAATATTAATTTTTTGTCTTCAAATCAAATTCCTTCCATAGATTACTGTTGACACCTTTGTGGCTGATCACATACATATCCCTCAGTAATTACATTTAACTAATTCCCATTTATCTCTGATATCCAGTGTATATTCTCCCATATCTCCCATCAACATCTTAATGACACATGTTTCTTGGTCGCCAAATGTTCTCGTATTGTTAAAAAATATTGCTAAGCACCTGCTTACGGTTCTGCTTTATTTTCTCCCATTCAGTATAACTCTGAATGCAGTGCCTTATTTGTAAGTAACGAAAGTGGTCCGTTGAGGGTAAAGAAAACTGTGTTTATATTTGAGTTAAGAGTTAAGGAATTTAAGTTATTGCCCTCATAAAGCAGATTTACAGACCTTCTGAACCCACTGTCCCACAAAGACGGTTGGAAGTCTCTGTTTCCAGCTATGGACATGGCTCTTGTTAGACGAGTTGTACCACCAAGTTTCTTTTTCACACAGTTCCAAAAACGCAAAGTATGCTTAGTCCACACATTTTTCATCTTAAGCTTTTTCCAAAGTTTTTCCACTTAGAAATGGCAACTCAGGCAGACCAACTCCTGATATAGATTTTTGCTCTATTCTGACCCAGCCTACTTGCTGGTCATTATAAGTGTTATAGCAGTTAGTTGAGCAGCCCAATATTAATACTTAAAGGGATATGCCACCCCCAGGTCAAATTTGGGCATCTCCCCACAGTCCAGAGACTAAAATAAGTGGTGGAAAGCGTTTTCCTGCTCACCCAGCCATTGTCCGAGTCAGTCGCCACTGACCGCCGCGGTATCTGGTGCTCCTCCGCCTTAGAATGGAGTCTAACGTAGCCAGAGAAAGATTTCGGCCAAAAGGAATTAATTTGCTCGATGCGTTTCCCAATTACTTTGTGTGTAGTGCGCATTCATATCGAGTGCAAATAAATGTGCAAATCAACACGGAGAGCTTGCCTTGGTCATTTTGGGTGGGAACTATTTTCCAGTGCGTAAGAATACAGCCGTATCACGCAGCACGCTACCAGGGGAATCCCTGTTACGCACCGGGAAGGGAGTTCCCCTGTTGCACAACGTGGTGCGTGATACGGCTGTATTCTTCCGCACTGGAAAATAGTTCCCACCCAAAATGACCAAGGCAAGCTCTCCGTGTTGATTTGCACATTTATTTGCACTCGATATGAATGCGCACTACACACAAAGTAATTGGGAAACGCATCGAGCAAATTAATTCCTTTTGGCCGAAATCTTTCTCTGGCTACGTTAGACTCCAGTCTAAGGCGGAGGAGCACCAGATACCGCGGCGGTCAGTGGCGACAGACTCGGACAATGGCTGGGTGAGCAGGAAAACGCTTTCCACCACTTATTTTAGTCTCTGGACTGTGGGGAGATGCCCAAATTTGACCTGGGGGTGGCATATCCCTTTAAGGTTTGGGAGAGAGACTCCTCCTCTGTCCTTTAGAGAACACAACAGTTTGTTTGATTCTTGGCCTTTGACCATATAAATTAGGAAAACATTTTGACTAGCAGAGTAAATGTGGGCCCATACAGGTAAAGACTGAAATAGATGTAGAAGTCTTGGCAAAATGTTCATTTTGATCGTCTCAGTTCTACCAAGCAAAGACAGCGGCAGCACCTCCCATCTTAGTAAGTCTGCTTTAATTTGGGTAATCAATTTATTGTAGTTTGATTTGAACAACTGAAGTGGGTTGGGTGGAAGGGTGATCCCCAAATACTTAAAACCCTGGTCATTACGCTTAACCAATGCAAGTTGTGTTGGCCATGTTCCTGATAGCATCATGGCTTCAGGCTTGCTGTCATTAATTTTAAGTCCAGAGATAGACCCATAATCATCGAGGCATTTCAGCAATGCAGGGATGGACACTAATGGGTCCTCCAAATATAACAGCACATCAACCGCAAATAGAGTAATTTTGTGCTGAATTACACTCTCATCTCTTATAGCATGAATGTGGGGGTTCTGTCTCACTGCCTCTGCAAATGGTTCGATACTCAGGGAAAACAGCACACGACTCAACCCATCACCCTGTTTCATTCTTATGCCCAAATGAAAAAAGTTTGAACAGTATCCATTGATTCTGACTCTGGATGTTGGATTTTGATTTAAAAAACAAAACAAAAACAAAAAAACATTATAACTCAATTAACAAATTTAGCCTTACGTTTTGCAGTATGTGGCAAAAGGAGAAATACAATTTGTCTACTGGACAAAATGTATTTGGTCAAATATGGTCAAATATGGAGCTCATCCAATCTGCTTCTTCAGTTCTGGTCAGAGTGCTGGTGGAGAAACAAAGCAAAAAACAAAGCTTTGTTTTTTGTATTAATAAAAAAAAAAACAGTTGTGTTTTATGCTCTTTTTGTAGGGTCTCATTTTCCATCTCTAATTTCTGTTACTCATATAGTTTTTGTTACTTAATTCTTGATGCTATGGCTTCCATTTTATGGCAAGGGGCCATAAAATGGAAGGAGAAATATTATAAATGTTATTCAGAGATATTCTTCCAAGCCAAATTTTAGCTCTTGACACACACTTGGATCAGTCAGTAGAGAAACATTAAAGGGATAGTTTGGGTTTTTTGATGTGAATCTGTATGAATCTGTGTTGTGCATTAACATTGACTTACCCCTGACAGTGTCCTGTGAGCCGAGTTTCTGTCCGGTTCTGGAGCTGATGAAAGTAGGTCCGGCAAGTTAGCTAAGACAGTTAATAAAGCTTGATTTTCTTCTCAAAACAATATTTGTCCAAAAAGTGATATATTTGCATCTAAAACAGTTGCCCATGAAAAAGTCAGAAGTCATAATCGCATGGTGCTATTTTCTCTCGAGTCCTATCACTGCGCGCTATTATTATTATTAGCCTGTTCACTTGTAAACATCACCACTTACAATGGAAGTGGCAGGAGGCGCAGACGCCATCATAAGTAGCGATTGTTGCCTAAAAAGTCAGACGAAATCATGGCTGCGAAGAAAGAATGCACAATACGTACACCAATGCTGCTCCATCAAACTCCTCGAGTGCCATCTTTGTATACTGCCACATAGTTTGTTGTGTTTTTATTGAGTAGCCATCACCCGGAAGTAGTTGGACTACAGCGTCACATAGCGTAGCGAAGCCGGCCAGGTCTCTGCCCATTATCCGACTACACGAGTTTCATGTGCACTTGGATTGAAGGACAGACCACCTCCGAGTAACGAGATCAGATTTGGAGAAATCCAATCCGATCCTACCATGTGCATGCAGTGAGTATTTAGTGTGTTTTGTATTAAAGGATCCTCAGCTCTTCCTCCTTGTTCAGTCTTTTTTTGTGTCCCTGAGTTTTCGTTTTTAACTCCTAATTCTAATTGGTCCAGTGACTTTTTAGTGTCTCTGTGGTCGTCTTGATTTTCCTTTCGGGCTTTTTTCAACTCGGCCATGAGCTCAGCCCTCTCACCGTCTCTCTGTGTACCTGTGGCTGTGGCTACGTTGTTAGCTGAGCTCGGCTGTCTTTTTTCCCACATGTCAGATTTTGCAGTCTGTTCTGTTTACTCAAGGCACTCATCTTTTATCTTTATGGCCACTGAAACGCTGACATTAAATTAATTTATCAGCCTAATTGTAAACTTTCAGGTGGGAGCATAGATTTTATGCTGTGGCTGCATAGATGGCGTCACCAGAAGTCAGAAGCAAGTTTTTAAATGGCAGGTCAATTTGGCAATCGTCTGCATAAAAGTGATAGAACATTCCGCAGACCATTCCATTTCCTTTTACTTTGTCTCGAACTGGCAGACTGACAAAGGATGACAGAACCAGAAGAATCGGATAGTGCTAGCTCCTTTTCAAGATGGGCATACACCCACTACTTTCACTTCGTTCAAAATAAGGACTCCAAGAACATTTTAGTTAAATGCACACTGTGTGTGAATCCCAAACCTCTTTCCACGTCGAAATGCAGTACAAGCAATTTGACGAAGCACTTGCAGAGGTGCCATAGCACCACGAAATTAGTCAGGAAAGGAGGGGATGGGACAGGGAACGATACAACCCCAACAAAGCAGCCGAAACGGGTAAGAAGCAATTACTGAACATGTTGGTTTTCAGTCTGCAGGCTCCCAAAACCTCCTGGATGGCAGGTGAAAGTCATGACACATGAGAGATTTGCACTGTAGATTGCCAAATCCTTATTTCCAGTCATTTTGGCGAGAGTAACTAAAGTAATGCAAAAGTAGTGTAATGCCTTACTTTTTATTTAGAGTAATATTGTAATGTAAGGCATTACTTTAAAATGACAGTAACAAGTAATAAGTAGTGCATTACAGTTTTTGAGTAACTTGCCCAACACTGCTCCTGACACCCACACAGTTCTCTAAATGATTTAAAAGAGTTGCATGGTCAACTGTGTCAAAAGCAGCGGTCAAGTCTAAAAGCTTTGAAAAGTGAAGACTGTGCTGTGTAAAGCCTTATAGCCTATTTGGAAGATGTCAAAAGTACCATGTGATTCTAGAAAAGACTGGAGCTGCAGGAGGACACTTTTCTCCAGGATTAATTAATAGCTCCTATTCAATCACTACAGTGACATGCACAGAGAACTCTGAGTACTCTTGTCCCAGTCTACACACAGGTCAAAGAACCATATAGGTAGGAAACAGGGGCTATGAGACGTTCAGGAGCATCTAGTAATTTAATATTAACATAATTGTCAAAAAACTCACCCACAAACATACTGCAGATAAGCAACATGCCATGTATGTTGAGCATTTGATTTTCAGACATGAGGGAAATTATTTGCTCGCAGCACAAATAAACAATAAAGTTAACAGTCATAAGTGCTCCACTTTTGTTTCAAACACAAACTGTGAGCACCTAGCTCTACCCTGACACATTTCCCTGTATACAGGACATTTGCATGAAAGGAATGAAATTTGATGCCAAAATAAACATCAATTAAAGCTGTCAAACGGCACCAAAAACAGCTGCAGCTTTGAACAGCTCGACCAGCTGGCTTCAAAAGAGGTCGTCTTTAAAGGACTGCCTTACATGCACCAAAGGCCAGGCTGGAATTAGCACGGACCAGACTGAAACTAAAATCACTGCTGCTAATGAAGCGAATATCCTTTATGTCAATACAAATTCATCAACTGTGAAAGCAAAGAATGAACAGATTTGCAAATAAAATACCAAGCATATTTTTTGTATATGATGGACTTATACAAGAACACATAAAAATGCCCTACCCATTTCATTTATGAAATATATATATATCACAATAAAGAGGGACAATATCATGAAACATAGTGTATTGATACACAGAGAGAAGTGTGGGCTTAACTATTCCCTCTGGAGAAGAAGGCAGCCTAAATTACTCAATGTGAAATAACATTATAATAAAAATCCAAAAAGTCATTTTTATTCTGTATTTTCTGTAATACATCTACGTCAAATACAGAAACTATGAACGATCAGCACAACATGAAGGCTTCTTGTACATAATGGAAATGTAAAGGGTGCCATGTGGGAAAAGCAGGCAAGCTGTTTGACAAAAGCAGAGAAGTAAACAACTATGTCCTCTGGCTGAAGAAAGCACAGAACATGCTGAGGGATCTGTCGATACCAGTTCAGAGCAGATTCTAATGAGTTACGACTTCTTTCCCCATTTGTTCATACAGAGCTTCCATTGAGGAACTGTCACACCTTATTATATAGCTCCAACACCAAACAATTTTATGCTTTCAGTGGTTTGATTTTTCTATTAGAGTAAAAGAGTGGCATATGAACCGATAACAGTTTACATATTTAGATAGCCATGTTACCATTTATTTTGAAAATGCTATATTCACCAAAAACAACGTATTAACATGTTCCTTCTTCAGAGCCCCATCACATTACAATCTCCATGTATTTCACTAATGAAGCTTTTGCAAATTACAGCAGGTTTGTCATGTCGTTGTGTACAATTGTATATCTTGCTTGTATATATTTATGGAAAATTGTCGTGGGAGATATGTGAGCTGAGGGTTTGAATAGTACCTGGAAGAGATCACGAAATTACTCAAGCATTTCACAATGCCTCCTCTGTAACCTACTTTTACTTTTTTTCAATTTTTCTTTGTTACTTATTACATTCCTTATATGATCTTCTTATGGTCTTGTTCATTGGTGTGTGTTTTTTTTTTTCTTTTAGAAGGAGGCTCGAACATAGGCATGTATTCAATTTTTGTGTGCTTGCTGATGCTCCTTTCTGAAGTTATACAGGCTTAGGGTTAGTGTGAGCTCTCTTCTTCTTAGCAGTTGTTCTTATCTCCCTTGAAGATTATAAGTGTTGGTATTCAAATCATCAAAGTAATTGATGACCACTTTGATCCCAACGTAATTTTTACTTTTCATGCATTTGTCTCACATGGTCTACAAATTGGTAAAGCCTTGACAGTTTTGATAGCATGAAATATTGTTATTTAAAAAAACAGTTTTTGACTGTTCCTCGTGAAAAATAATCAGGGAGTTTGTATTCTGTATGCTAGTGGTTTTTGCTTGGACAAAGTGACAGCATTCTTTGAGCATCTCACCTTTTAAAGTCTGACTGATTGTGTGATTGTTGCTTGGCACTTCTGAGGCAGAGAGTAGGAACAGTACCTCACAGAATAGCTGTGAGGTGACAGCAGTGAAACACAAAGGAACGCACATGTGATTAAAGAACGCGATAACAAGACAGAAACACAAGAGAGCTACACTGCAGTCAGCTCAAAGCCTTTTATGCGCAGATCTGTTCACTGTCAGGACTACTCCAACTTTTTTAGAACTGTGTTAACAGCATTTTGCTGGGGGTTTCTTAAATCACACACCATTTGTGCCAGAGAGACAAAGCCTTTACAGTCACATATGTTTCTTATAAACTGAACTGATAACACTCCTCATACTGCAGCACAATAGGCTTATAGGTGATGTCACTTTTCTGGTGGAGGATCTGCCATCGGTTGTCTCCACAAAGATGTTATTGTTCTGCCAGGATTGTTCCATATTATGCCATTCAACTTATCTACCTTCCATGTATTTCATCTTTTGTGTCTTTATGGCCCCATTGATAAACATTTATTCTTATGATTGGGCTGATCTGATCTGTAACTTGGCCTGGTGGCATCACTTGCTTGCCTCTATAGACACAAATAGATTTTACATTCCAGGCCAAACAAATAATGTATCATCACATCTAAGATATATATGCATCTAAAATGTATTAAAAATAACATTGTATATGTCCTATCTTATATAGGTATATGAATGGTTACTTATATAAGATTAGGTTGCTTCTTTTTGGTCTGATTGGTCTGAATTTAGCTAGCCCAGCATGGTGCCCCAACTGACAACATTGTTTTGTTGTGGTGCTATCTATTATTTCAGGAACTTTCTTAAATGTTTTTTTCAAATGGGGAACCAAACCACAGTACCAAAGGCCTTCTTTTAAGTTATGTTTATTCAAGTAAAGATAAATGTTTTGAAATCATTATAAGAAAGGGGCATGTTTACCCTGAGCTTTCACAAACCGCAGCTCCAGTGACAGCAGCTATGCTCCCCTGCTTTGAGTGGGACCTTCACTTTCCCAGGCTGTGGGAGGAATGTGCTCCAGCAGACCGTGTGGAGCAAAGGCCTTTTAACTCGCACTCAAAAATTCAAGAAATCTGAAAAGAATGTATCTCCTCTGGGGCTACATTTGCAGCTAACAAAAAACTTGCAGTCTCTATGTTCATCTGTGTGCTGGAACAGTCCAAATTAATTGATCCCTAGCACTCTAAAGCAATTACTGCAGTTCTTGAGAGAAATGATAGACGCTGTCAGCATACCAGCTGAATAAACAATAACCTTATTTGGACACAAAAGACACATATATTTGCTTTGTTAAGGGAAGGGTTCTTTAGGTTCTTGCTTTTCCCATCTACAAGACAATGAGTACTGCCCCTTATTAGTTATTTGTGGTGAAAACAGATGGCTGAAGTGTAAATAAGACTTCCTTCAACATCCTGCTTTCTTCAAAAAATGTTAAAGGGCTTTTTATGCTAATGTCAGGCTTAATTGGCATAACAAAAATTACTCTGGCATACTGAGGGGCTTCAAGATTAGCCAGAAGAGAAAGAACAGAAGATAAAGCCTTCAAAAAGCCCATTTCAGAGGAATTATAGCCTCCTTTGAACGTCATCCAAGTTTTAAATACATTAAAAGCCTGTTGGCATACATGGAAATTAAGCAGTACCAAAGTGTTCCAAAGAATTCACGGTGAATCAGACCAAAAGTGCAAGGATAAAGTGCAGGGGAATAGTGTCCCAGAGGGTATGAGAAGGACTTCTGCCATCTCCCACAACCCTCACTCTCAGCCATTCTTCTTCATGTCCATTCTGCTGTGAGCCAAGTGGCTTAACACAGATAAAAGGACAACAGTGAGGAGCTCCCCTGGCAGCAGGGCCCTCACACTGTCCACAGTGCCAGCCATGCACCATTGTGTACAGCACATACAAAGGGCTGTTCAGCAGCATGAAACACACAGCACCAGGGAGTGCACTAGTTATGTGACTGGCCCAACAGAGACTGTGGAAACAGTGTGGGCCCTGGACATGGAATGTCAGCCGTGTTCAGAGAGCCACCTGCACTATGTGATTAAAACGCACTCACCACCACTGATACTCACTCGACCTAGTCTATGACCGTTCATTTAGTCATCCTTCCATTTGTCCTCTTGGCTGCAATGCCTTAGTGGCATCTTGTCTGGCCCCAGAAAGACAAACAGTTACCCTCCCTCTACACTGGCCTTTATGAAACACCAAATTCTAACAATTCTGTCAGCGGGACCCTCGATAACAATATTGTCTCATTTATTTCATCTTCTTGGCTGTGTTATCAAGGTATCTTTTTATTTTTTTTTATTTTTTTTTTACTAAAAGCTGACAAAATGAGTTGATGCAAGTTCAAACTCTATCCAAACAGTATTTGATCAACATCTAGTCCTCACATTTGAAGAGGGTTTACATAGCAAGACAAACTGTGACATGAAAGCTCTGAATTTTCAAGAGTCTGCTGTACTTCTTTTAACGTTAAGACGATTTAGATCAAAAGGTTGGAGGCAGAAAAAATATATACTTAAAGGACAACCGTGAAAATGTGTGGCCTTTATAGTCTTAAGCAGTACAAGTTCATTGGACTGGCAGGGCACATGAAAGGAAAGATTGTCCGCTCACTTTGATTCACACTCAGCTAAATCAACTTGACGTAATGCCCTCCAATTTTTTATTTTTTTTTTTAAATATATTCTTGCAGCTCACTATGACTTTCCTGCTGAAGGCATCATAAAGATAAAAGTATTTCTATAATATAATCTGCAATCAATTTGGGTAGCAGGAGGATTATTGCTGAATAGAGGTAGAAGGCATCTTGTTGAGCAACTGGCATCAAATGTGATCCAACCTGATTGGGAGTAGTTTTATGTGTAATTCCCTCATGCTTTTTTCTGCACAACTAATAGGATAAGTGGGTGGAACAGACCTGGTGACACATGTTGCTTTTTGAGACTTCAGACATCCCATAGCTACAGTTTTTTAAATGTGAAAGTTTACCAAAGATCATGGCATCTCTTCTCTCACGTCAGTTTTTCAGAGCAAAGTTCCAGTCATGCAGCTAGCAAGCAGCAGCTGTTAC
This sequence comes from Paratrypauchen microcephalus, assembly GCA_036785185.1. Taxonomy (NCBI): domain Eukaryota; kingdom Metazoa; phylum Chordata; class Actinopteri; order Gobiiformes; family Gobiidae; genus Paratrypauchen; species Paratrypauchen microcephalus. The sequence goes on along the minus strand of JAVJIX010000013.1, from coordinate 6,809,656 downwards.
GTGTCCACTGTTCAGATGGATTCAGCGAAATCAACATGCGTGTGACTGAACACATGTTGTGGAAAGTCTGACTTGAGTCTGGTTTGACAACAGCTCTGGAGTGAATCAAACATTTTCAAAATTCCAGCGCTTTAGATCAGTTTGACATGAGTAAGTGTTTGAAATAAATCTCTCTAATAACTTTCCATGAGAAAGCCCAAAACCATTTTATTCCAGTATCTCAGATGTGCTCCTAAAAGTGATCCACTGTAGAAGACTTTCTTAAATAACTTCAGAGAAAGAGTAAACAAGAGTAAACACTGATATAAAACAATATTTAATCACACACTTGTGTTCATGCCTGCATATCAGAAGAACTGTTGCCTCTGTGGTGGAGCACGAGGCCTACTTCAAATGCAGATCACTTTAATAGACATGCTGCTTCATCTTCACAACACTGTTGACAATTTGCTATTCATGAGAATAATAATGACATACTCACTGGGTCTAGTGAGCCCACGTAGTGTGTATGCTGCTCTATCAGAGAGTACACAAAACACTGTGATCGCTGTTTCTCCAAATGACTATTTGATGAAGATGCAAGTCCCATAGCTCCAAAATGTATACAAATGCTCTTATTTATTGAGCAGTCTTTCACAACATTGAGATGTATTTTGTTGTACTTAAACTTGGCTGTTTACTGCCACTATGTTTTACCAAATTGTCTTTGCTCCACAACCTGTCTGACCACTCTTGTCCCAGTCTACATACATGCCAAAGAACAAAATACGTGTAAATCATCAGTGTGTAGTAATTTAGCAATAGCAGTAAATCTTTGCAGCTCTAATTATTATTATTATTATTATTTGATTTTCAGATATGCTAGGGACTATGTTACTCGTAAGTTACTTGCTCTTTACAGCACAAATAGACTTTGCATTGAAGCTATCGCAAGTTTCATTTTCATCATTTTCACATAGTGCTCGATGGAGAGGCCACAGTTTGTCATCTCTGCTCCTCTAAAATGAGTGAGTACATGTCTAAAGTATGTATATACTATACTATATATGTTTTACCATGCAGAAGATCTCAGTAAGAACATCTGCATGTAAACACAGTCATTGGAATTGCTTCTAAACTCATTTACAGTAAATGCAGTAGGCTATAACACAGCAACAAGGACCAGAAATCAGTAATGGCAGATAAGAGTCATAATTCAGACATCAGGTCAATAGGTTGCACTGGTATCTGACATTGGCACTTTTTTAAAATTAAGGTCTTCTAAAATGTTTTGAAAATATTTTGTAAATGACTCATTGTTCTTTGGGTCAAATGATCTTATCTATAAAATTTAAATGACACTGTGTTAAATTTTGGGTTATTTGTTGTTTTCAACATGGGTAATGTCTAGATCATGCCACTGTTCGATAAAAAATGTTTATGAGAAGAAGTGACTTTATTGATCTCACACTGGAGAAATTCTTCTCTGCATTTTAACCCATCCTATATATATATATATACATATATATATATATATATTAGGAGCAGTGGGCAGCACATTACTGCGCCCGGGGACCATCTCCATGATCTTCTTGCTTCGGTTTGGTCAGGACCTAAGCTGGAGGATTTTACCTATGGTGCATGTTTTGGGTTGATGGGGGAAACCGGAGTGCCCGGAGGAAACCCACCCAAACCCAAACCCCCCAGACACGGGGAGAACATGCAAACTCCACACAGAAAGGCACAGGCGACCCGGGGATCGAACCCAAAACCTTCTTGCTGTGAAGCAAGAGCGCTAGCCACTCAGCTACCGTGCCGCCAGCAATGATGCATGTATTTGTATGCATGTATGTTTTTACTATGATAAAATGAATTATGATGAGCAATTAATTAAGCTTGTTACGTGACTGCATCATGTGACTGTCATCACTATTAAAGGGATAGTGTTTTTTTTGTTTTTTTTTATGTTAATCTGTATGGGTTTCCTTCTAAAAGTTACGTGTGTTGACACCGGCTTACCTCTGACAGTCTCAGCTGATCCCGGTTCGGCTCGCTTTCTGGAGCCCACGTAAGTAGGTCCGGTAACTTCCCTGGAACATGAAATAAAGCTTGTTTTTCTTCTCAAAACAAAACATTTCTTAGAAAGGTGATATATTTGTGTCCGAAACAGTTGTCCACAAAACATCCAGCAGCGTATTTCGCATTCTCGTATTGTCTCTCTCCACTCGTATCACTACGCCCATGTTAACTCTATCGGCCTGTTCACTTGTAAACTTCGGCGTAGACATCCACTGAAGGTGAACAGGCTGATAGAAAAGAAGAAAAACAAGCTTTATTTCATGTTCCAGGGAAGTTACCGGACCTACTTACGTGGGCTCCAGAAAGCGAGCCGAACCGGGATCAGCTGAGACTGTCAGAGGTAAACCGGTGTCAACACACGTAACTTTTAGAAGGAAACCCATACAGATTAACATTTTTTTTAAAACGCACTATCCCTTTAACCATGTGCTCTATTACTTGCCCTGATGAAGACCGCTAAGGTCGAAACATGTTTAATAAAGCATTTTTACTTAACATTAGAGCACCTCAGTTTGATTCTCTCTTTTTGAGATTAATTTGATTAATCATTTTTCTTTTTTTATGTAAAAAATGTTTGACTTGTGTGTGAGACAGATCAGCAAATGTTGTAAAGACACTTCCACCTGTCAGTAGCTGAAAAGCAGCACAAAACTTTCCCTGCAGTATTCGACACACTTGATGGTTTGTTTTGACAGGTCTTTCTGTACCCATGTGCTGTGAGTCACTCGTCTGTTCAGGGTGACTGACCAGCAGTTAAGTGTTCTGGAGGCTGTTACCATCAGCAGTGGCCCTCAGTTGTGCTCCATCAAACCTCTGCTGCTCTACAAGACTTCTGCTGGTACATTCGTGCTACATACGGCACACACAACAGAAATTCATTTTGTGTACTGAGAAAACATCAAAGCAGTTACTTACTGTCTATGATTCCAACATCAGCATGCTTTCAAGGATTTAGCTCTCTGATTTTTCCATTTGAGTTTGACGAAAATGTGGTACTTTATTATGTGTTTTTAGCAAAATGTAAAGTCCTGAATAATTAGTCTAAAAGCAAAAAAAAAAAAAGTTTTATTAGAGAATATTTTGATGTGAGGCCTTGTTCTAGGTGCTGGCACACTGTTTGGCAGAGGTTTGACTGTGTAATCAGTGTTTCTGACAGTGTTGTAAATGCTTTCATTGCGCTGTTAGTCTCTAAATGTGTATCTCAGCTTGGGGCTATAAACACTTCTCCAGCAAAGCGCTTTACAACATGCAATGTTTGGAGGCAGACAGCATTAATGGGCTGGATGTTGGGAGAGTAACGTGATTTAAGCCATGGCAGGTGCCTCAGCCTGGCACAAGAGCACTGCTGTCCAGGCTTTGTAGACAGGATATCCACAGATGTGGAGCCAGAGCAGATGGCACATTCAGGAGACAGAGACTCAGAGAAAGAAGATGGAGATACATGGATAAAGATACACAGAGCCGGACTTGTACTAAACTGTGTGAGAATTGCCATGTGCATCTGACATTTAGCACAGCTCTCCACTGACTCAGTGTGTGAGGCTCAAAACAGGCCTGTAGGCCGTGAGGGACAATGACAGTCTTCTGCTTCCACCAGCATCAAAAAGACGTGGAGATGAACACATTATGCAGCGGCTGTTACAAGTGTACAATGCAAATGTATGAGCCAGGCTAAAGCCTACTGCTTTAACAAATGGGTCTTGTTCAGTTTCCCCACGCACGACTGTTACATATCTGCTGTATAATTTGTCTAGAGTGAAGCAATGCATGAATGTGAAAAAATCCTCTTTGTAGCATATACTTTTCTTACATCTGGCCGTGTGCCATTGCATGACAATGGGACAAAGAGAATATGAGATGAATGTATTTCAGCAATTTACATAACAGTGCCTTCTTATGAAATGGAAAAGTGACAGGCAGAAAGAGAAAGTAACAGAGTTACTCAGTTAGGCTAAAGGTTTCCCATTACTCTTCCAATGGTGAGGACTTCTAACCTATAGTATCTATAGTATCTGCAATCTTGTTTCTATTGGTTCACTTTAGAGTTGGTCGCTACAGTCTAAAAGTGTTTCCACGGTCTCAAGTGAACCGTACCAGACTGTATGAGTTCATTTATATTAGATTATTTTGTTTATATTACAGGGACCATGTTCATTAATCAAAGAAGAGATGCTTTATACCAGACTATAGCTCTGAGAAGTAGCCCTGATTAGCTTCAGGTCCAAGGGGAGCTAAACAACACAGCAAGATTTGATTTTCACAGATTTGTGCAAAACTAAGACTGCAAAAAGCAGATATAAACAGAAAAATAAATATAACCACAGGTGGCAATGATCAGCCCTCATGCACGTCTACACCACGCCCCTCAAACGCCACACCCCGCGCCTACCCTAACCCCACCAGAACACCCATAACTCCTCCCTTAACCCTAACCCCTTACCCCTAACCCTACTTTAACACTATTCCTTAAACTAACCCCAATCCATAACGTAACCCCTAATCTAACCCTACTTTATCCTTTAACCCTAAACTAACCCCTAACCTAATCCCTAACCCCTAAAGTAACCTAACCCTAACCCCTAACCCTTAACCCTTAACCCTTAACCCTTAACCCTTAACATATCCCTATCTCCATTCATAATTTATTGCCCAATGTGAGATTTGGTGATTTTACCATTAGAACATTAGTTTGTCATCGCTATGGCTATGCTGTAAAAAATATGGCATGGGTGTCATTGTCTTTTTTGATCGAGATGCAAAATTATCATTTTGTGCACAAAAAATGTATGAAAAACTTTTTCTCCCAATATTAAGAAGAAGAAGAAGAAGAAGAAGAAGAAGAAGAAGAAGACAGACTTTATTCATCCCCGTAGGGAAATTATTTCTTTGCGTTTGACCCATCCATGAGGAGCAGTGGGCAGCTCGTCTTTCAGGCACTCGGGGACTCACCTCCATGATCTTATTGCTCGGCTTGGTCAGGACCTAAGCTGGAGGATTTTACCTGGAGCATGTTTTAGGTTGATGGGGGAAACCGGAGTACCCGGAGGAAACCCATCCAGACATGGGGAGAACATGCAAACTCCACACAGAAAGGCCCAGGCGACCCGGGGATCGAACCCAGACCATGCATGCAAACTCCACACAGAACACACACAAAAAGTTGCCTGGAAGAATCCATAACTCATCGCTGTACCAGCGAGTGAGTCTGGTAACGTTTGATCCACAGAATGCGCTGCGGTTGCGCGTAGACAGACAGCTAAGTGAACCAATCAGAGATTGCGCCATCTTGATTCAAAACTGAGGCGGAACTTCCGCTGCCTAAGCGTGACTTTGCGGGCAAAGGCGGGTGCACTGACGTCACCATCTTTGAACGAATCAGAATCGCGGAGTCGGTTTGGAACCGGAGGAGCGAGAGTGGATGGAGAGTGTCCAAATGGTATCGCGGTGTATAGGAAATACAGAGAGATATCATTTGGCTGGCCAGGTAACACAAAAAGGCCTGGGCGACCCGGGGATCGAACCCGGAACCTTCTTGCTGTGAAGCAAGAGTGCTAGCTACTCAGTCACGGTGCCGCCCAAATTAAGCCAAGCCAAGCCTAGCTTTAGAGCAGGAGATTTAGAGATTCAGATTTTACTAAAATCTGAGTTTGTATGTGCAAATGGGAGCAATTTGTATCAATCCCAAATTTAATTTCATTTCAAACCAACACTTGTTCAAGAAGGTAGCAAAGGAACTGAACTGAACCAACCAAGTGACAGAATGTCCAAAAACTGAGCTGATTCTTTGTTTTAAGATGAAGAAAAGTTCTATTCTGAGGAATTCGGTCTCATGAAGGAGCTGGAATCCACCAAGCCAGAAAATTTGTACCAGACTCTTAACTGTGTAGAAGATGGAGAAAGAGCAGCTAGAGCTTTTGGCCTCCAACTGAAGAAACCATGAAGCAGGAGATTGAGCATCTAAAACTGCAGGATGCTGAGGAACGTCAGGAAAGTCAGAAAGCGGAGGCTGACAAGCGGATGGCTCTATTTATGTTTAAAGGGATATGCCACCCCCAGGTCAAATTTGGGCATCTCCCCACAGTCCAGAGACTAAAATAAGTGGTGGAAAGCGTTTTCCTGCTCACCCAGCCATTGTCCGAGTCTGTCGCCACTGACCGCCGCGGTATCTGCAGCTCCTCCGCCTTAGACTGGAGTCTAACGTCGCCAGAGAAAGATTTCGGCCAAAAGGAATTAATTTGCTTGATGCGTTTCCCAATTACTTTGTGTGTAGTGTGCATTCATATCGAGTGCAAATAAATGTGCAAATCAACACGGAGAGCTTGCCTTGGTCATTTTGGGTGGGAACTATTTTCCAGTGCGGAAGAATACAGCCGAATCACGCACCACGTTGTGCAACAGGGGAACTCCCTTCCCGGTGCGTAACTGGGATTCCCCTGGCAGCGTGCTGCGTGATACGGCTGTATTCTTCCACCCAAAATGACCAAGGCAAGCTCTCCGTGTTGATTTGCACATTTATTTGCACTCGATATGAATGCGCACTACACAGAAAGTAATTGGGAAACGCATCGAGCAAATTAATTCCTTTTGGCCGAAATCTTTCTCTGGCGACGTTAGACTCCAGTCTAAGGCGGAGGAGCTGCAGATACCGCGGCGGTCAGTGGCGACAGACTCGGACAATGGCTGGGTGAGCAGGAAAACGCTTTCCACCACTTATTTTAGTCTCTGGACTGTGGGGAGATGCCCAAATTTGACCTGGGGGTGGCATATCCCTTTAAACTGGAAAAGGTAAAGTCAAAAACTGCAGAAGACCAAGCCAGACAGGAACATCTGGTGAAGGAGCTTGAACACCTGAAGAAAGTTCTTGAGCAAAATGACAGTTCAAAAAGCCAACTGAGGCTGAAAGAGGCGGATATGGTATCCAAAGCTGAAGAAGACAAAAGAAAAATCTAGTGTAAGCTAGAAGATGCTAAAAAAAAAGGGGAGAGAGAAGAGTCTGCTAAAGTCATCAAACCCACAAAAGAGTAGAATGATTGGCTGAAATCCTAGATTGAGCTGAAACATAGCAATAAACATAGCATCAAGGGTTTACAAAAACAGCTGAGCTGAAATGGAAAGTGTGGTTCACGTAACAAAGCTATCTCTCTGGAGGCAAGCTGACAGTTTCAAGGCAGTACTGCAAAAGAGAGACTACTAATGCAGATCTTAATCAGAAAATAAGTTCAGGATATTGTATTGGCAAACATCAAGAAAAAGATCCTGATGGTTCAGCACATGCAGGATCAGGAAAAACATCTCCATAAGTTGGAGGCCATAGAGGAATCCATGGACTGAGAAATTAAAATAAACTTGCAGTTAAAAGACATTCAGGTCAAACTCCAAAAAGGAGAAACCCTGAACCAAAACCTGACCAGACTGAATAAGGAGGTGGAACAGGGGAAACATGTCGAGCTAAACCACAGCACAAGAAGTCTGCCATTTCAACCCGGTGTAAGGAGCTGAAGGAGGAGGTGTCAAGAGCACATGAACAGCGCTCCCTGCAGGAGGAGAAAAATTGTGCTCTTGAACTGCAGCTAAGAAAAAAAGTCACTGGAACAACACACCCTGCAGAAGGAGAAGAGGTGTGTTTTTGAACTGAAAGCATCAGAAAAGCACACCCAGCAGGAGGAGCAGGAAAAAGGAAAAAGAGGAAACGGTACAGCAAGCTGGTATGCTATTTAATGTACAACTTAATGAACTTAATGTTGTATTCTTTGTTTCTCTCAGCAATTTTTAAAGTGGAAGTTACAAAAAAAATTAAGAAGAGATTCATGAATGAGGCGAATGAGGTGGCTGGGACAGACAGTAGCTATGTCTCAATTCCCAGTGTGCACGTTTCGGAGTGTGGTTTTAACGGCGCATAAGTCACTTCCAGCGTGACAACTGCTGTCCCATTTCATTTTTGTCCCATGTGCAGTTAAAATGTGGTCTGAAAACCGCAGTCATTTCCATGGAAATCAGGGTGTGGACCAACTGCGTGAAGATGCACACTTTGTGCAGTCATATATCCCAGCATGCACCGCACGCTACTTCTTCTACGGGAGAAAATGGAGTTGGCAGCTGCATCTGGTTGTTGCGACTTGCGAGACCTGTCCCATTTCGTCGACGCCCATGCGGTCCACGGACTGTGCAAGTATGCACAGTCCTAAGTGCAGTTTGAATACCCTTAAAACCACACTCCTAACTGTGCACACTGAGAATTGAGACACGGCTTGAGGCTCACTGCCGCCTGTATAAAGTTTGTTAGACCCAATAGACACATGCTCTAGGAAACACCTCATAAATGTGATTGGATCACATAGTAATATGTTTATAGGAAATAATTCAAGAAAATATATAACTTACAAACATGGAGGAATTACATTTTTGTTGTTGTATTATCAGTATAATAATATTCTAAAACAGTAGAATTTTTGTTCTTATGTGCGCTCCTGACTGTAAGAGTTGTTCTTCCAGAAGAACATTTTCAGAAAGAAAAAGTTTTTTGAGTACCAAAAATGTTCGTAAGAAGGTCTTAAGTACAAATTTGTTTGTAAAAACGTTTCATGAGGCTCAATATTTCTATATGAAAATAATAATACGCTTTTTATACAGTAAACTATACATTTACAATTAATTAATTAATTTGTTATTGTCAAGATTGGCCTTATGTTTAAAGCCATAATTAAGATATGACTTTATTTAATGAGAAAACCTCAGTTATGTTTGGTTGACATCAGTTGCTCACCTAGCAGGCCCTAGACCCAGAGCCAATTCTGAGAGCGGTGTTTAAAAAGAGTTGGCTGAGGGTGATGACAGGCCAAGATGTGCCTCAGCCTGATCATAACTGAGTGGGGCAATGGAGGTAGCACAGGTGAGGCATCAGGGGTAGTCTTCCAGGCTGGAATCTTTGCTATGCCAGTGTGACAATATTCTGTTTGAGTCTCATTTATTTATCTATTTAAAGAGATGCAGAAATATAACTATAAATTGCCACAAGAAAATCTATTTAGGTCACTTTGAGAATTCAGTTCAAAGTCACTTTTAAATGCACAACTGTTTAACAACAGCAACACTATAAAAGACATGATAGAGAAGAGCTAAACCAGCTATACTATTTTTCTCTTTAAACAGAATTCTACTGAAAGGGAGCTACATTAAATATTATATTTCAAACAATTTTGTCTTCAAAAGGGGCAAAAGGACCCATTATGTGTGCTGGCCTCTTCCTTGTCTCTTAAAAAGAGATGTTAGTCATGGCTGCTTATCTCACAACCTTATGAGCACAGGATTAGAAGATCAAAGGCTGAGTTAAGTTTAACATTAGAGAAAAAATAAGCTCCTCTCTTCAGATGTGCCTTTTATCCCAGCTCAGTGCTTAGATCAAAATGTGGAAAATTCATATTCATTTCAGCCAGAATCCAATGTGAAATTTATATCTGCTGTTCCTACTACTGATCTATTTCAAAGTGGACCTGTTGATTGTCTTTAGCTGTAAGTACTGCAAACAAACACTGCTGCAAGAATGCAAAATTAAACAAAAACTAGATCATGTTTTAAAGGAGGATATATTATGCAAAATTGTTTACTGATCATTTTACCATGCCGTATTGGTGTTCCCTCAAGCTTACTCAAAGTTGTATTTCAATTGAACAAGTCCAGAGATGGCCTATGGTTTTAAAAAACTACATGGGAGAAGTTCAGATTTTTACCTGTGATGCAATAATTTGGGGGAAAATGGAAACTGAGCACTTTTTCAATTTTCACAGAAGACAACTTCATCTGGATTTATGGATTAATTAAACAAGTGTGCTTGAGGCAAACAACAATATACAATTATTGAAAGTTTAAAAAAGTCAAGTTGCATACTTTAACAGTTGCTTTCTATGCACTTGCTCTTACACGACGCCCTTGTGGTTCCATGCCTTTCGGCCTCTGTAATGTGGGGGACCAGTGCTGTCTATTCCTCTTCTGGTCTGAGACCTTTCAGCTCAGATCAGGGGAGATAAGAAGCAGGCGAAAATATGTTTGCAATTATCCTCTGTCTCTTCAGTGCCTCACATCTGGACTGCCTTTGGAGGACAGACATACCAACACAAGTGTGCAGGCCAGAGCCCATAAAAGACCTTTGTGGGTGTTTTATCATACCAAACATTCAGATGCCATCCTTTGTGTTCTGCTCTGCTTCATACACCAAAATATTTCTGTTTCATATTGTGCAAAGAAGCAAGGCAGTTTGACTTGTCAGTAAGTCAAGGCAAAACATGAAAATTTGAGTTTCTGAAATGTTTCTGTTCCCAGATTGAAGTTATTGAACGCTACAAATCTGAATCTTGTAATCTCATGGGGTGCAGGTGAAATTATCTTTCTAAAAGATGATATGCATACATACTAAAAGATAACATACATACATACATACATACATACATACATACATACATACATACATACATACATACATACATACATACATACATACATACATACATACATACATACATACATACATACATACATATTCAGTCGGTACGGTGGCAGAGTGGTTAGCGCTCTTGCTTCACAGCAAGAAGGTTCCGGGTTCGATCCCCGGGTCGCCCAGACCTTTCCGTGTGTGTTCTGTGTGGAGTTTGCATGCATGGTCTGGGTTCGATCCCCGGGTCGCCCGAGCCTTTCTGTGTGGAGTTTGCATGTTCTCCCCGTGTCTGGGTGGGTTTCCTCCGGGCACTCCGGTTTCCCCCACCAACCCAAAACATGCACCATAGGTACCTCCAGCTTAGGTCCTGACCAAACCGAAGCAAGAAGATCATGGAGATGGTCCCCGGGCGCCCTAATGTGTGCTGCCCACTGCTCCTAATATATGTATATATATATATATAGGATGGGTTAAAATGCAGAGAAGAATTTCTCCAGTGTGAGATCAATAAAGTTCACTTCTTCTTCTTCTTCAGTCACATATTAATGATACACTATATGTAACTTTTGATGTAGAGGGTTTGCCATCTGCATTTCTCTGCTTGGAAACTTTAATAGTATAACATTAAACTTATTTATCTCCATGGAGACAAACAGGTGACGCCGTCAAAGCAAGTTACAGGTCAGATCTGTATGAAATTGCATAAATGCAAGATAGCTGTGGCTCACTCCAGGCTACACAATTATCTCCATGAAGACCAGCAGGTTGCACGGTGCACATTTAATTATATAATGCAATGTATGATAGAAAATCAGTTAAAAAAAAAAAAGACTGTGTGACCTGTGCTAAGGGTTCAGAGAGGATGCTGTAGTGTGAGTGAGCAGAGGAAGAGCAGGGAGACAGGCCTGGCTGGAAATCATTAGAGCTTGTTAGTGTCCCCGCTGCCTGGGGCCTATAGAGGGGCCTCCATTCAGGGGCTCCTCTCTGATCCGTGTGAGAGCAAAGACATCAGACCCAGATCAGGCAACGACGAGGGTGCACGGGGTCAGTGGTACATACAGTAGGCTCGCTACAGATCGGCAAACAGCACTTTCTTCAGCCCCATGTCCCACGGCCATTAGACAGTTTAGCGGGAAAAGGGCTGGTAAAATATACATCTGTTCAGTGTCAGTATGCAGTTCTGCTACGTCTGCGTGCCGCCTCCAGTCGATTTAATATTTAGATCATCCATCTCCACCAGGCTTTGAAGTCAGCTGCTAACCAGAGCTGTCTGACAAAACTGTGGACGGAGCTGCTGTTTACTGTCAGTGACGTTCAAATCCTGCTCTTTGTCGATAAGGTCCTATGACAGAACTTCTTTGAAAAGAGTTGCTCATATAAGTGTATTTTAAGCAGTGAATGTGATGGCTGAATGCATATTAGCCTACATCAATATGACATGTGATGCTTGCTTTAAATATGACATCTAATACAAATTCCAATATGAAATAATACTTTAAATACTGTTAAATTTGTCTCTCTGAATATAATGCATTCATCTACCATTTTGTTGAAGCACATTGTTGTTAAAAATAAAATGTTTCTAATGTTATATTTGGCTTTGTTTGTAAGTAAGGCCAGTGCGGCTCATTTGAAGATGAGGCTGACATTTGAATTGTACGGCTGATCTCTGCTTCTCTACACCTCTCCACAGAATTGAGCAGTAATTTAGCCTGGTGGCATCTCCTGCTTGTCAAGGAAATAATGACTTACTATAGAACATTAAAGTGAAAACATCTCCATGGAAACAAGTTATAGTGCACCTGAGAGGCAAAAAAAAATGGACATGTCATGGGAGAGACCAGCTTTAGGACAGTGGCATGGTTAGCCACCAGCTTGCCACCAGCCTTTCTCCAGTGCAGTTGTGAATGCTCTAATGGCTGGCATTACCCCTCCTTAAAGAAGGGTCCTTACTGAGCATTCTGTAGGCCTTAAAGGGAGATTAAAATAAACAGGGCCATAATCACTGGGACCTGCTCTTCTCCGCTGGGCTGCTGACAGAAGGAGCCCTCTCCGGGAAGCATCCTCGAATCAAAGCTTCCTGCTCGCCACTCACTGCTTCGCCGATCCGTATCACAACAACAAAACCAGCAGAAACAATTATTTATTCCTTTTGATGTGGGTTTTGAAGTTACTCCACCTCTTATACTGTACCCCCTCCTCCCTTCACCCGCCTGTTCCATGCCCTGCCTCTCTGTCTTTCTCTGTCTTTTACTTCCATGGAAATAAGGTCATGCCAGCGTCTGTATAGGGAGGTTCAAGTGCACTGCAGACGCTTTAAGGAAATAAAGACAATACATTACATTATTTATTGAAATAACACTTTGCTTTTCGATATTCCAAAAGTTTAGTTATATATGCAGTTTTCCATTTTGCTGTCTCATACTACAGGGGGTCCTCGGGTTACGACGTAGATCCGTTCTTAAGACGCGTCGTAACCCGAATTTCGTCGTAAACCGGATTTTGCCTTTGATCTTCCAACCAAAGCACCAATAACCTTTCCATCTCAATAATCAGACCACTACGCTGCTTGGTTATCACTGCCGCTTTCATAGGAGCAGATCAGAGCCCTCATCAGGTACTTCCGCCCACATTGAGCACGCACATGAGGCTGTCTTCTTCTCCCTACAACCACAACAGAGCGTATTCTTCCGCCGTGCGCCGCGCGCCGTGCGCGTTTGTTTACATCTCTTACCACGCTAAACCGCGTAAGACGGAATGACGCGTAATATATACATTTTTTTTTAATGGGGGCGCGTTCGTAACCACGAAACGTCGTAACCCGAGACCGTCGTAACCCGAGGACCCCCTGTATATTATTTTGCTTTAAAGGTCTTTTAAAGCCGCCACCTTAACGTGGTGGAGGGGTTTGAGTACCCGAATGATCCCGGGAGCTATGTTGTCAGGGGCTTTATGCCCCTGGTAGGGTCACCCAAGGCAAACAGGTCCTGGGGGACAGGTCAGACTAAGAGCGGTTCAGAAGCCCTTATGTTGAGTTTCACATCAAGGTCAGATACGTCGCCCGGACTAGCGTTACCGGGGCCCCACCCTGGAGCCAGACCTGAGGTGGGTGCTCGGCAGTAAGCGTCTGGTGGCCGGGCCTTTCCCCATGGGGCCCGGCCGGCGAAGCCCGAAGGAGCGACGTGGGGCCGTCTTCCTGTGGATCCACCACCCACAGGAGGATCCATAGGGGCCAGGTGCATGGAGATTTGGGTGACAGTCGAAGGCAGGGGCCTCGACGGCTCCAGGCATGGAGACTAGCTCTGGGGACATGGAATGTCACCTCGCTGGGGGGGAAGGAGCCTGAGCTCGTGCGGGAGGTTGAGCGTTACCGACTAGCCTAGATATAGTTAGCCTCACCTCCACTCACAGCTTGGGCTCTGGAACCCAGCTCCTTGAAGGGGGCTGGACTCTCCACTTCTCTGGTGTTGCCCACGGGGAACGGCGGCAGGCCGGTGTGGGCCTGCTCTTTGCCCCACAGCTCAGCCGCCGTGTGTTGGAGTTCACACCAGTGAACGAGAGGGTCGCGTCCCTGCGCCTTCGGGTCGGGGACAGGTCTCTCACTGTTGTGTCGGCCTACGGGCCGAACAGCAGTGCAGAGTACCCGGCCTTCTTGGAGTGCCTGGGAGGGGTACTGGATAGTGCACCGACCGGGGACTCCGTCGTTCTACTGGGGGACTTCAACACCCACGTGGGCAAAGACAGTGACACCTGGAGAGGGGTGATTGGGAGGAACGGCCTTCCTGATCTGAACATGAGTGGTGTTCTGTTATTGGACTTCTATGCTAGCCACAGTTTGTCCATAACGAACACCAGTGAACACAGTGTCTCACCAACACTGTTTACGGTGCGAGTGGGGAGCTGTTGACCTCGACTGGGGATGTTATCGGACGGTGGAAGGAATACTTTGAGGATCTCCTCAGTCACGTCTTCCGAGGAGGAAGCAGAGGCTGGGGACTCGGAGAATACCCACAGAATACTGAGTTCTTTGACTATATAAACATGGCACACATCAAAATAAAGTGTTGACTCTCTTCTTTCACCTAGAAAAAAATTATGTTTCTAACCTTTTCGGTTCTCAAGTAATTGATAGTAGAACATAGGGAAGTTTCAGCAAAAACACCGTTTTTTTCCACAAAGTGGAGAAAACGAGCATTTTGTACAAAGAGTAATTTCGAGCAGACCGGTGATTTTGACGTCAATATTTATGGATTTAGTGACACCTCAAACATCTAAAACAACAGAGAAAGAGATTTTTGATGACAAAGTACATTTTTTATTTACTAATATAAAGAATATAAGGCTCTGTGAATTGAAAATTCCTTCATATCAATTGTGCCAAGAGATGTTTACAGGATATAATAATATATTTTCGTATAAAATAGAACTTTGTCACTTCACAACAATATTGAGGCATGCTCAGAGTACAGACCCATAATAAAAACTAATATACACACACACACACACACACACATATATGTACATACACACAAGCCCATGCATAAACCTTTACACACACACAGCTACACACCCACACGCACGCGCACACACGCGCGTACACACGCACGCACATACATATAGCTTCATTCTTTACAATTACCACACAGCAGCATCATGTAAACTTAATTCTTCTCATCTCATGCCTCTTTGGGGACCAGGATCTACTGATCCAAGTCAGTACTCGTCTTCTTTGGTGCTGTTGTAGTCTGATCAGAGTTCCTGCTCCGCGCAGCACGAGCACAGCACGCCCCCTGCCCCGACCTTGCTGCTTGATCCGGCTTGTCTCTGCGATCCTCTGATCCGGGATCCTGGGTCCCAAGAGCGATCAGATCGCTCCATAGGCGCTGATCAACAGTCCTCTGCTTTTCCGGGTTCCCCTCGCCTCGCCATCTTGCTCCTCTGGCCAATACACAGTACACAAACTACACTCCTCCTCTCTTCCGCGTCTCCGATCGGCAAATAATGATACAAGATCGCTACCTACAGGTTGGGAGACGTGAATTACACCTTCAAAGTTGCTCCAGGTCGTATTCTAGCGATCCCCGCTGAAAAACGTCCTTGACGTATATATACGTCACGGCACTCAACGTTTGGATTCAACATGACGTCAAAACTCGTCACCGGCACTCAATGAGTTTTAATATGCAGACCCTGTATATTTAGGGTGAGTACTTCTCTCAAACAGAAAACACTGTTCTATCTCGTGATGTCATGTGGAAATAGGAAATAAAGGAAGTCCTCTACACCGAGCGAGGTACACCTTCTCTAGAAATATGTGGATGATTTCAGCCCTGGAATTGTTCATCTCTACTGAACTAAAGGTAAAAGGTAGATGTTGACTTGAAAACTACCATGATATCACAATGTGGAACAGCATTTGAGCTTTGGAGATGTAGACAGGCTAATAATAAAGGGTTACTCAGACACGTGTGTGTGTGAATGAAGCAAAACAAAAAAACTCAAGGTTTGTTTTTGATGAGGTAACACCATTATAGGATGACTTAAAGCTCACGTGAACCATTTTTTTGTGATGGAAGAATTGTATTAAATCATTATTCCAAACAATATTCCAAATGGATTTTAATGTTGCCATGTTGCCTCTTAGTTTTTCAGTGCCACAACATCTGCTAAAGCTGTTTGTGAACTGTAGCTTCATCAAAGCCCTGGAAAAGAATGAGGTCTTCTGAGGCACAGATGACTCATTCTTATCATTGTTGAAAGTCTTATCTCCTAAATTGGTTTAACTGAAGGTCATATAATTGCAGCTCTAACAGTATTTAACTGGATATGGAGTGAATGAATAATGATCTGTAAAGCGTCTTTGTGACATGTCTGTGAAAAGCATTATATAAATAAAAACTTCCTTCCTTACTTACTTACTTTATTTTATTTTATTTTATTTTATTTTAGTTTGAAGCTCACCCCAGTGGTACTCATTTAAAGTCTGTGTGGTTCACATTTTCACCACTTTCAATGAATTCAGAGATCCTTGACAACAAATAAGGTTTTCTATTCAATTTATAATATGTTATAACTCACTTTTGAAGGTAGATTATACTTAAAAACATATGGTACACTTATATCAGACCTACAGTACGTGTAATGAATTCAACAGTGAGACTCGCATTTATTACTCCCTTAAATATTCCAAAATTGCACAACGCCTTGTCTTTTCTTCAGTAATCTGCTTGTTAAGCATTTCATTTTCCATTTTAGAAGTGTCTTTAATTTGAGTTTTTTGTCTGTCTGCTTTTTAGATTGGCCTGTAATTAAGCGTTAGTTAATTGCACATCTCAGCAAGACAAGCGTAGGCCAGCTGGGGAAGCACAACACGGCACAGTGGATTCATGACATCAATTTCAGCTCTAGCAAATAATAATAAAGTAATGATCATATAGCAAAACATAGAAGCTATCATTAAGTCATAATTTAATGCCTTCTTATAATTTCCCATCTTCAGACAGACTTGACTTAGAACTGAGTGCACAGTAAAAATAAGGGTATTTACCAGCTCTCCACAGCTCACTGGGTTGTCAGAAAATGTGCTGAAATAAAATGAGGTTCTGGTTTCCCTCAGCAGCGGTTAACAAATCCCCTGGTACCACAGTAGAGCAAACGGTCTCTAAACTGTGTCTGATCCATGCCTGCTTCACTGAACCTGTCCACAGCAACTGCACAGGGGGTCCATGGGGTCCAACAGGCTGCTCATATTAGCTAGCACATGTCAAGCTTAAACAGGTTGAGAGCTGACTTTAGTTTAGGCCTCATGCCATTAATGTTGAGGCCTCTTTCTCTCATTTCATATGCCATGGATAAAAGCGCAATACAATTTTAAGGTACACTGTAAGTAACTTTTATAGACGAGAATATCCACAGAGGTGCTATTGCTATTGCTATTGCTTTGCTTTGAATGTTTCACAGTATGGCATTACCCTCCAGAAAAGCACAGGTTTAGCTCTTTTCATCCTGAGTCCAACAATGCACAATATGAAAACTTTGGAAATTACTAGAGAATTTAAGGGAAGCACATAATAGATAAACTCAATTTTTTGTTTTTTCATCAGTTTGCTCTCTTAGCATACAAGCGGTGAAAACAACAAAATCATCCACTCTGCACCAAAATAATTTTTAATACTTAAATGAATCAACTTGTGTCAAGTTTTCTCAAAATGCATTTTCCCCCTATAGGGACACCCTTTAAAGTAACACCTACAAACACCAAACTTTACAGTCTTGTACTTAACAAGATTTTGCCAAAACTTACAGAAGAATATGTTGATATCTGATTCCCAGTCTCATTTATTAAAGTTTTAACTCCAGTCATTTGCCTGGATCTGTATAACAAATGGATTTCCAGGCAATCCAGTCGTATCTAGATTTCTCAAATACTAAATTGTATATATGTATATATGTATATATGTATATATATATATGTATGTATGTATGTATGTATGTATGTATGTGTATATATATATATATATATATATATATAAACCTAGTTCTTAATATTTCAGTTTTGAATGTCTGTTTTTACACATAAAATGCTTTTTTTTATATATATAATAACATTACATGATAACAAAATGTACCTACATTTTTTTCTTACATTTATGTAGAGCTAAACAAAATATAGTTTCAAATTGATATCTTTAGGTTTTTCCAATTCATCTGCAGTGTTTCACTAGTTTGTGCAGCTTTATTTCCTAAATCATGAAAAGACATTGCGTTTTTGACAGTACTGTCAGACATTGTGTGTACTGTACCTGCACTGACAAGGTATAAACAAGGCACAGATGTGGCACAGTCTGTTACAATAAAGAAAACAGGTGAGGTGGGACAAAGAAGTTGGACACTCTGATGAACACAGTGGGTGATGGGCCTGTCTGACACATCACAGCTCCCTACAACATCACAGAGACAGAGAGAGAGAGAGAGAGCAATCTTCATCCTTCCCCATCTTCACTAACTATAACACATACACAACCAACCACGTAGTGCAGATTGAGTTACTCTAGATAGGGAACAGCTTTGAAAATAACTTCCGGCATGTTTTAGGTAACACAAAGCAACTGGTGCCAGCATTTACTTGTAGATTCTTTCAAAGGGAAAGTGACAAAAAAGAGGCATACCTGATGTTTTCTGTGTCCATATCCCTTTATCTGTCTTTCATTAGCACCTCGCTCGGCCTCTTAGCAGGGCAGGCGTCAGGGAGACAGTCACTTTCTCCTGCGTCTGATGTTTTTGCAGATTACTCAAGGCCTTTGAAGCCAGTGCACTCCTCACTGCCAGGGTTTCAGGCAGATTCACGCCATCTGTCAGACTGATGACAAAGTGGAGGAATGAAGCTCATACACCCTCTGTTGATCCACACTTTTTGTGTTTTATACTGAACATATGGACATGGCATGGACGCCACACCTGTAATTTGTCACTGAAAGCAGAAAATTGCAACACAAAGCAAAAACACAGTAGCACATTCACACAGCAGGGAAGAGAAGCAATAATAAATACCCGAAGGCAGTTTCCAAATGATGTGAGCTGTTTTGTACCTCCTCGGGTCTCTAGAAATGAACAGAAAAAAGTGCTTCATTAACAAATCAGGATGAAGTTAGTGAGCAAAATTCACAAACTAAGAACTTGCTTTGCTGATATTGTGCAATAAAAATAGGATGTTAGAGTAAAAATTGATTTTAACTGAACATGAAATACAAAATACACAGCATGGGCAGATGATCACATTGGGGTGGATATGGAGAGGACACAGAAAGGCCTTGATCCAGGAAATGAGTTAGGAACCACTGTGCTTTTAGGTGAGTGCTACCCTGACAGCAACCTTTCTACCAATATGATTCATTTACAATTACAGATATATGTAATTCACAAAGGATTCTGTGCAATAGCAATAATAAACCTAAAAATAAGCCTACAATGAATCAATTCCCTTGTTCCAATTCATAACCAAAGCAGTGAGTTACAAAAAGTGCTGATTTTTTAGGGGACTGTAAGCTAAAAAAGCATGTCTGTTTTGAGACCAAAGCTTGTTTGTGAGACCTGCGTTTACTCCACTATTCTGAGGAAGTACGGGGGGGTCCCAGATAAAGCATTGAAGGGGAGGGGGGAGATTACAGACAGCGCCTTTCCACCTCAAACGCTACCTCTCCCTGTGACGAGATGATAAACTCTCATTGAGTTTGCAAAGACCATTTCCCAGTGGCTATCTTTCAGTTTATATGAACTTTTCAAACGGCTCTAGATCTGACACAGAATCGTCACCGAGCTTGCAGTCTTTGAACGCGACTCCCCCGTGTATTTTCTCCACCCCAGGACCACTGTCTTCAGAGGCTCTGGTAGAAGAAAGGCTGGCATCAACAGAAATCACTGGTCCCCACCCCTCAAAGCTCGCCACACCCCTCCTTTACTCGTCCTACCTTCCCGTCCTGTCACACACACTTGGTGAAGACAGTTGCTTCAATGAATGTCATGAAAAGACAGGCAAACAGCCCCCAACACACATTCCCTACAGAGCCGCATCCCAGAATTTCTACTTTAGAAAAACACAATTTGCTTTAATGAAGCTGTGTGAAAACAGAATAAAACATTAAGCACCTTAAAAGGCAAACGACACACATTTCCTCACAAAAACATAAGCATGCTCGATGAAAAATGCATTAGAGTAATTGGATCCAAGTGAAGTGTGACACATTCTAGAGCATGGCTGAGATTGAACTGTCAACCATTTGGTGTGTGGGCAACTGAGCCACCATAGCCAAACACTACAAATCATAAAATAGCTGTTTATTTGATTAAATGTTCTATTTGTCTCTGACTTTTGTACACCCGTCTGCTTTTCCTGCAAGTCTCCAATGTCCATTTAAACCTAATCCAACTTCAGGAGACCAAAAGATGAGAGCAGTAAAATTGGTAATCAAAGCATTTTCCAGAAAGTGTTTTGATTGCAGATAAAAATAGTGGCCACATATAAGACTCCGATTGAGCTGAGTGATTGATGCTCAAAGATGCCTCCGTGACAGACTGGCAGACAAGAGAGAAAAGTGAAGCAGAATGATTGGCTTCTCTTCTTTGATGTATCTGTCTGACTTAGAGCTGATGGCTGGTTACATCTTCAAACCAGTTGTGCACTGGCAGTTGTAATGACCCCAAAATATTTCATCTATCATATCTGAAGAAGCAGGCTGACAACTTCTGGTGAAAATGAGTATCTTTTTATGACTGAAGCAGGTTGTGCAAGTTCACAAAATGTTCTTAGATTCATATAAGAGAAAATAGATCACTTGCTCTTCTATTTGGACATGAGGTGAAGAAAGGCTAGTAGACCATTTTGCATGTACACATATGCTTAGCAAAATGTCTAAACAGGTCAGAACAGTTGGCTTATTATTTTCGATAGGTTACCCAAAGCATCCTTGGCCTTGTAAATATAATTTTAATGACAATATTAAAATAACAAAAATAACAATAAAGTGTCAAATTGATGTTTTACCAACTAGACAAATTAACCAAAATATAAAATATTCTAAAGATTGCTCAATACATTGCCAGTGTAAACCACGTGCAGTGATGAGGCATCAAAAGCCCAGAGATGCCACTAGTTTGTGTGTTTGTTGTGTGTTTGCAGACAGACCAAAGATGCCACATCCCTTCAGCCTGCTGAGTGGGCCTTGTTCCCATGGTTCTGCTGTGATGCTGCTTTTATGTTGAAACCATTGGTCCCTTTGGCCTAGTGACACTGGATAATATATTTCATGACATCTGACATTCATTAGGCATTTTTTGGTGCAACTAACTGATCTGCTTTTAATCTACTTTGGATCCTACAACCTTGCTGGTTGATGCTGTGAGCCCATGGGCCTCATCTGGACTTTAGCTGGCACAGTCAACCTTAACAGATTTAATGTAGGCCGACCACTGAACCTAAATGTAAGTCAGAGCCTGTAAATTGCAAAGCGCAAAGACAATTTTCACACAAATATTATAGCATATCGGTGGCTGAGTGCCTAGTGCTCATGCTTCACAGCAAGAAGGTTCTGGGTTCGATCCCCGTGTGTGTGTTCTGTGTGGAGTTTGCATGCATGGTCTGGGTTCGATCCCAGGGTCGCTCGAGCCTTTCTGAGTTTGCATGTTCTCCCCCATGTCTGGGTGGGTTTCCTCCGGGCACAGATACGGGGTTTCCTCCGGGCACTCCGGTTTCCCCCACCAACCCAAAACATGCACCATAGGTAAAATCCTCCAGCTTAGGTCCTGACCAAACCGAAGCAAGAAGATCATGGAGATGGTCCCCGGGCGCAGTAATGTGCTGCCCACTGCTCTTAATAACAGGATGGGTTAAATGCAGAGAAGAATTTCTCCAGTGTGAGATCAAGTCGCTTCTTCTTATCTGAATGTGTCATTTGGGGGGTGAAGTGTGGCCTGGTACTCCAGTGCTTAACAGAGGAGCCTATTGCCAGAGGTCTCCAAAAAACAAATAAATACAACATAATCAACCTGACATAATATTTGATTAGGCTAAATAAACTAGGCAACTTCATATTAGTATATAATATCTGACATAATTATTTATATTTAAGATCTATGAACTAATTTAATTATTTTAATTATGAGACAATTCTGAGTTGTATCCTAATCTACGCTATCGTTACGTGTGTGTGTGTGTGCGTGCGTGTGTGTGTGTGTGCGTGCATGTGTGTGTGTGTGTAAAGTAGCCTATTCATTAAAACAGGGCTCTCAAGTCTCACGCTTTGAGAGTGTGACACACGCAATTCGACGTGTTCACACGCTCACATGCCACACATGGTATTTCTCACACTGAAATTTTTTTAAGCAATTCAAAACTGTAGCCACTGTTCACAGCGCTTCTGTGCCCAGAAAATCGGTAAGTTAATGCAGGCACCGCGCGTTTTCAGCAAAAAAAAGTCACTCGCGCACCAGTACTGGAGTTGAGCGATCAGCTGTGAGGCCGATCGCTCACAGCTGATCGGCCATCTATTTCGGCACTAAACCAGGACTAAACCAGGACTAAACCAGAACTAAACCAGGACTAAACCAGGACTAAACCAGGACCTAGCCAGGACTAAACCAGAACTAAACCAGGACTAAACCAGAACTAAACCAGGACTAAACCAAGACTAAACCAGGTCTAAACCGGGTCTAAACCAGGATTCAACTGGGACTAAACCAGGACTAAACCAGAACTAAACCAGGACTAAACCAAGACTAAACCAAGACTAAACCAGGACTAAACCGGGACTAAACCAGATCTAAACCGGGACTAAACCAAGACTAAACCGGGTCTAAACCAGGACTAAACCAGAACTAAACCAGGACTAGACCAGGACTAAACCAGGACCTAGCCAGGACTAAACCAGAACTAAACCAGGACTAAACCAGAACTAAACCAGGTCTAAACCGGGTCTAAACCAGGATTCAACTGGGACTAAACCAAGACTAAACCAGGTCTAAACCGGGTCTAAACCAGGATTCAACTGGGACTAAACCAGGACTAAACCAGAACTAAACCAGGACTAAACCAAGACTAAACCAAGACTAAACCAGGACTAAACCGGGACTAAACCAGGACTAAACCAGGACTTAACCAAAACTAAACCAGGTCTAAACCAGATCTAAACCGGGTCTAAACCAGGACTAAACCAGGTCTAAACCAGGACTAAGCCAAGACTAAACCAGATCTAAACCGGGTCTAAACCAGGACTAAACCAGGTCTAAACCAGGACTAAGCCAAGACTAAACCAGATCTAAACTGGGTCTAAACCAGCACTAAACCAGGACTAAACCAGGTCTAAACTAGGACTAAACCAAGACTAAGCCAAGACTAAACCAGATCTAAACCGGGACTAAACCAGGACTTAACCAAAACTAAACCAGGTCTAAACCAAGACTAAGCCAGGACTAAACCAGGTCTAAACCAGGACTAAGCCAAGACTAAACCAGATCTAAACCGGGTCTAAACCAGCACTAAACCAGGACTAAACCAGGTCTAAACTAGGACTAAACCAGGTCTAAACCAGCACTAAACCAGGACTAAACCAGGTCTAAACTAGGACTAAACCAGGACTTAACCAAAACTAAACCATCCATTCCATCCATCCATTTTCTTCCGCTTATCCGGGGCCGGGTCGCGGGGGCAACAGTCTAAGCAGGGACCTCCAGACTTCCTTCACCCCGGACACTTCCTCCAGCTCCTCCGGGGGGACCCCAAGGCGTTCCCAGGCCAGCCGGGACACATAGTCCCTCCAGCGTGTCCTGGGTCTTCCCCGGGGCCTCCTCCCGGTGGGACATGCCCGGAACACCTCCCGAGGGAGGCGTCCAGGAGGCATCCGGAACAGATGCCCGAGCCACCTCAGCTGGCTCCTCTCCACGTGGAGAAGCAGCGGCTCTACTCCGAGCTCCTCCCGTGTGACCAAGCTCCTCACCCTATCTCTAAGGGTGCGCCCAGCCACTCTGCGGAGGAAACTCATTTCGGCCGCTTGTATCCGCGATCTCGTCCTTTCGGTCATTACCCAAAGCTCATGGCCATAGGTGAGGGTAGGAACGTAGATTGACCGGTAAATTGAGAGCTTCGCCTTTTGGCTCAGCTCCCTCTTCACCACAACGGTCCGGTACAACGACCGCATCACTGCCGACGCTGCACCAATCCGCCTGTCAATCTCACGCTCCATCCTCCCCTCACTCGTGAACAAGACCCCGAGATACTTGAACTCCTCCACTTGAGGCAAGGACTCTCCACCCACCCAGAGAGGGCAAACCACCTTTTTCCGGTCGAGAACCATGGCCTCGGATTTGGAGGAGCTGATCTTCATCCCTGCGAACCGCCCCAGTGCACATTGGAGGTCCCGGTTTGATGAAGCCATCAGGACAACATCATCCGCAAACAGCAGAGATGAGATCCTGTGGTTCCCAAACCGGATCCCCTCCGGCCCCTGACTGCGCCTAGAAATTCTGTCCATAAATATAATGAACAGAACCGGTGACAAAGGGCAGCCCTGGCGGAGTCCAACATGCACCGGAAACAGGTCCGACTTACTACCGGCAATGCGAACACAGCTCCTGCTCCGGTCATACAGGGATCGAACAGCCCTTAACAAAGGGCCCCGAACCCCGTACTCCCAGAGCACCCTCCACAGGACCCCACGAGGGACACGGTCGAATGCCTTCTCCAGATCCACAAAGCACATGTGGACTGGTTGGGCAAACTCCCATGCACCCTCGAGCACCCGATGGAGAGTATAGAGCTGGTCCAGTGTTCCCCGGCCGGGACGAAAACCACACTGCTCCTCCTGAATCCGAGGTTCGACTATCGGTCGAATTCTCCTCTCCAGCACCCTGGAATAGACCTTACCGGGAAGGCTGAGGAGTGTGATTCCCCGATAGTTGGAACACACCCTCCGGTCCCCCTTCTTAAACAGAGGGACCACCACCCCGGTCTGCCATTCCAGAGGTACTGTCCCCGACCGCCACGCGATGTTGCAGAGACGTGTCAGCCAAGACAGCCCTACAACATCCAGCGACTTGAGAGCCCTGAGACTGTACATTCAATAAGATTTATTCCGAAGATTTATTTCCAAGATTTTGCTTCCTCCTGGTGGTAAACCGAGAGTGGTGCATGAATGCTCCTGACCAAGAGATGGCGCTATCCAAAAAACACTCTCACGTCAGTGTTTCCGCTTGACTTTCCGAAAGACCATTTGCCGGGGATCAAAATACAAACAATGGGAAAGAAGCACAAAAAGCACAAATCTGACAAACATACTCATGAAGGTAAAAGAATAATTACACCATTGCACTAGACAGCATTTCGATCAGCATAGGTTGTGTATTTTCACACTATTTGCGAAAGGACCCGTCTGTAGCATCACCATCGAACGTAACATATCCGATTAGTGAGAGGAAATTCACAAGGACGGTTTAGTTAATGTGATCTTCTAATACCGATTTTGCATTTCTACCTGTATGGCTCGTAAGAGTTATGATATTCTGGCTGTGGTTTAAGAGGTTTGGTGTGTTACCGTGTTAGCTTATAGCGTTAGCATTGTTCTGAGCAGATTGCCCTACCGTGTTACGCTGATTTTTTGTTATTGTCCATAGAGTTCAATGAAAAACCGCTCAAACTGGTGCTCAAAGTGTCTGGCAATGAAGTGACCGCTGGAAGCTCGAGTCGGGACACTTTCTATGATGATCAGTCCACTGACAACGACAAACCCAACAAGGATAAGAAGAAGAAAAAGAAGAAGGACAAGGACAGGGGCTTTGGTTCACCAGAAGATAAGGGGAAGAAAAAGGTACACCACAACTCTTAAAAAGGGCATATATTTTTTCTCTCTGATGTTGAAGAATGTCTATTTTGTGTCAGATGGCAAAGAAGAGAAAAGTACATGATGGGGATGGAGACGAAGACACAGAACAATGCAGAACTCCAATACGCTCCGAACTGGATAAACTAGAAGGTAACTCAGCGTTTCCCATTAATTGAAGAGAATGGTGGCCCTTTACAGTCATATATTTGCACCCATAAATACAAGCAGAACAAAAATTGTACTTTATGTTGTTTGTTGTAAATAGAATTAACTTTATCTTTCAGTAATCAGTGCTTTTTCTATTATTGAATAAAATCATTAAAACTTAAGACATGAAAGGGTCAACATAATCCTGTAAGAAGCACATATTTTTTTAACCGTTATTTGCTATCATGTTTTAATTTTCACTTTTGCTTCACTACTATAGCTGCAAAAGAACAGACTCCTCTACAGGAAGCCTTGAACCAACTTCTCAGACAGCTTCAAAGGTATTTAGTTTTTCCCATTTTGACAATATTAAAGGTCCAGTGTGTATTCGTGGTGCATAGGTGGAAGTTGGCTATTGCACTTCCTGTTTTCCTGTTTTAGCTACGGCAGACCTCGAGGGTCACCCGGGCGCGCCGTAACGCGGACAGCTCGCGTACCCGCGCACGGACGCGTGAGGCGCACCCGGCGCTGTGCGAGCCCTCGCCGACAACTACGGTATACAGTGAACCCTTGCTCTATCGCGGTTCACTGTTCACGGCCTTGCTGTTTCACGGATTATTTTTTTTAAATTTATTTTTATTTTTTCTATTTTTTTTATAGTGAAAATATTTTTTTTACAGTGTAACATTGTGTCCTGGGTCCTGATTGGCTAAGAGACTAGACCAGGACTAGACGTGGACTAAACCAGGTCTAAACCTGGACTAAACCAGGTCTAGACCAGGGATGGTGGTAGGGACAGAGTCTCTGATGTCCTTCACGAGAGCGCCTGGGTGACAGGAGGTGTGGCCTTTGTTTACTTGCACGAGCCATGGAAGAGCCAAGAATCAACACGGACGGGCCTGGCCCGGACGCCGCGCGGCCGGGGGAGCCGCAGCGGGGAGAGCCGCATTCGAGGGAGCCGCAGCGGACGAACCCGACCCCGTCCTAGAGAGCAGTGGAGTATTGGCGACGCATTGATAGCCATGCCCCGAACTCTGGGGCGGTCTGATTTTGGAGCCGGGGTGAAATGCAACCAACCCTTGTGAGCGCGGGTTAGTGGGGGAAAATCCTCATGGTTGAGCTGATCGGGGCTTTAGACCAAGCCCCTCGCTGAAGTGTTCGTACCTGTTTGGGTGGTGAGGGCTGGTGCTCAGAGGCGTCTTCGGAGCAGTGAACCATGTCAGCCAGTTCGGCACTGTTAGCGGTGGCTTGCCTAAAATGATATCCAGGTCGCTTTCCACTCGACTTTCGCACATGGCATGGATATGTTGTTCCAAAACAACGCATATCCATGTGCACGTGCCCCCCCCAGGCTTCACTATTAATACATTTTGTTGTAAATCTACGAAGGTTTGAGTGTTTAAACTAGAGAGAAATGTGAGAAAATGTTAATACCAGTCTGAGAAAAGTGTATAATGTGTGTGGTGAGACGTTTACAGCCTTAAAACATGTGTAATAATTGTAAAATATAAAGTTGTCCTACTTCGCGGATTTCACGTATTGCGGGTTATTTCTGGAACCTAACCCCCGCGATAAACGAGGGATTACTGTAAATAAAACGCGGTCCCGTTCACGTTTTTTGTTTTTTTTTTCACATGAAATACACATTCCCGATCATGTACCATGACAATCTACACATCAAATGAAACCTTACAGTCTCCTCTTTTTGACTATGCAATTCATTTCCCGGCACAACAATCACTCCCCGAGAACATGGGGCTTTTATACGGAAAAGCACAAAACGAGGTTTGTTACTTAGCTTACCTTTGAAGGCTCTGCACAGGTCAAACTCACTATTTCACCATAAACTTGGTCTCAATCTGTCCGTAAGGATCCAGCGAATAAAATCCAGTAAAACAATTTAGTCCAAAACACGTGTTAGATCCATTACGACGTGTGATCCGGCAACATGCTTGTCGTTGTTTACCCAAAACCACGAGCCTTGCCGAAGGCGGAGCCCAAATGTCCTTCTGCGGCTCTCGTAATCAAAATGGCTGCCTCTACATGGGGTCAAATCCCCCTTTTATGTGACTATATCTAAGTCCAAAAGAATACTTTTGAGTTCATGATGGAAGTGAAAAGGCTTGGAAAACAATGTATTTTTGAATGGGTATCTTCAATTTCGGTAATTAACGGGTAAAAACCTTACACACTGTCCCTTTTAAAGAGGAATTAAGTGGGATGAGACTTATTTGTATTTGTGTGTGTGTGTGTGTTTTCTAGGAAAGACCCCAGTGCATTTTTCTCATTTCCTGTCACAGACCTTATTGCACCTGGATACTCAATTGTTATCAAGCGGCCTATGGATTTCAGCACAATGAAGGAAAAAGTAAAGAAAGAGCACTACCACTCACTAGATGAACTCAAGGTATTTAATAGTAATGAGACTGGAGCTATTTTCCAGACTGTTTGGTGAATGTGTTGAATACTTTTCATTTTTTTAATAGGTGGATTTCAAGACCATGTGCGAAAATGCCATGATTTACAACAAACCTGAGACAATTTACCACAGAGCTGCACGGAAGCTGCTGTACTCTGGAATGAAGATCCTAAGTCGAGTAAAGAATAATTAATCACATTTGGTTAATGTTACAGAGGTGGATTCAGAGTGATCCAGAGTCTGCTGTGATTGGGTTTAGAAGTTTAGAAAAATGTTAGGTTAGGAAATGGATTATGGCGTTAGCAGCGGTAAATTCAAAAAAGAAAATTGTTACCTACTAGCCAAAAATAAAATGGCAATAAAAGTTTACACAGTATCTTGGTAATCAGAGCTACATCATCTGAATATTCAACAACTGTTATTAAAAAAAAAAGACATTTTTGTATTTAATGTAGATTATTAATGCTGTATTCCTGCCACCATAGATAGACTTGGTTGAGTTTTTACTGACATATATATCTATGTAAATTTTTAACCTGCCTTTTGAGCAAGGACTTACATAATCATTGTGTATTGTTTAAATTTGCCCCTTGTGTTGCATTATCCATAAAAGAACATGGAGTGGCAGCAGAGAGCTTCACATCCGTTTAAAGCATTTGCTTCATGCTGCACAGTCCTAGTGGAAGACTAACCTGTTATTTTCACTCCACGAAGCCTTTTGACATGGAGCTTTTAGGAGCCCGGAGTAAAAATAAAATGTTTTGGTTTTCTACAGGAGCGACTGCAGAGCCTGAAGCAAAGCATTGAGTTCATGTCTGGTCTTGACCCTGCTGCCAAACAGTCAGGGAAGTGTAATGAATCCACAGGACTAGACCCAAGCAGAGAGGGAGCTATGACCACAGACAGCAGCGAGAGCTCCCAGGCTCCAAGCACTCCCAGGTTGTTTATTACGACACAGCATTCACTCAAGACCTGATACCAGGGGTGGTGATTTTTTAGTTATGAAGATATAAAATGCAGTGGGAATGTTTATTTTTGAGAGTATGTATTTATACATTTTCCACTACAGTAACAATAGCTTAAAAACTTTTGTTTTCTATTTTGCCATCATTATTATAATTAATAATACTTAATGGCCAAAGCAGTAAACTTTGTAATTTTACATATCAGTAAATCTACTTTTTACATCATTTTATTTTCATGTCATTACATTGTTCACTGATTCAGCAAAATCACTTTTTTCACTGACGCTTTAGACTGTAAGGAATGCCAGTGAGCATGCTGTGTCTTGTTTGCTGCTCTCACAGTGCACCTTTCTAACTGCTGTGCTGTTTCCCAGTGATATAACAAAAAACAGGACATAAAAAAGAGAAATGGCCTAGAGATGCCTCTCCTCTCTACTTTTGTATTCAATAGTCCTCAACCTTCTCTCTCTATGAAGGAGATACATTGGTTTCAGTTGTGCTTATTGACGTCAGTGAAACACTTACAGGTAGTGTCTTAATAAAGAAATAGTCATGCATAGGTGTTCTCTCTTTCTACTGTAGTTAGCAGCTCAGTAATTATCAGTATTATTTTGTCTTGTTTTTAAATGTGTTTTCACTGCAGACACGACAAGGATTCAAAAGAGGACTCTGCAAAGGCAGAGAAAGAGCTAGAGGAAATTCGCAAGGTCATTGAAGAATCTGGTGGAAAGCTCTCAAACCGAGTGCTGCAATGTGATGTAAGCCACTATATTGCTTTATTAATTTGTCCTCCTTCCTCTAAGTCTAGAGCAAAGATGTTATGCAACTAGATATACATAAGCAGATATAATGAAAGCATAGCCTTGAAGATAATTTGATTTCTCTAATAACATGAGAAAGAAAAATTAAAACAAGTTCAGCGTTTACGATAGTAATACGTCGACCCAGATCAGTGATACTTTTTTATTACAATACCACTACAAAGTTCTTTTTAAATCCCAAATTTTGTAATCCGCCCAAATTGCAGTAATATGTCTGGTGCAAACAATGCATGACTAGTTACCCGAAAATACAAAGGGGCAAGTTGGCTCTTCCATTATTAGAATTAAATTCTTACGACACTCAAGAGGAGTCTAAAAACCATGCATTATCTTTTTTTAGTGTGATGTTTATTTATTTAAAATCATGTATCAGTCCAATTCTCATCAAATAATTAAGGAAATCATTCAATCCAATCGGAATTCAGAAATGTGCCATATTTCTTCTATAGTTGGAATTTGCTCGTCAAAAGACTGATGGTTCCACTACCCTGGCTATTCTCAACCCTGCTGATCCAGCTGTGGGTGGTAAGAGGTCCTTTTTTCTAAAACATTCAGGAAAATAGACAATGTTTAACATGGATGTTCTTCATTTTTGTTTTTAAAGATGTGGGTTACTGCCCTGTCAAGCTGGGCATGATGTCCAACCGGTTACAAAGCGGTGTCAACTGTCTACAGGGCTTCAGAGAGGACAAAAGGAATAGAATCACTCCAGGTTGCTGCATTTCCTTCCACAGTAATTGCAAATGAAACTGTTATTTCATCTATAGTGCTAATGACCTCTGATAATGTATTTTCAGTGTCCTACATGAACTATGGGCCATTTACCTCTTTCGCGCCCACTTATGACTCCAGTTTTGCTAACATCAGTAAAGACGACTCTGACCTCATCTACTCCTTCTATGGAGAGGAGTCCAGTCTGCAGGGCTCAGACAGGTATGTGACCACTGTGGCACCCGGCTTAGACGTCATTTAAGACATTCCACAGTGATTACCTGCCAGATGTTGTGTGATGAACTAGACAGACATTTGCTGATGTTTCATATACTGGGTGGATGATCATTCAAAATCCATCTTTTTGTTTCCACACATTAGTGGTTTTGAGCTTACTGTGAGTATATGTAAAAGGTATTCTTATAGTTCACAGTGTCTTTGTGACAGCGTGTAGGAGGTGCAGCAGTGGCTTCATTGTGTTACTGACTTCTCATTGTACTACTCTAACAAAGTAATTCTTCTGTTTTTCCCTTCTAGTTCATACAAATTTTTCCTTTTTTCTTACATGTGCATACAGTCTATCAGAGTTCCTCGCTAAATCTGATGAATATGTGTATAAAATGGCTGATAACATACTGGATGCAATGACAAATGGAGAACATTCCAAAATCTTGAAGGAGACAGGGCAGGAACAGGTAAATGTTATATTTTATATTCAAGTTTTGTTTTTTGTTTTTAACTGTATTATAAGGTGTTTTTTTTTTTTACTGTATTTTGTCTTGACTTTTTAGCCTGTGGGAGAACCAACAAATTCTGAAGTAGATGACAAAAATGGCCTGGAGGTGAGGGATGAAATTTGGTTAAAGTATAATCTACCACAACAATTGTATTGTTTTATCTTTTCTCTAAACATCCTACACTAGCTGGAGAAATGGAACTTGGCATTATCATTATATATAGTGTCCACAGATGGTTGATGCATCATCCAGCTGTGTCAACGTAATTGCTAGTTAGCAGGGATCCAGTGAGCCATGGAAAAACAGTTCCCTTGAAAACAGTGTTAGTCATTCAGAGCTGCTATTGGAAGTTGGGGAGGCCTCTGTTTTCTTTCTGTGCCCGCTAGCTAGGTGCCTCAATTGGCCCTGAGAGCTGGAGAGGAAATAAGAGTGAAGCCCTTCGTCAGGCACACAGCAATCCTCTGTGTGCGCATCCTGCTGCTTTTGGCTGCACTTTGCTCTCATCCTTTTCTAACGTATTTCATCTTTTCTTTGTTAGGTTTGACTAGTGGAGTCATTAAAGAGCAAGTATAAACTGCTAAGAGGAGTCATGGCACTGAATATTTTCCCTCTATTTGACAGATAATGGAATCTAAAGCCACCAAAGTTGACAACTTGGCTGATGAGGAGTGCTCTGAAGGTAATGGTGTGACAAAAGCTGTTTGTCTTTGCAACATTAGTTGTTCTAATACAACAGAATAGAGAATACATGTTTTTTATTGTGATGCAACTCCCAGGAAGAGACTACCAGCAATACAAGAAGTGTCTGATTTGTGCTAATGTGTTGCTCTTTCTCTTGGTCACAGAGGTTTTGCACATCCAGCAGAAACTGGATGAGACTACAAAGCTACTGCATGACTTACAAGAGGCCCAGAAGGAGCGTCTAGGCACTAAGCAGCCACCTAATACAATTTGCCTTTTGGCCCCAACCACCAAGGAGCTGGAGCTGGGTAAGAGCCCTGCTTTGTATTCAAGGCCAGCCAAAGTCCTCACCAGTTAGGTGGAGGCCCAACCAGTCTATGCACCCAAAATTGTATATTATGTTATATTATCTTAAATATCTCTGCAAATCTCACACATACATTTTATAAGTTTGTTATTTTTTGTTTGTAGTTGAAAAAGTAACAGGAAACTTGACAAAGCTTACGGGACAGGTGGCGCCTAGTGACGTTTGCAGTGTCCATGGCGTTAGGAAAGCTATGGGCATTTCCTTACCCTTCGAAATGTCAGAGAATTTCATAGACCTCTCTACAGGTAAATGGCTTGTCAAAATACTTTTCACTATACATTTAACTCAGAACTAAGCTAATCAAATATGTCTGCCTATATTTTCAGTTCAAGAAATGGCTGTACCCATGGCGACTCTTTCAGCATGTCCAGATGTGGCACCAGTTGTAGCTGTAAACTGAATAATTTAAGTTTTTTTTTATGAACATTCTTTTTGTGTGATGTTTGTATGCATTTCAAACAATAAACATTTTATATAAATTTGTTTGTTAAAGATCAGTGTTTAGACTGACTAGACATTTATTACATTCTGTACAAAATTCAAGCTTGCATTTGTTCACAAAAAGGCAAATAACCAAATTTTCCGGATGAGATGATATAATAAGGCACATAAAGATAAATGTTGATAAGTAACCGAAAGCCATAACGGTAAAGCCATGGACAGGATCAAAAGAGTCACATTAAACATAGATATTTTATCTGGGCACAGCAAGAGCGAGCAGATGGTCCTCATGCAGCTCATGGATTGGTATGTGTCCTGTTCACACAGCACATCTTTTCACTGAATTTTTAAACCATCTTTAATCAAATACAGTCTCTATGTATGTTGTGCTCCACGTATACCCAGCCTTGAATGTTAAGCAGAACCAGCAAGTGAAATGCATTAGGAATCCAAAAAAAATGCAATCTTGCTGAGTTAATTCATAACCTTAATATAAAAGCACATTATGGCACTGCCAATCTATTTCACATATGCGTTGCTTGTTACACAGTAACAGCAATTTGCAAAGTGTGTCTTTCAATGTATGACCCAAACCGGATCCTTCATGTTTTCAAAGTACCTTAGGTCTTCAAAATAGATTTAACATTAGTTTTTCTATCACATTCACATAAACATAAAATGCTCCCAAAAGTGTTCACATGACATAGAATATTGATTGAGAAATCATACAAGTAATTCCACAGTCTTCATGGTATCTATTGGTGATGCTTGTGTGGCGTGTAAACTCTTGACTTAAGAACATGAGTCCTTCTGTCTTTCTGCTGGCCTCAGCTCAGACCGATGCCCTGTTGCTTGCTCATGTCTGTACAAACAAAAAAGGTCTTTAACTCCCCCTTGCCTTTAACACTGATGAATCCTCGACATTCACATGAGTAGCCCAATTTATCAAGCACAGATGATGTCTCTTCTGTAACCTACAAGAAGAATAACCAGATTGCTAAAATGGTAATTGACACTGTGGATATTTATAAAAGTAGATTTAAATGAAAATGGGCCAGAAAATAACATACCTGTATTTTTCCAAGCTCCCCAGTGCTCTCCATTCTACTGGCCACATTTACTGTATTGCCCCAAATATCATACTGAGGTTTTCTTGCTCCAATCACCCCAGCTATGACTGGACCATGATTTATGCCTGTAAAAATAATAGTAGTTTGGTATTCAACGTACTCAAAGAGTACAGCAATCGGGTTTTAATGACTTTATCCACAGCAGAGAACATTTTACCATGAGCAATAATCTATCAAGTTATATAAACATCGGCTTTTGTGTAGCACTATTTTTCACTGATACACATCACTGTTTCTACTAAATGACATGTATTAATTTCAAGTGCTTCCTTTTATATCAGATGTTGGTAACTTTCAGAGTCCACATTTAACAGTGATAAAATGTGATGACTGTCAATCAATCAAACCCAGTCCCTTACAGATCAACTGGAGATACATACCCACACGCAATCTGAAGTTGTTGAAGGAATGTCTGTTTATGCCATCTAATTTGCCGATTAGAGCAATGGCAAACTCCACCATGATTCCTATCTGGGCATTTTGTCTGTCTGGGTCCTACATTTAAAAAAAATATAGTTGCATCAGTTCAAACTTTCAGGTGAAAGTATCATGGCAAATACAAGTACAGTATGTGGGATTGTACCTGATTGTTCTCCTGACCAGGTGTGCCACTGAGCCCTGCTGCTGCCATGTATGTGCTCCCAATGGTTTTGATCTTTTCAACACCACTGAACTTTGGCTTTGACAGCAGCTGTAGTGTCAGATATGAGATGAATGAATTAAAGGACATAAAGGTGTATAATGCTCAGGTTGTGATCTACAAAGACAGAATGCAAACCTCATCAAAGTCGGCAATGATCTCATTGAGCAGCCTCAGACATTCGAGTCCTTCTTTGTTGATGTCACATTCAGTGTAAAATTCTTTAAAATCTGGCACTGAGGCGAACATCACACATACACAGTCGTAAGACTTGTAGTACAAATCCTGTTGATGAAAAGGCAACCAGTTTGGACATACAGCCCTCTAAACATAGGTCCTCTATTTGACATTATACCATTTGTCTATAAAATCTACAAACATAAAACTGCAATAAATTGCTATCATAACTAGGTTGCTTTGGAGCTACAATAAAGAAACATTTTGTCCCTTTGATCTTATAAGAGAAAGATGTAATCATAACATAGTGACATTTTTCCAAGCTTATTGTCACATTAAGATGATGAAAATGTCTACATACTGAACTCCTACCCAAGATTATAAATTCCACTTCAGACAACATATATTTGTTTATAGAAAACTTGAAAAGTCACCTCATTCTTTTTATTTTCTCCAACAAATAGTGAGGCCACATGTGCAGGAAGCACGTTCTCCAGGAGAAGACGGTTCAGGTTTTCTCTTGTCTCAATCTCATCCTGCTCTGTGCGGTTTTTGTATTTCAGCAAGAAGTCCTGTCGAAAGCATGCCTCATTCTAGCAGACAGAGACCGCATAACAGTTTGTATTCAGCTAGGTGCCATTGGATCAGAATGGTTGTGTCCTTACCTGTTGTGAAATGATGAGCATTGTCACCAGGAATAAAGTGATGTAAATACAACTCATTACCCGTGGGTGCTTCACAAGGCCTAAATATCTCAGAATAGATTCTTCTTCTTGGCTGTTCAGTAAAGGGCATATTGACAGAAAATTATTCATATCATTCACTAGTCTATTTGTCTACACTAGATATTTTTAGATATCACTGCTAAAGATATATGGAACATCACAGGACTTACCTGCTGCAGTTCCAGTTTCCAGAAGCTTGAGCAAACAACACATTTCCATAAAACTCAAAGAGCTCTTGCTTAGAATTGAGTATGAGGACATAGTAGATTATGGAAGCCAGGGTCAAGAAAAGCACTTTGAGCTCAAAGCTTACTCTCAGGAATACTCCACATGCGATCAAAGATAGTAAGCAGCAATGTACTGAGTACTACAGGGAGAGAAGAAAGCAGACAACCACAATTAGCTTCAGCCAAATAGCTGCTCCAGAAAGAGTGAACCATTTTACTGCAGGTACAGCAGTATTCACTTACAGGGAGGTAGTAAAGGTCTTCTAAATCCTGCCGTTGGGACTCATTGGTGTGAGTCATGTCATGACTGTCACTGGAACAGTCAGTCACAAACGTCTGGGTAAAGCACTGAATGAGAGTAAAACATATTTGACTCAACAGAGGACAACATGCTTTCAAGTGTGGTATGGCAGCTATGGAGTGTAGCTACAAATAGAAAAGTACATAATGACCTTCTCTCAGCCCTCAACACTAAGACTTACCAGGTTGAACACAGCCATGATAATGATGACAGCAGTAGTAGTTGTGGCCAAAGGGAGGCGCACAAACGGCTGCTTAACCACTGCCTCTGACACAGCTGGAAGCCACTGACAGTGTGTCAACTTCTCTGAGAACAGGCGCTAGACAAGAAGATGTATAATGAGGAAAATAGAGGTTGTGAAGCTGGCACATGCCTGGCCCCTACAGTCGCATCCCACAAGCCCATAAGTTATGAGCATTAAAGCTACACTTATATTCTGTTCTTTTTACATCCATCATACACTAAAATGTATAGTGACATCCTTAATAGGCAAAGGATATGAGTAAATTGAATCACAAGTAGCACCAAGAAATCTTTTCCAGTGAGTAATTTTCGACATCGTGCAAACTGAAGTCATCATGACTATTCGTGCCCAACCCAAAATGTCAAGTCATGTGATGCATCTTCACTCTCCACATTTAGTGAAGGAAAATTCAGATACCACTTTACTGTGCTCGATATAATCCATAACATTTGTTTCACCTTTGAGGCAAAAGCAGAACTTCACTTAATATATCAGTGAAATGTTTACATAAATGCAGTAACTTAGGTCATGTAGAGCTTCATTTGCTGATAGAACAGTTTTTCATACTTTGTTGAACTATGAACTATATTATATGATATGCAAGTACCTGAAGGCTGCCTGCAAAACAAATGGCCATGGCGATCAAGAGGACCAAAAACAACACTCCAAATGTAATGCCCAGCTTCTGTTGACTAGAACATAACAATGTAATATATTGATTAATAAACTTTAAAGTTAAACTATCGTTTGACCTTGAATGTGATACTAAAACAGACTTACTTTTTTGTCACAAGTATCTGGATCAAGAAGATACATATAAAGATGAAGGTGGCACAGCCAACATAGTGCTTAAACATTGGCAAATCTAGGGCTCGATACTGTGAAAAAACACACCTTTTTAAACACCTTTTGCTGAAACATATAAACAGGCAAAGATGAGAATCCAGGCATTCTATAGAATGGCTAGGCATGACCAGGAAAAGTAGGAAATAAATTTGACCTGGAACATATAATAATAATAATAATAATAATAATAATAATAATAATAATAATAATAATAATAATAATAATAATAATAATAATAATAATAATAATAATAATAATAATAATAGTATTTTTTACTATAATGCATATCTCTGCTACTGAGTTACTAACCTGTTTCTCCAGGTCTTTTTTGGGGAACCAAAGGGCTAAACTGCCAGTATCTTCAGATTTGGACCACTGCCTGGGAAAGCAGGTTTACAGTACATTTTGTTACAATAAGTCATAAAATCAAACAGATATTTAAACAATTGCTGAGACACATCCACCTACTTGCTGCTGAGCTCATCTATTGTGGTTGTCATTTCATTGTGGAGTTCCTCATCAAATTTGCTCTTTTGGGATTTGATCCTGCACGAGAAAGGACAATGAGTACTTGGCACAGAGATGAAAGAACAGGAGGGGGGAGATTCTAAACCAAATCATGCAGTGCAGGTGACCCAGGATGGCTACTTTTTATACCACCAAGAGCATTAGTTGGGGAGAGAAAGAGAGGATTTCAGGCTGTTAGAAAGCTGTGTAGAGGGAGGGTGGGTTAGATGGAGTCTGAGGTGTCGCCGCTGTGCCTCTGGAAACCCCCTTCTTGAACAGGAAGGAAACACCAACAGATGCACCAGCCCAAACGTTCGCCTGCCTGTCCCATGATGAGTACAAGGAACAGCCCTCTACTGCATTAGACATACGATCACAGTTAAATCAGTCCTGTTAGTTTAGAGACTACCAGTCGTTCTCACACTGCTTTTTGGCTAATAAAAATATCATTTGGTGATAAAAGTGAATCATAGTAGTCATCTAAATTTGAATACTTTATTTTAAGGGAAAAAGCAATGTGGTCACAAGGCAGTGGGTTTGAAAATGGACCTTGCATGCCACAAAGGCTCCACTCACTTATAGCTGCTGAACGGAGGAGGAGGCAATGTGAACGGCTCTTCAAGAGACTCATCAAAACTATCCAGACCCAAGAGTGAGACAAAAACAAACTCAATCACAGAAAGGAATGGAAGGAGGTCACAAAAACAGCGACGCAAACCTGTACATATGCACATGTATAGTACATGTATGCAACATCTGCTCCTTAATAGGATCAGTTTGTTAGTACATAATGATTATCATGGCCCACTCTGGAGGTCAACCCAGATTACTACATCAATACCAATCTACATCTATAAGTCAGACAAAAAAATTGAGGAAAAAGCATTTACAGGAAGGTCTGGAAGGTCTGGTTGAATAGTCTGGAATGTTGTCAATAGGCAAGAAGGATGTTAATAGCAATACATAATATGGTATTCTTGCACTTGTCAGCTCCTTTGCATGGTCACACAACACTTCAATAGCAATTTGCAAGTTTTAGTGCCAGATGGCCTCCCTGTCTTTGGTAATGTGGGTCACAGGTCAGAGCACAAAACACTTTGTACTGGCTCAGAGTTGTAATTCAACTGCAAAACGTCCATTTTTGTTTGAGTTGTGCTAACTATATTATAGTATTATTTTTTATTTTTTTATAATAATTATATTGTCTTTTAATTAATAACTAATCAATGTTATAACACCTATAAATAATATGTCTTTTCAATTGAGAAGAACAAATTAATGAGATTGAATGATTAGATCACACTGTTCTCACCTATCAGTAATTGCAGATCCCCCAGCAGATCGAAGTGGGATGTCCTAAAAGGCGAGGAAACACATTCGGTCATTACAAATGCAAGATAACAATAGTTAATACCCTGCCCCAAGCAATGTCTGCGATGGATGGTTGTTTTCCTCTTTCTAGTCTGTTCACATCGTTCATTATGAAAACAAACGCTGAAATTCTTATCTACCTTGCGAGGTTTTCCATTCACAATATTGTCAGAGATGAAACCCTCTCGGTTCTGAAGGTGGGCAAATGGTTTCACTGCTCCCCATGATTCAAGATAACGTGTCATGCGCACGGATGCCCGCATTTTTATGCCATCATTCACCCGAGGCTTAGGTTCATTGCGTGTGTTACGCATCGGGTCCTTAGACTTGAACAGAAAACATATAGAGATTACTGCAATAGTATTTACATGTCAAAGGTATTCTGTTTTCCAAATTGAACTCACTCGCGGATCAATCACTAGGTAGGTTCGGACATTGAGCTCCTTGAGGTAGGGGTCCCTCAGATGGCCATTGCCTTCCTCCACCTCATATGCCTTGTTTAGGTGTTTCAGAGTGGCCTCTGTTATGTGAACACGTCTAAATAGAAAGGTATAACCATCAGTTAAGTTGATTATCCAAACATTATTTCATTTTATGGCAACAAAAAGACCTGTTTAAATTAGAATATTTGTAAAGAGAATTGGCATACCCTGGTACACCTCCAGACTCCATGTGATTGGCCAGAGTAACATCATGAGACCACACATCAAACTGCCACTTGCGGAGGCCGATAACACCACAGAGCACATTTCCTGAGTGAACTCCCACTCTCATGTTGATTTCCACCACTGTGGCCTCCCGCACCTGTCTACAGAGCAACACTTCAACATTCACTCATGTTTCGCCAGTCTTTGATCTTGTAATGTGACACTTACTTGATTGCCTCACACATGTCAAGACCCATTTTGACACAGTTTTTTGCATGCTTAGGCAGAGAGACTGGCAGCCCTGACACACAGTAATAACAGTCTCCAAGGATCTTGATTCGCATGCACTCATTTTCCTACAAAAAATAAAAAGATGAGCTTTTAGTTTGTTAGCATTGGACATGGTTATTATACACAAAAAAATAAATGTATAGCTTGTGTAGAAACAAAAAAGAGGTGACTAACCTTTGCAATTTGGTCAAACTTTCCAAACAGCTCATTAAGCATAAGAACAAGTTCCTTGGGAGAGCAGTCACTGGCCAGTTGGGTGAAGCCAACAATGTCTGCATAAAGAATGCTGAATGTAAAGAGAGAATCAATTTATTATTAGAATAAAGCAACAATAGACATTAATTGTGTTAATATGATTTCATTTATTTTTGTATGTATGATCAACTTTTTTTTGTATGTATGAATTTACTCTAAATCACCAGCCACTCTAGAGCAGTGTTTCCCAACCCTTTTGTGTACCCCCTGAGCCTTTTTGTCATACCTTGAGTACCCCCTGACTCATACGTGTTGATAATTCTCCAAAAGTAGAACGTGATACAACAGATTA
The DNA here is from genome assembly GCA_036785185.1 of Paratrypauchen microcephalus. Classification (NCBI taxonomy): domain Eukaryota; kingdom Metazoa; phylum Chordata; class Actinopteri; order Gobiiformes; family Gobiidae; genus Paratrypauchen; species Paratrypauchen microcephalus. The sequence continues at coordinate 6,768,860 of JAVJIX010000013.1, read as the reverse complement.
TTAAATGAAAATCATTTTATTTCATCTCCTTAATTTGAACATTTAATTCTCAGACATTTTCTCTCTTTTCTTTAACTCAAATTTACTCAAATTAGAATTTAAAAATTCCAAAAAAATCTCCCCCTGCGCCTGGCAGCGACACTGCCGAGTACCCCCTGCAGTGTGCTCGCGTACCCCTGGTTTGGAAACACTGCTCTAGAGTAAGGCTTTAATAACCAGTGTGTTAAAGATGTAAACACTTCAGTGTACAGCAGAGTATGTAAAGACTTGTACTCATGAACTGTGTACATGAAAGCTATTTATATACATAGCAATGCTGAATTTAACAGACTCTGCAGGTGTATTCTCATCTGTAATGTCAGTTAAGTCTATTTTCTGTCCAAATATAAAGAAAAAAGGTAATAGTGGTAGGGTGCAAATGATGGCAACCAAACAGAAGAGGGACTGACATATTAGCACATAAGAGCCTAAAACAGCAAGGTGATAGACAATGGAGCTAATGACCTGTCTGACAAACATAATTATAGAGATTGGTTAAGGATGCAACCAATCATTCAGCAAGTGCAGCACTAAAGGTACACAAACATGACAAAAGGTCAGTGATTAACATAGCCCTAAACAGACTGCTCTGAATGAGTTGAACCGTTTTTGTTTGAATCTTGGTTTCAGACAGAAAACAGTATCCTTATAAAACCTACTCCTGTATATATTCCAAAATGGGCTGCTGAGCCATCTGCCAAAGTTCACTTTAAGCTGACCTACTGTCTGTCAGCACCAGCTAAATTAATGAAAGTCTTGTAAAACAAAGAGCTGTAACTGGGTCACAGCACAAAACATAATAAGACATAACATTGAGTGTTTGGAGAATTGGACAGAAATATTCATTTTCTCAAGTACTTTACTTCTAACTACATCATTTATATTTTGCTGTGGGCTAAACAGCAGTCCAAACATTTACTTTCAATAGCAAAAATGATAATGTAGATAAATGTTTAATGTTACATAATTTAATAAGCACTACATGATTTTATACCTCACATTCTCATGTCTTTTCACATAGAGGCTGTGGAAGTTGTTATCTTTCACCAGCCGCTGTTGCTCCTCTTTATCTTTACAGTCTTGTAAGCGCTCCATAATTGCCAGCTTCATCTTCATGGAGATGTATACAGGCAGAACCGACTGCAATAGGTTTTCCTGTACCAAACACAACCAGCTACATTTAGATATATTTAGATTTGGCTAAATACAGTTTACAGAATATATTATCGTGCAGCATAATCCAATCTGAAAAATTATGTTTTAGACATTAATCTCAACAAGTATGTTTCAAAACAACGTTCAACTTTCATAGATCAAAGAATGTTCTCGAGAAATCATTTTGACGACAAGTTGTAGTTCAAAAGGAGTTTAGAATAAACACATAGCACAGATAGTATTATTAAAATTTGTCCAACACAAAGATTAAAAAAACATTTTTCTTGCACAAAAAGGGATGTTTTTTTTAATGTAAATTATGTGCAGATGCTATCAGCTAAAACCTCTATAGGAATGTCCTGTTAAGCCCCACCTATAATTAAGATGAATTAATCAGACACATTTGAGCTCACATAATCATAATCATACATCCAAGTCACAGTCCATAGGGTGTGCAAAATAGGCATTGCACCTTGTATGAGGCAGCTAAAATAGTGACATTTAATTTTTTTAAAAAGTATTGCCTTTGCATCCTTTTAAAACTCAGAGGCACACTTAGTCAATCTGGTCCGAACCCAGGCTGGAACCAAGTTGAAATGTGTCCCTAAAGAGGAGTAGGATGTTTAGGACTTCAGTCACTAAGACCTGACAAGGCTCAAACAGACAGTAAAACTTTCAGAAGAATCTGTCATTAAAACCCTTAAGAGCAAAAATACTGTTTTGTAAAGTTTAAACTTAATCAGAACTCATTGATGGAAGAGGCATTTATTGCATTAATTCTGAGTAGGGTGGGTACTACAAATAAAACATGTTTCTTGTTCAAATAAGTAAGACATTGTTCTATTAAAAGTATAAAGGTAACATTAGGCAAAAAAACCCCACAAAAATATTATGATTTATAAGCCTTTTTACCATAGTCTATTTATGACAATTCACTAACTTTCCAAGTTATGGGAAATGTTCCAGAAATTTATCAGAAATTTTCTGCCCCTTTGTAACCCAAGTCAGCACTATCACAAAAAGTACTGCTTATTGCATAGAACTGATAATTAATAGTAATTTACTGTCTGGCTGGACAACTGTAAAATCATGTCTGTCACATTGTAGACATAAATGATAGTCCTTTCAATCAGTATTTCATGCAGAATTAAATACCAAAACCCCAACTTGCATCTTATGAATCTATATAATAACATAAAACCTATTGCAATTTGATGATCTTGCATGTCAGACCATCTTATATTTTGATTTTTTTATTTTGATATCCTTTATTCATCCCCGTAGGGAAATTATTTCTCTCCATTTGACCCATCCTTCAGGGAAGGAGCAGGAGCAGAGGGCAGCTCGTGTTTTAGGCACCCGGAGGGCAGTACCGTGAAGGGTCTTGCCCAAGGAACCACACTGGCTTGCTCATTGCCGGCGGGGCAATGAGCAAGCATTACATTACAAGCATTTACATTATTTGTTATTTGTTGTTATTTGTTATTTTGGAGAAAGGGTCATATATTATAAGATTTGTCTTCCTTGTGCTCCTTTTCAATTATGTAAAAATATATATTATTTTTTGGAATCTCACATGAAATAGGCTGCGTACTTGGACCAGAGTGTACTCACCTGTTGCCTCTTCTCTATTTCCAGCTTCATGCGCATGCTCAGACTCCTCAGTGTGTCCTGGAATGTTTGCCTTAGTGTTTTCTCCATCAAGACCTTATGAAAGGCTCCCACTATACTGCCACACAGGAAAACCACTGCATTCGACACCAGCTATAAAACCGGGAAACAAAATGTGACCAAATGAACATACGTCTACATAGGACTTAACAGAGTAACGCGTGATAACTTGCTTCACCTGGTTGGGGAGATAAGGCGGGGCGTGCTTGCTGTAAACTGTGAGTCGAAGTGTAACAACTAAGATGTGGGATACAGAGGAGGCAATGCTGAGGAGTACTGCGTGCCATAGCTGGAATGGCAGCATTGTGTACACAGTGAAGATGATAAAGAGAAAGAAAGGCACCTGAAAGTACAGTTCATTTAATTAATGAGGAAAGTATTCATTTATTCCTGTAGGGGGGACACAGATGTATAGAGACTAACTCAGTATTCATCTTGTTAAAGTGGGGTACAATGGCCAGTTAGCTGCAGGGCAGACACAGTGACAACAATGACAAATGACCGTTCATTTACAAGGGGCAATTTAGAGTCACCAGTTCTGAGACGGTATGCATAACTTTGGATGGTGGATAGAAACTAGAGTAACCAGTTGACAATAGTAGCCACAGGGAGGACCTATATTGTTCTATTATGGGACAAGAGAATATATGTCTTGTACTGAATAGTTAAAGGTACTCTATGCAACTTTCCTGGTAGAGGGTTCACCAAGCAGGTGACCACCAGATCAACACGTTACTGGTCAGATTTGTGGAAAGATGACCCTCTCACAATAAGAAAGCAATGTATTTTAGCAACAAAAACACCTGTAACTGATAAATATGGTTAACACCATACTGTGGAACATTCCAGGCAATGCATCTTCATGGAGATGAGATGGAGGCAGACCTTCTAACCAAAAAGTTACAAAGTGTACCTTAGTTTAATTGTTTTCGATTGTATATGAAGAACAGATAATTTAAAATAAACTTTGTGGACAAAATGCTTTCATTAGTAGTGACTTTGGACATCGCCTTTTTACAGATATTCCATCAGAAATCGAAATGGTGTTACCTGATCCCAAGGCAGAAAGATGGGTACGCTGAAGATGAAGGTGAAGCCCATGGACAGGTGTGTGGCCCAGATGATGAGTCCCAGGAGCCGCCTCCATCTCTGCGACAGCACGTCTGTACACACGCACACGAAGACGGCCAGAAACACGCACAAGCTGCAGCTTACCACGCTGACAAAGGCACAGTGTTCCTCTGCACTCTACACCAGCGCCAGGAGAGACAAAAATAAACACATTTTATTACTGCCACATTGACTGTTTGTCCTGTGTATATTTGACACAGTAAATCACAGGTGGATTCCAGTAGACTGCCTTTTGCACAGGGGCTTGCAGGGGTCTGTATATGAGCCAAGTCTTGACAGTCGATATATACTAAAAATAAAGTGTTAGTAGACTTGTCACAATAACACACACACACACACACACACACATATATATATGATAATAATTAAACTACTGTAATGACTATGTATTACACAGAAGGATAACCCCTAAATGTACAAGTAGGTATCTACATGAGTCACCCTCAACAGCTCAAATAACAACAATTTCCATACTAGTGCAAATCAAGTGAATATGTGATCAATACTAACCCCAAAATATTGCTTCATCAGCTATATAATGATCAACAAGTCAATATAGTAATTATCATGGCATAGTTGTGAGTCTTATAGATATATACATTTTATCTTATTTTATTTTATTTTATTCTTCTCCTGTCTGGTCCTGAATAGGTTTACATGCCATACTGGACATTTGCCAACTGTATAATATAGCTTTTGTGTGCTGTGCCTATTTTTTTATATTTAAGGTAAAGGTAAAACAGGGCTGATGGGAAATAACAAAGGGTTAAAAGTAAAAGAGTGAGACGGTCCCACAAAGTCAGAGTTTATAGATCCCCGCTCTGAGAAGGCCATCTCTGCATTGTATATTGAGGTTTCTGGTTACCATGGTAGCGCTGCTAAAAGGCACTTCTAAACTGAAACACTTTGTGCTCTCTGTGTTGTCTTAACAAAACCTGGACTGAAAAAGAACAATTATTTGATACAAAGAGGATTTTATGCAGGTTACCCCTACCACCTTTAACACTAACAAAGTAAAAACACCAAGAAAAAAAGAAACAAAGTGGCTAAATTGCACTTGACTGCAGAGGCATTGAGACATTTAGAAATTATCAAGTGAATAATTGAGGACAAAATAAATGCATGCTTTCATTGAATTTTAAAAAACAAACCACAAAGAAGCAGGTAAGCACCAGTGGTTTATTGCCTTAATAGTGCCCAATCAACTACAGGGGCATGTGGGGGTGAGAGTGGCACTTATCAAAAAGCCAGTTTCCCATTCAGAGCTGCTCTTCATTAGATGGTCTACAGAGGAGTGGTGTTATATAAGCCCACAGTGGCTTTCTGACAATGCTACTGGGCCATAAAAGGCTGCCTCTTGTTCTGCAGCTGCAATAAAAGTGTAATTCTTCTAGCACTGCTGTATAAAATAATTGAAAATTACGATTAACAGAGCTCAAAAAAGTTAAAATATCATCTATGTAAAATAGCAGGAAGGTTGTGGGAAAAGTCATGATCTGCTCAGACAGAAGTTGTCAGTTCACAAATGGCCATTAGATCACAGGGCTGGGTGTTAACCTGGCTTCAACCATAGCAAAATCAACAGCACTCTGCCTATACAAATTTATCTATACACTACCTCTTCTTTAAAGAGTTTATTTAGGATTTGGCAACAGCTCCGATATTTCCTTTGTTTGTTACATTTTAGTAATAGTGGAGATAATTTTCTGTCCCACAACAAACATTTTTTGTAAAGAAAGAAGAGGAAGAAATAACCACACATTTAATGATAATTTAAAAAACATACACATGCACACAAATTATTAACTATGGGACAGAACGGACTTGTTATACTTATTATTTCAAATGACATCACGTCTGGATGAAACCTATTCATTTTATTCAATAAGTAATGAGTAGAGATTGATTTTGTATTTCAGCAGCTCTCCACTGAACAACTTCTCTTGATCACCCTAATGTAATTAACTGCATCCTTGTTTGTCCGGTAGAGACGGGGCACGTTCATTGTGTCATCTACAACTTCGAGTGAGTTAGTTAATAAATTGGACCAAGATATCTGTAAGTAACTATAATTAGAGCTGGGCAATGGTGATAAAAATGTAATCTATGATCTAATTTCTGTGACAATATGCTATTTTGGTGAAATCGTCATGTGAGATTACCTGCTTTTTTATTTAATGCAGCTCTATTGTTGTCATCATCGACACCTATTGTTAACTCAATCAGATTCATTTAATAATTAAAATAATCACAATGAAGGGGCAGATTTTCATAAACAGCAGATATGTTTAGTGACTCTTAAAGACTGTATAAAAGAAACCAAGAAAACGTGAATCATTAATTTTTTAGCCTATCGCCCCCCTAACTATAATCCACAGCAACGTTTACAGATTTAGACTTACCAGTCCTAGGGCAAAGAAAAGAATGAGGAGGCTTGCACAGGAGAGCATGGAGAGGCCCAGCAGCAGCACCAGTGGCTGATACTGGCTGATGCAGGAGAATTTCCGATAGAGTGCATCATTTTTGAGTTCCTGGTCATTCAACAGGTACTTTCCCTTGGCTGGCATCACTGTCATGTGTTATAGAGGCATAGCAGATGTAAAAGAGATGTCACACCACAGCACAGTGCAAATCCGTTCCAAAATCTTTGAAGAGCTGCTTGCTAACTCATGATGTGAAGTTTAATTTCCTTCTAGATCCGACATTGTGAAAGAGTTGTCTATGGTAACTTGTCCACTTTCTCCTCTTCTCTGAGCAGGACTATAGAGTGGCTGGTGCTGGGAGGCCACTGTGCTTCATCCACAGTGTCCAGTGGGTTAGAGTAATCTGCCCTGGGCTGGAGACAAAGGGGTGGAGGGGAGGGCTCTTGAAGAAAGGGGAGGGAAGTACCAAGAAGGGAGAGTGACAAGAAAGAGTGTCAGGGCATCAACAAAGCCCAGCAGAAATCCCCCTGGGAGCAGGCAAGAGGAGAACTCAGCAGCAGCACAAGGGACGCTCTCTCCTCAACAACATGGACACCTGGACAAAGGCAAAAGGTGGGGAAGAAAAAGTTTTAGGTTAGTGGAACATCTTGTAAAAACAGGGGACAAAAAGACTTCTATCAAATACAAGTGTTTACAGTGTCTACATTTGAATGAATGTGTCTAATTTTTAAGTGCATAAGACAGGCTTTTGTGTTTTTCTAATTATGACTTTGTTGGTAGGATAGTACCTGTGGTGGATATTTTTACATTCTTTACATTTTTTTTATTTATTTATTTTTTACATTTAGTCGTGTGGCTCTCTCTGTGAAGAAAAAAAGTTACAGGAAGCCGAGCTGTGCAGGGGAGAAGGGGCTCACACTTAAAAAAAAAAAAAAGGGTCATGTAGAGAAAACATGCAAGGCATTTGAGTTATCTCTTTGTTTGTAGTATAAGCATTTAAAACAAGGCAATTACTGCTTTTTGCCTATGTAAAAACAAAAAGACAAGAAAGAAAACAGCCCTTTATGGGCAAGAGGGCAGGGGCTTAAGACCCATTGTCACCCTTTCTGCTCATGCCTGACAGGAAGTGAAGCGAATTTCTGTCTATTTTACAAATACATAAATTCCATCCAAAATGGAGGGACAATGACAGGCATTTTGTTTGGCAGTTTCACTTTTTTTTACAGCAAAATGTAATTAATTATATTTCCATATATTTAACTATATATTAAGATTTTGTTTGAAATGGTTAATCTCACATGTCATAATGCACTTTATGCACAATAAATAAAATTATCCTAACATGACTCAAAAACATTTACTTTGACTTTAATTGAAATAAGGTGTATGCATGATCTAAACTAAGCTCATAACAAATCATTCTCACTGTTAGCAGCATCTAGTGAAAAAGATGGAGACACTGGCTCCAAGTTCAATAGAAAAATGAACTTTGCACCGCTGCCAATAGAAAGCTCACTTCCTGCACAACCTAATGTTGCTGCCTCAGTGTGCTGAGCTTTGTTTGTATCTTACATGGCAATTGCACCTGATGCTCTGGTCTATAAAAGGTGAACATGATCCTATAGCCTAGCCTACATACAACTGACATACATGTTTTCAGCAATCAGTGAGTTTTCTCCTAGGATGTCTGAACGGGGAAAAAAAAGATGCACTATGAGGTTGTTTTCTAAATGTAAACTCTCGGGTGAACATCGAACAGCTGTGCAGCTGAGAATAATGTCTCGTGCACTACACATGGTTCACATGGTTCAGGGCATAAGACACTTAACAGCTTTTAAGATTTGATTAATTGAGGACTAGACGGACAATGTCCACTTTCAACAAGCAAATATCAGAGAAAATAAGAAGGAAGATGTAGACTTAAATTGTTTATGGAAGTCGCCAAGTCAGGTCATTGCACAGAGGCAGGATGCTGATGATCCAGAACCATACAGAGAAGAGACCCCTTAAGAGCATATGTGACTCTGAACAACTCATTTGGCAGATGCCCTGATGGTCATTACTTCTACAGCCAAAGTCACCATGGTAAAGAGCCTGCTTGTGACACTTGGTGGTATTTCTTTTAACCACAGGGATGTACGCCTCAATGGAGAGGAGTCTCTCAGTGAGCAGACCTGAAAAGCTACAACTCTACAGTGGCTGCCAGCCCTTTCTTTTTGAATACTCTGTGATTGAAGGAATCACACTGCAGCCTTGTAAACTGGCGTCACCAGAGGAGAAGCACAAAACCTGACTGACGTCAGTGTGTGCGCAGCAAAGACAGAGAGGCACAGGTCCCAGTGTCAAACAAAACAGATTATGTTGGAAGAGAAATAAGAGCTAAGAAATACAGCCAATGTTCAGCTCTGAGCTTTAGACAAACACAATACACTGTGGAACTGGAGGTTATTTTACATTATGTTACCAAAGATAAGGACAAATTCTAAAACATATTAAGATGTTCAGTATGTTTGCCCACAACACATACTGATTTTTGGGTCTAATAAATTCAAGACAACATTGGCTCTTTAGTGAGACAACAAGACAGAGCAGTTAGTAAGTGGTAAATGAAAACCACAAACAGAGTTGTGTGTCTTTCTTAAACACTTAATATTCTGCTTCATGAATATTATTTCCTGAGAGATTCCAGAGAGATACTACCTGATGCCATCCATTCCCCACATAACACACTACGTGTCAGAGTAGGCAAATAAAAAAGGGATGGACAATATATGGATGTTAATACTGGTATTGGTGATATGGGAGATTAATTTCAATTTGTCAGTATCAGAAAAAATCCCTGGAATATTGGGGGAAAAATTTGTTTCTCTCAAATGGAAATAAATGAGCAAACTAAAGAGGTGGCTGGCTGTCTAGACAATCATCATTAAAGAACAACAACTTATATCGTTATACTAATATACATTTATTTAAAACTTAAATTTAAGGGCATTTCATAGATTTTAAAAATGACATCGCCATCAGCAAATACCAGTTATCAGCTTGGATGTCATCTGGGGAAAAACAACCATATCAGACCATCTCTAAAATAAAATAAATGTTGATTATTAACAAATGTGATTACTCTACATTTATGATTTGAGCACGAATGGTTTCTTTTGTTTTCAGTGCTGGTTTATTGTTGGGATGGCAATCTTGTGCAAAGACTGACCAAATCTAAACTTTCTAAAAGGTCACTTTAGATTTTATTGCTCCTATTATACTTCTCTTCAATGGGACCAGACACTAGAAATACAAAAGGAGCCGCCACAAAGGAGACGGTTATTTTTCAGCCTACAAGCTACAAAGATTAGTGTGGCAGACCAGTTAAACAGCAGACCCCTCATTAATGAAATTAAACTGAAGCATAAGTTTTGAATTTAACATTTCCAGTTTAATATAATGCATCTGTATTATTTAGAATACTTGAACTATACTTGAAATATTCCGGTATTCAGTATCGCTGGTATTGCCAAGAAAGCTATTGTAAATATTTGAACTAGTTACAGTGGCAGTGAGTTCTATCTGTTTGGAGAAATGTGATAACTATTTCAGTAGCTAAATGGAAGACATCATACACATACAGCACAGTAATACAGTATTAATTCTGCACAGCCTTAAACATTGTCTAGACCATAATGTTCTATGTCTAATCATCAAATTAAACTTCATAATTGAATTTGTCAGCATCTCTGAAAACTAGAAGAAAACAGGGCACTTAGCCTGTTAGTCTGAGGTTAGGGTTACAGAGCCTCGTCCATAAACAGATGATGTATGTAGAGCAATGCACTGGCCTGATTAGATTGGGATGGCTGTCCTTTCCCATCCTTTTGTAACATCTATTGGGATTGAATTAGCTGCATTCACCAGAAGGAGCTGCTGAAAGCTAACAACATTAACAGGATGCTAGTGTCTCATGCCTGAGCTTCAGATGCGACAGCTTAATAAATAAAGGAAGTGCGGGTGAGGATACAACTCACCAAGCTCACACATACACTGCATGCTCTCATCTGCCAAACATAGATCACGTTTGCAATGTGACCAAGATGAACAAACTGACTACTAGGGTCAATTTAGAAATAGACTGTTGTGGCCAAAGCAGTAAATATACTTTGTAAAGCCACAGTTGAACTTTGTCAATTCTGTTTTCTGTTTTTGTTTTTTTGTTTTGTTTTTCACAGCAGTAGCAAATTGAGTGAAATGTCTTATTCAGAATCAATATTACCACAAAATAATGAAATAAATAAATAAATAAAAACTTGATTGAAAGCTTGTGTGACATTCATGATAAAAAAAAATAAAGTCATGTCTTTCTCAAACGATTCAGGAAATGTCCAATAGCCCTGTTAATGCAAATATGATTCAAATGTATTTAATGTATTATGTAAGTTTTTAGTATTTATTAATAAGTGGGTATGGATTTTTTAGGATCTCTAATCAGAATTCAAACTGTGCTCTCTAATACAAAGTGAAACTCCAGCATCCGGTTCATCACACCACTCACCATCGCCACAGAGACCTGAACGCCTCGGAGCCCATCCCTGCTCTGTTTGCTCAGACGAGACAGTGCAGAGCTGCGATCACAAACGGATGGTGGCCTCACATTGGTTTGATGATGGTAATTTTCCAGGCTACCATAAAACCAAGGCTGCCGACAGGGCCATCTGGTGCACCACTGCTATGAACAGCCATAACATGCTTTAACTGTATGCAGGATTTACAGTGGGGATGAGAGGTACGGCTAAATATAATCACAATCGATCATGATTTCATTTAATCTTATTACAAACAAATACAAATGGCTTAAAATATGAATTTCCTGAGGATGAACAATACTTTAATCAGTGGCATTTAACACAAAGAACAGTCTGTTGATCCAAACCACATGCTATTACTGAGAGGAGGATTGGTGGTGGATCTATTGATTGAATCTTGATTAAATATCAATTAATCGCATAACTCACACTGATTAACTGACCTCTACAGTCATTTTCAATAATTTAATTGTGATTATAAAAATAATACTCAATTGTATATTTTGCCATGTTTCTAAACCAGGGAAGTTTACAATGCACATTTTATACACATTCAGGGGTACTATCATTTGAGAAAAGATATGACTGTATTGGAGGTCAAAATAACGGGGTTAGCTGTGTTTTCAGTACAGACAAGATATTTAGTTTCTTTGCAGAGAGCATGCTATTACCTATATAACTGCATGCAGTCTAAATTTCATTTGTGACTATTCAAATAACAACTTGATTGGCATTAATTGCACAGCCCTGTCTTGCATAACAGAATATTGGCTCATTGTTGTCCCGTAAATGAACCTTAAGCCTGAGTAGTGCACCACCAGGCTGCCTATGTAATCATTTTCTTTTCCACATAAATTGATATTGAAAACCCTGCTTTCACTGCACAGGCAGCAGATAGATGGTGCAGTCATGCTTACACCACATCATGAATGGTTAAATTGTCAAAGAGGGAAGTGTCATGTTTGTAGTGCATGATACCATCTTCACCGCACCCATCTGCCCAACCTGCATCCTGTGGTTTTGACACAAAAATGAGATAACACACTAAAATGATTCTTGTGATGAAATAATCCCAGGCCCAGTCACTGACAAAAATAACTCATGAAGCCTACATAACCTACATGAAATATACTTCATGCTCCCTGCAACTAATATTATTAGTCAGTATTAGGAGGGAGCCCTTTGTGGAATGCAGGGAGGTTCTGGTCAACATCACATAATCAAGCTGAAAGCTGATTTTCCTGACAATGTCAGACACAAGTTTGACAGAGTAAAAGAACAGGTCCTTTGCAGTGGTAGTGAAGAAAACAAGAAAAGTACATGACTTCAGACGAGAACATCCCCTGATGAAGACAGCTGTGCTAAGGGGACATTATCCTACGTTCAGAAGATTAAAATTCCCAGAGGTAGTCCATGCGCAGGAAGGGATTTTAAGTTTCGCTGTTATTGTGGATAAAATACAATGAGGGTCTTGATATTAAACCATTGGTCCTTAGGTATGCCTTAGTGTATAATGTTTTATACAAAGTAAAGCCAGCAGCATATAGGTTTAATGACATCTGTGTATTACGTAACTTTTCTGACTAAGGCTACATCACCTTTTCATGTATTTATTGTTATGATAGGGACAGATACAACAATCATAGATTAACATGTAGTAATCTGCTGCAGGTATCACAATGTTTATAGCCAAGGCAAATTTGCAACACCTTTGCCTTGGATGCTCCACAGTGCTGCATTAAACTATATACTGGCCAAGGCTCTTAAAAAAAATAAAAAAAATAAAAACACTATACACTCTTCTGAATGTCCCTAATGATCTATAGCTCTATAGCTCAACAGAACCTTAACTGCTACAATTTTGGTTACTTTAAGTCAAGTACTGTTTGTGTCCCAGGGGACACAAACAAGGAATTTACACTCAACAAAAATATAAACACTTTTTCATGAGATGGACTTAAAGATCTAAAAGCAAAAACAAAAGTGTTGCGTTTATATTTTTGTTGAGTGTATGTAGAAATACCCTGCTTCTGCCAGTCAATATAAGTGCAAGAGAACCTACATATAATGGAGATTTTCAAAGCTCCACATTCAAAGCCTATAATTATGGCGGTTTCACTAGGTAGATAGAATAATCATGAATAGCATTGTAACAGTGTTTGTGTAGAATGCTGTTGCACATTAGCCCATAACATAAACAGCATCATTTTGGGTCTATACCGCACAATCCATATGCACACTCACTTTTTTTTCTACTAACAACTAATTATAGAGTGCTGCTGTATTGAACTGAGCTCCTGGAATCCAGTGCTCACCACAGTTCTCTCAGCTGCTGTGAATAGCTGCACATTGGTCTAGTTCAGGTCAACCACAAACATTTACGTTTAGAAGTGCTATATATCGCAGGAAAAGAAAATATGGCCAAAAAAACAATAAATCATATTCAAACAAACATAAGATACTGACACAACATTATAGCAGGATTAACCCCCCCAAAATATTGTTGAATCAACTTGCTTATTCAACCCTCTCACTTTAGTGCAGAAAAATAACAAAAGTTACCTAGTACAAAGGAAAAAGGACCCACTGAATGATTTGGAGAAAATATTTTACAGCGATTTTTCTGGCAAGCACAGTGGTGGCAGTTAGAATTGTAATGTTTTTATTTTTGTTGTAATAATAGGTTCCTGTTCAAAAGTCAGTTTAAATGTATTCAAGACAATTGACAAAAAGACTAAAATATGGACTGAGAAACTAATACAAGAATAAAATTTCAGAACATAATGTAAAAATCTAAACTGCAGGGTTAGCAGTTTCTATGCAGAATAAAATAGGGTAGTTTGTTGTTTGTGGAGGCTTTTGTGTTTTGCCAAGTGTGCCTGTTCAAACTCCATTTTCTATTTGATTGCAATTAATCTTGCAGTCTTAGTATCCATGATGAATATCCATCCATCCATCTTCTTCCGCTTTTCCGTCTGGGTTGCGTGGGCAGCAGTCCAAGCAGATCTGCCGCCCAGAACACAATGCACCAGCCCCCATGAACCCTCCCGCGGGTGGTGAGCCCACAGGAGGACCATGATAAATATTGACCCTCAAAAATGATTGCTCCACCTTTCATTTAATGACAGGCATGGTTTAGTAAGAGATTGCCAAGGCCAATATTGCATGCACAAGACTATGGCATTTATATTTAATTTAATAAGAAATACTTTTTGCTTGTCAAAACAGACACCCTATCAGTGTTAGGCCAGGGTCCCTCACAATTCGATATGATACTGAATACATGGCTTACAATATAATATCACAATATGGCGATGCACGTGATAATTGACATATATTGCACATGATATTCTGCAATATATCAGTATTTTGAAGAACCATATTCATTTTAACAACAGTATTTATTTTATTAAACCACTACCTGTGCAAAGTCAACATGGAATAAACCAATTGCAACTAATAAGACAATGAATATGTCAAATACTTTGCATGAACAACTTTCCTTACTCTGAATAAACATCAAAATTGTACCAGTGTCGCAAAATTATTTTGTAAAACATACCCAAAAATACTGTTAGTGATATAGCGACACTGTTCATAGCTTTGATTTTATATTTTATTTTATTACTTATTTTTCTATTTTATTTTGACTTGTATACATTATAATTATGTCTGATTCGACAACTGTCTCTTGCTATCTTTTTCGCTATACCATCTATTTTTGTTACTCTCTGTTATTATATTATATTGTAATGAGTATCCAAATCATTTCCCTTGTGGATCAATAAAGTTTGTCTAAGTCTAAGTATAAGCAAACTGAGTATTACCATATATCGATAATTCAAAATTTAGCACACCCCTAATCAATGTATAATCAGGAGCAAAACATGTGCATTCAGTAAAATCATGAGTACGCAGACTGTACGGACTGTATGACATAGTGCATTGGATAAGCTTTTAAATAGCAGTTATGCAGAGGATCAGAGGTCATGACGCAGACGCAGCTGAGCAGGGATCTCATTACCTTGACAGTTATAGATGACTGTGCATGTGGACGAACAGACTAGAAGAGCTATGTCCTGTTGCTTTCGAATCTTTAGTGAAATGTATGTTTCTACTGAGCATATTTTGGTAATACTATGTAGACTTGCCGTTCATGAAAGGAAATAATAATTTTGCCAGGTAAATTTATCATAGGCACATTTTCTTTGTACAAGTTATTTTTCTAAGCTATACAGGGTTGATTAAATAATTTATTTGACTCATTAAGAATGTAAATTAGCTACAAGTGTTTCATTTGACAATTTATATGTTGTTGTTTTTTTACAATATTTTCATTTACAGTATTTGTTTTTGCTTTTTTTTGTCAGTGGCATAAATTAGTTATTATTTATCATCTATATTTTCTTCAGCAATATATATCGCACTTTATGATATTATTGTGACAGGCCTAGTTGTTGGTATATCATCTATTCTTCCAAGGCTGCCTGTTATGCTCTATTTTTTTTTTTTTTTTTTTTTTTGCTGCATCTTCCTGGTAAAATAAATGGTAGCGTAACCCTTTACTACAGCGGGGGCTTCCTTTGACCATCAATAGAGGCCTTGTCCACAGCAGTATTGCACATTTTACAGAGACGGCTGCGAGCCCAGGAATGTGTATGAAAGCACCGGTGTTCCACACTTCCACAGTCAGGAATGTGAGGAGGTTGTAGCACCAATTCTGGGGTTTATGCGGTGGAGTGGCATCCTTGCTCTGCACATGTGTTAGGCTCTGCACCATAATACATGAATTGGCTTGAAAAGACTCGAACCCCTGTGTGGTATTTTCCAATTAAATATTAGTCAGACTCTTTCACAGTAATTCTTCTAAAACAGGGACATGTGTCTAAACTTGCTTGTCATCCTGTGAGTTACACCCATGCTTGGGTAGATTTAGAATCTGGCTGCACAATTTAGAATCTAAAATAATATCTTTTTTGCGATTAGATTTGTGAAGAATGTTTTAAACAACTACCATTTATTCTAAATAATTGCAGCCTCTGCGATTTGATAATTGCACCAATTCAAATTGCGATTTATATTTTATTTCGATATATTGTGCAGCCCTAAATTGGAATTGCACCAGCTGCACCTGGTAAAAAAGTAAATGTAGATTCCAGCTATGATAAACAATACTCAATAGATGGTGCTGTAAAAGACTGGATTCATACAGTGGATGTTGATGGATCTCTTCAAGCACCAATCTGTCCAGCACTTAGAGGAAAAGAGCACAGACACACACCCTACACTGGCATTAAAAAGAGGAACACTTGTGACTGCGTGTAACTTACTCTTCACAGTTGACACCACAAACTTTGATCTAAATTTCATGGGCTAGAAAGACTCCACTCTTTGGCACATAACCTGCATTAGTAGCTGGATATTTTGAATCAGCACCAGGTATGTAGGCTGTATTAAAAGACACAACTTCCTGAACCTCAGACAAAAATGTCCCCACTCTAGTTAAATTTTATTCCACCTACGCTTTGCAGGATCTCCATCTCTGTACTTTCATCATCATTTCTGAAAATGCATTTACACATTTACAATGCTTACACTCTCAGCCGAAGGCTGACTATTCCCCATGTCAGTCATTTGTTTCTACTTACTTCCTTAGCAACCACGACTTATTTCCCCTAACAACACTGCAACCACTGCATATTGGGGAAAAAATGCAACCACTGCACAAAACACTAAAATTTCCTTTGTACAACCATTTGTTTCATAGTTAGGTGTGACAGAGGACTATCCAGAAAAACTGAGTCAAGGTGAACAAAGACATAATTCAATAGCAGGGGTGGGAAATATTTACAAAAAAAAATCTCTAGATTTTCATTAAAGGGACAGTGTGTAAGATTTTTACCCGTTAATTACTGAAATTGAAGATACCATTCAAAAATACAGTGTTTTCCAAGCCTTTTCACTTCCATCATGAAATCAAAGTATTCTTTTGGACTTAGATATAGTCACATAAAAAGGGGGATCTTCCCCATATAGAGGCAGCCATTTTGAATACGAGAGCCGCAGAAGGACATTTGGGCTCCGCCTTCGCCTTCGGCAAGGCTCGTGGTTTTGGGTAAACAACACAAGCATGCTGCCGGATCAGACTCGTAATGGATCTAACACGTGTTTTGGACTAAATTGTTTTACTGGATTTTATTCGCTGGATCCTTACAGACAAATTGAGAGCAAGTTTATGGTGAAATACAGAGTTTGACCTCGTAAGCTAACCTCGTTTTGTGCTTTTCCGTATAAAAGCCCCATGTGCTCAGGGAGTGATTGTTTTGCAGGGAAATTAATTGCATAGTCAAAAAGAGGAGACTGTAAGGTTTCATTTGATGTGTAGAGTGTCATGGTACATGATCGGGAATGTATGTTTTCATGAGAAAAAAAAAAAAAACGGGACCGCGCAGCGCGTGGGTCCCTCGAGGTCTGCCGTAGCTAAAACAGAAAATGCAATAACACCATCCACCTATGCGCCACGAATCCTACACACTGGGGCTTTAAATATCTTGAAAACAATATTCTGACTATTTTTTAGAAGAACATCAAGATTGTGCTAAAATATGTGCCTGCAAATGTCTGTCGAGGTTCATGTATCGCACAAAATGTAAATGAACCATAAAATTTACTGCAAAAGTGCAGAAATATTACTTTAAACCCTTGCTATGAAGATTACACTGGGCATTTGGTCTCTCTTTGATGTTCTGATGTCATTTATAAAATCTAAAGTCTCGTGTGTCAAAAGTATAGTAAATACTTAAAGGTCTCATGGCATGAAATTTTCACTTTCTGAGGTTTTTGAACGTTAATGTGAGCTCCCCTACCCTGTTTAGGGCCCCTTCCCCCATAGCTAAAAGTTGCGAAATGTCTAAACTGAGCATTTGCGGTCCTTTTCTGCATTAGAAAAAAACACAGCTCAAACGGGCGATTCTGAACAAGGCAACTATGTGACGTCACATCGAAAAATGCAGCTCCACCCCCCGTCTGTGTCTCTACTCAGCGTCTCTGTAAATCACGCCCAGAGAGTTTGGACTGCGAAGGAGCTACGCAATGCGAAATGCGTTTTTTTTATTTGCCTGGAGGCACGTGCGAGTGTTTCTAGGCTCGGAAGTCCTTTATCTGAGCCTGTGGACAGCTGAAACAGCAGTGGTTTAATTTTATTTTCTGTGGAAATGTGTTTATTTTTCAATGGAACGCTTCCCATCTCTTCCTCCGCACAAAAACGTGGAAGTGGGGCCATCGCACAGTGCACAGCTGAAGAGGAAAGAGCGGAGAGTTTGGCCACGCCCCCACCCTCTACTCTGGCCTATGTCTGTTCTCCTCATTTGCATTCAAGCAACAACGCCCATAATGGAGTGTTCCAGAGAGACATTTATGACTCTTTCTCATCTTATCTCTCTTTCTCATGCACTGAGTCTTGATTTTGAAGAAGGATTCATTTACAGTATTAGGGAACCATTAAGGAGCCATATAAAAGCATCAAGAAGTACCATGTCATGGGACCTTTGAATTATATCTAAATAATCTCGTTTTCCCTTCATGTTTGTTTGAAACATTAACAACAGTGGAGTTAGAGCGACTGGGGGAATGAGGAGTCCACCTCGTCTCTATGTGTTTAAGATCCCATGACATGGTACTTCTTGATGCTTTTATATGGTCGCCTTAATGGTTCCCTAATACTGTAAATGAATCCTTCTTCAAAATCAAGACTCAGTGCATGAGAAAGCCTCATGAACACAGTCAGAGTCAAAAATATCTCTCTCAAACACTTTATTATGGACATTATTCCTTGAATGCAAATGAGGAGGACAGAGACAGGCCAGTGCAGCTGGTGGGGGGCAAACTCTTTGCTCTTTCCTCTTTAGCGGTGCGATGTGCACTGGCCCCACTTAGATATGAGACGATTTCCTTTGAAAAATAAACAAATTTCCACAGAAAATAAAATTAAACCACTGCTGTTTCAGAGGTTCGGAGGCTCGGATAAAGGACATCCGAGCCCGGAAACACTCTCACGTGCCTCCAGGCAAATAAAAAAATGCATCTCGCATTGCGTAGCTCATTTGCGGTCCAAATTCTCTGGGCATGAATTCCAGAGACGGTGGGTAGACATCCAGACGGGGGGTGGAGCTGCATTTGCATTTTTCCCCGAGTGTGACGTCAGAAATTTCCCTTGTTCAGAATCGCCCGATTGGGCTGTCTTTTTTTCAAACGCGGAAAAGGATCGCAAATGCTCAGTTTACACATTTCGCAACTTTTAGCCATGGGGGAGGGGGGGTAAACAGGGTAGGGGAGCTCACATTAACGTTCAAAAAACTCAGAAAGTGAACATTTCATGCCATGGGACCTTTTATGAAGGAGCAACAGTGTCTGTGGAATAACAGCACTATTACACACGTGTGGAGGAACATCAGGCTGTATTATAAGAATTGCACCTGTCTGACCAGTGCATCATTCTTAGTATCTCTTCATGATCTTCATAAATGTACATTTTGTGTATTAAGTGCAGTACACATGTGTAGAGCTGTCATATGTCACTTATATGGTTTCTAGATGCATTATAATAATTACATAGATAAGAACAGTCCTAAAGGCTCAGCTGCATAAATAAGGTGTAGGAGTAGAAACAAATAGCCCTGTTTGTACAAAGAGGGTGTCAAATACAGTCCAATATACAAATATTAATACACAATATGGTCTAAGCCTCTCTAATTTTACTCCAGAATGGCTCAGGATACATGCAGTTAATGGGAGTAAAAATAAATATACTCTTTTGCAATGTAGTTTGCATAAAAAGTGGCATTATTATCAACTAAATGTTGATGTCTGCCTCAAGTCTGCTTGCCTACCCATAAAAGTCACTGCACGCTACTGCCCACCTCAATCAAATATGACATGAAGATGGATAGAAGACGACAACTAGCTTTTTCAGTTTTGATTACATATCACACTTGCAGTAAGCATCTGTTCCACAAACTTGCCTCAAAGGTACTTTTCCACACAGGATCCTCTCGTATACGTTGCATAATGTTCTTGAACCACAGAAAGCACATCCAACTCTGGAAATGAAAAGAGGAAAGACAGAACAGAACACCCACATGAGAGTCCTATCCACATTCAGAGCATTCACAGGAGGTGCGCAGAGGCTACAGGGCATTTCACATCCAGTAAAACACACATCACCAACACCTCCTCCTAACACACAGGGTCATTCACACCAGCTGTATTTGCGTGGCTCCAAGCAGCAAATTCTAAAACATCATCTTATATTTAGTATGGAGTAAAGCATTAACAACATCGTCATCATTGTATGGTGTAGGGAACTGAATCTTTTGTTTTTCATAAGATATTCATTTTAGCATATGCTTATAGTTTTGCAGCTAAGAGCAGATTGTAATTAGTGCTTTCAAATGAGACCGTGGGCAGTGAAGGTGAAGAGGAAATGGAAAACTAAAACAACAACAGGGTAAGGAGGCATTTCAACAACCGAGTCCAGAGGAAGTGATTCTTCACTGAGTGCACAAGTTAGATGACTGACCTGCTATGGATGATTTGGCTGATTTCAGGATGTCAACAGAAAGTATATTCAATATGTCAAAAGGCTGCAGCCATTAATCAAGATAATGAACTATACTGACTCTAAAATACATGCCAAAAGATCTTTTATAAAAAAGACAGCAGCATTACTAAATTACAACTTAACAATAATGTACTTTATTTGTAAAATAAAGAAAGAATTGTTTGACTAGTTATCTAATTAAAAAAAAATTGCTGACTAAATAATCAGTAAAATTATAACAGAAATATTGGCTTGTGTGCTTTTTAACTCTAACACAGATATACAGCACAATGACTGCATGGTGAAAAACTGTCCCTGTTTGATTTTAAAAAGAAGCTTAAAAAAAACAATGCAATTTATGGTCATCAGTGTCCCTAACTACAACAGAAACAACAAGCATCTCAGCCACAAAAGCCCTTGAACAGAGGATCATGCTCCAAATAGTCATGGCCCATAGGATGGAAACCAGGATGTGTAATGCTGACAAAAATAAATAATTAAGATAAGATAAGATAAGACTTTATTGATCTCACACAGGAGAAATTTACTTGTCACAGTAGCTCCAGGTAGGGACAGTTTGAACAAGAAGACAAGAAAATAAATAATCTTGATATATTTTTCTTTATTCCCTATGATTATATTAAGACAATATAGTAGCAATCCATCATAAATGACATGCCTGTAAATGGCTGAGGTTCAAATATTCTCAACAAATTTAAATAGGCTATAAAATTTGCCACACAAGTGCTATTTATGAGTTTCAAGCTATGACAACCATCCTCCATGGTCATGGCAATTAAACATATAAAATCAAAATATATCTTTTGAATGGGGAAAGGTTCTCCCCGAGTCTCCACAAAAGAATTGTTTGTTTGAAACCCATAATATGAAACATAAGCCATGTGCTGTTTCTGAAAGTTCACACATGACAGAGAGCAAGATGAGGCTGACCAGTAGGAGATGTGGATGGGGATATGCATCTTCTGTGATTGCAGTTTGTGTTTGTTATAGGGATGTCAACAATTAATTGACTTACGATTAATTGTCGATCAAGATGTTGGTCGAACAAAATGCATTAATTGTAATTAATCGCTAATCGCAGACACGCGCACCCGCGTGGTCACGAAACAAGGCAACCGTGCACCGCGCTGCGCCAAGCTTGACTCACAGCCAGCCGCAGGCGCCAACGGCACTGCTCAGCAGCCCCAGTGTACGCGCGGGCCTCTCGCGTACACTGGGGCTGCTGAGCATGAGATCGAACCGCGGCGCCCGGAATGCGTAGTCTCAGCCCTAGCCACAAACCAGCCACACGAAACCAGCAGCGGCACGTGGTGGTTTAATCCTGGTTTAGTCCAGGTCTAGACCTGGTCCAGTCCTGGTTTAGTCCAGGCCCAGTCCAGGTTTAGACCTAGTCTAGACCTGGTTTAGTCCACGGCACGTTTAGTCCTGGTCTAGTCTCTTAGCCAATCAGGATGCAGAACACAATGTTACACTATAAAAAAAAAAAAGTTACACTATTAAAAAAAAAATAGAAAAAAAAATCCGCGAACCGTGATAGAGCGAGGGATTACTGTATTTTGTTATTCAGCATGAATACATTTGTCTGCTTTTTACTAAGGAATAATTAATTGAGGAATATACAATATAATAATACTATGATATATTTATGACTCAGTGTTATGTATACTATAGCTTATATTCTTAAAGACCCTATTGAAACACTAAAATTCAGGTGAAAAACGCCGCTTATCAGTTCATCGTTAATCGATCGATAAGGTCAATCAACTATCAATTAATGAATTAATCGATAATTTGCATCCCTAGTTTGTTAGTTTGTGTTTAACTTCTACAATGTTTTTGAAGAAAAGAGCTAAAAAAAACAGATAAATTAAAAAGGTAGTCACCTGCAGAAAACAAAACAAAACAAACAAACAAAAAAACTATTAGGACTGTCAAAAGTATTGAAAACCAGATACAAATCAATACTACAACTAGGATCAAAACTAGAAAATCACTTGAGCAGGTATCAATACTAAGAAGTCACACAGAAATGAACCTTTCCTGAATAAGATTAGTATACGCCCATGGAGCACCATGGGCTGGGTAACTGAGGGATTACACAAATATAAGACTACATAGTAATATAAAAGATAGTATTATGATTTAATATTGAAAATAACATTTTATTGTCTAAATACAGAATGCTTTTTATCATCATGGTATCAGAGTCAAATAGGTATCGTGACAACACTAAAACATTATGTCAGCTTAAAACATCTAATGCTGTTACATCATACTGTGTAACTTTTCAGGGAAAGCTGTATCACCATGGAGACAAGCACCAGAAAAACACTAAAAATGTGGTCATTTAAGAAACAAAAAAAAACATAAAAGAGAAAAACAACAAACACTAAAGAAGATGAATTAATTAGTGACATGTACAGATTCTCTCTGTAGATGACAAGAGGCACGTGTGCATTTCCTATAGCGGTTCCTCAGATTTCCTGTCAAGGTCACTGTCGCTCAGTCAGTCTGAACAAAGTGCACTGAATACACACATTTGGTAGTTATTCTCACAATCCAACACAATCCAATATTTCATGTTTAAAATACTGCAAATGGACAGAATGGTGGAAAGCACAGACAGAAATCTCAGTCCTTAATGTGAGAAAAGGGCATAATAAAAAACATGAAAAACTACTGGTGATGCTAATTTACCTTCATTTGAACTGGAGGGTGGCGTGATAGTGAAGTGAGGAAAAGATAGGTTTACAACAGAATGTAGGAGAACTGGCTGGTCAGGCAACCATAATATCGTGCAGAACCCTAACAATGTAGCAATGATGTACTAAGTTCCTCATTGGGTATTTGTTTCTTGTATTTTTTAGTTATTAATATTATTCAGATTCAGTCAGATTATTTAAAAAATGCATTATTTAAGAAGAAATAAAATGATAAAATAAATAAATACATAAGGGCTACTTCAATCTGTCTTAAAGGAAGTCTTCAAATAGACCTATAGCTGTAACACCACTATGGGGAATTTATTTGCAGAAGTACAAGAAGATTAGTGGGTCAATTGTACAAATTACCCCCACCCCCCTCCCCATGCACTCAGTGTCATCTGCTATTATGAATTGTGCACTATGTAAGATCCATATGTTCAGAGTCACAAGGACAAGCACAATATGCTGGTAGCCTTACACTGGTCTGGGGACATACACTACGACATACTGAACCTTACAATGTTCAAATAGGATTTACAGTTTTGAAGCAATGGATGCAAATTGCCTGCACCATCTGCCGTTACAATGGGTAGCTTGCTTCATCTATTTTAATGCCATTGCAGTATTGTTTTGGCTCTGTCAAAGTGTTGGGCTCTACAACAATACAACAATGTCATTATAGGCCTACCTAAAAGTTACAGAGAGCGAGGGGGGGGGGGGCTACAAGACGACCTGTGAAAGGACAGCTAATGGGCCTAAATAAAGAATGAACATATGCAATCAATCTATGAACGATAGAAATTTAGACAAATTGCGCCATTAAACATAAATTATCTTTCTAGAAAAGCGTACAATATTTTATGATGTTTTTAATTGTTCTTTTTATGTTCCTTTACAACGTTTTATGATGTTTTTAATGTTCTTTTATTGTTGCAAGTGTAGCACTTTGAGATTTGAGGTCAAATGTAAAGTGCATTATAAATAAAATGTATTATTATGATGAATTATTATTATTATTATTAAATAAATCCTCTAGATATCTCTGGACTCTTAACAGGCATGCCTCGACCAAGAGTAAAGCCAAATAACCACAATCAGTGACAGACTGAACAGGCACACAATTTGACTGGCCAGTAAAGAATACATACTTCGCCAAGACTTCAAAAAGATGTGTCTAATACCAGGGGAACCAGATCCTAGGCAAGCGCACCGTATCGTTTAAGGTTTGTCCAGTCCAATAGAGGAAAAACACACGCACACAAAACAAGTACGATCGTTCACTTCTAGTAAAAAAAAAAAAAAAAAAAGACAAAAAAAAATCGGAAAGTTTGATCAAAGAACCGCTTCCTTTTTTTAGTCTGCAGTTACGTTGTAATATCGCCGATGTTAATCCAAAAGGAGGCTGGCGTTAAAGAAATCATATTTTCTTGAGCTTCATTCTTACCTGATGAAGATTAAGGTGAGCAGAGGAACACTCGGTAAATGGGCTGTAGGTGCAGCCAGTGTCGGAAGACGGTGTGTGCCGTCCGCCTGTAAACACTGTGCGCGCACTAACGCCCCTCCTCCACAGAGCAAGGTGCTCCTCGAGAGCAGGGTGCCCACCACATTCACACAAAAATCCACACGCGTTTATGTAGCTGTAGAAGGATTACAAAATATCATTTGAATTGTTTCAATAAACAAAGACAATTTCATTGCACAATTTTATTGCATGAATTGTAATGACTGAAGACAAAATCTAAGATATGCTGAGTATAGTTAAACTGTTTGAACTAAAGGCTTCCGCCTTTAAAAGAGCAGACGTTCAAGTGACCGACAGCCCCATCAGCCAAGTCACAATCAAACAGATTTTTGTTTTAAAACTGCATATAAATTATGAAAGTAAACACATTGATCCAAGCAGTTTAAAAGGTCGACTGATCCAATGGCTCCATCTACAGGTTAGTTTTTGTACTGTAGATAACAGTTGCTTGACAAATGAAAGACTTGCTATGATAGCCATTTTGTATAATTTAAAAATCTTCCTTTAAAGTAGACCAGCCACATCAAATTACTGTGATACTGACTTGTAAAATGGTCTCTTAAAACTTAAAAGTAACTTGGTCACTTAACAATCAAAATATATATATATATATATTGGCATACATGCCACGCCAAACCTTGTGATCCAGCAAACAGGATTTCAGATTTACTGGTTTACTGTTATTACACATATCACAGGTTTGCATAATTTTTAAAAAAATAAATATTCAACAATACAAATGATTTGTTAAGTAAATTACAGATCATTTGTAAAATCTTGCCAAAATGTTTCATATGTAGGCTATTCTTTCTGGGCTTCATTACAAAGGGGCACTGTTACAATGGGCAAACTGAAAGATTGTAGCCAAACAACAGCATGAGCATCAAACACTTTCTAAGACAGAGCAAAATATCTTGATTGAGTGATGTTTTACTCTCAGTATATCATAGTCCCTTTTTAAAGTATTGCTTATAATTAAGAATGAAAAAATGTGGGAAATACATTTATAATCAGAGGTAGGTATTCCCAGGTGCAAATATGATTATGAAAATTTTATACTACAGCAGGGGCATCTTTTTAAGTGGCAAATATACAAAACGCATGTATATTTTTACTATGGCAGTAATGTACCATTCAAATGCCACACACACACACACACATCGGTAGTATCTTAAAATGCTGCCATCTTGACTAAATGACAAATGCACTGAGATCACCAATAATAACAGTTCAACACAGGGAGGATTTTCAGGTTTTAAAAATCCCAGCTGCCTTGTCACTTGCAATAGTCACTGTGCAGCTACAAAAACAGAGCTCAGTAATAAAGCATTAGGTCTCTGCTTAGAAATTGTACCATGCTATAAAAAGAAAATTTGTCAAAATACTCACTGCTAACCATTCTAATCAACCAGACCTTGGCAAAAGATGCTGATGATTTATGTTGGCAATGAAATTAGCTTCTCCTTTATGGAAAAATATGAGCATGTTTTCACATCCCTCAATATTACAGTCTGTAAAAAGGTTTATGAAACATTTTGCTTTGGGGGGAATTTTGTACAAATATTTTAACTTTTTTGACAAACCATTGCAGAAAAAAAACAACCAAAAGAAATATCATGCACAAGTTGTCCCATGTGTGCTGATTGCATTTTACGTCAAAAATATCATAGTCAATGTTTGTTCAAAAAGTAGTTTTTTGAAAGCCATTTGCCTTTTTGTCAGCTCAGATCCTTTTGTTTTTGTTTTTATAAATAAGCTCACAGTTCCAGGTTGCAGTTGTTACAACTTGTTCATCATTTCCTGAACAGCAGGAGGAGCAAGAGGCATGGTGCTGACCAAATGAGTTTCAATTCTCCATTTCATTTTAGCTTTAAGAAATGCTCTTTATAAAATGTTATTTTTACTTTGTTTTAAATTGTTGCTTTTCTTCCTCAAAAACATGACAGACAACAATAAGGCAGGTTGTAATAAACTCAACAACCTCCTGAAGAAGACGACTGGTAACAGAGGCATATTAGTCAAAAGCAGGCCCCTATCTGCACAGGTCTTCTTGTGTGGAGTCTCTCACATTCTTCCTCTTCTTGCTACTGCCTTGGTGTTGTGGCCGGCTGCTCTCATGAGCTTTGGTGCTGGCAGAGGAGCCTTTCTGACTATGGTGGCCACTCTTAAAATGGAGTCGGGACGCTCTTGCCTGTGAGTAAAACAGAGTACAGACTAGTTTTTGACATACTGCCCAGTATACCATGTGTAAAAATTAACTTGCCTTGCCACTTTTGTTGCTTGTAGATGAAGTGGCATGGCTATGACTCGTTCGATGATTAGCTACAGAGACAGACTTTTCTCTGTGGGGCACCAAGCTCCGACAAGGCTGCTGTTTAACAGTCTTACATGGTGTGCTATCAGAGTCCTGCATAAGGAAAAAAGGATTACTGGCTTTTACACCTTAAAGGTCCCATGACATGGTACTTCTTGATGCTTTTATATGGCTCCTTAATGGTTCCCTAATACTGTAAATGAATCCTTCTTCAAAATCAAGACTCAGTGCATGAGAAACAGATAAAATGAGAAAGTAATTTTTCTCTCTGAACAGTCCATTATGGGAGTTGTTGCTTGAATGCAAATGAGAAAAGAGATGGCCTGTAGTAGAGGGTGGGGGCGTGGCCAAACTCTCCGCTCTCAGCTGTGCACTTTGACCCATTTCCACGTTTTTGCGCGGAGGAAGACATGAGAAGCGATCCATTGAAAAATAAACAAATTTCCACAGAAAATAAAATTAAACCACTGCTGTTCAAAGGTCCAGAGGCTCAGATAAAGGCCTTCCGAGCCTAGAAACACTCGGACGTGCCTCCAGGCAAATAAAAAAACGCATTTCGCATTGCCTAATGCATTCGTGGTCCAAACTCTCTGGGCGTGATTTACAGAGACGCTGAGTAGACACAGACGGGGGGTGGAGCTGCATTTTTCGATCTGACGTCAATAAGGTGCCTTGTTCAGAATTGCCCGTTTCAGCTGTTTTTTTTCTAACGCAGAAAAGGACCGCAAATGCTCAGTTTAGACATTTCGCAACTTTTAGGGGCCCTAAACAGGGTAGGGGAGCTCACATTAACGTTCAAAAACCTCAGAAAGTGAAAATTTCATGCCATGGGACCTTTAAAAATTTTATTCAGAATGCAGTTAGAAGAACTTACAGCATCACTGGAGCTGGATGTGGATGTGGGTGTGGGTGACAGAGGAGACGACGAGGGGGAGGAGGGCAGTGATGGAGACGGTGAAGAAGAGTTGGAAGACTGTTTACTTTGAGGAGCAACATCCTCCTCCTCCTTTGGAACATTGTTGTTGCATTCATCAAGTTGTTGGGATAGCGCATCATTTCCTAGGAAAAAAAAAGGGGTACAGTTAAATAGTGACTTTAAAATCACATTGACAGACATATACAGGGATATATTCAAAACAGACTTACTATTAAGTGGTAATTCATTTTTACACTGGTTGCCCCAATTGCTTCTTATCCATTCCCGGTACTCATCAACTTCCTGAGTAACGCGGATTATTCTGCCAAGAATACTGTGGGAAATACATTGAAACATGCCAAAATTAAAGTACACAGTGAAAATGTGACACGTGACATTCATAATAATTTGATATTTACGACACAATTTAAATATATTTATAATTTCACTTAAATGTGTATAAAAAAAAAAAGATAAATGTCTTGAAGCACTCACCTCTCAGTCTCATTATTTGGATAGTACTTGGCAATGGGTGACACAGCATGGCTGAGAACCACATATGCATAGTCAAATGCCTGTTTGACCTGCATTGCACCATATGAGCTTCGCCCAACATCATTGTCTAAAATTATGAAAATGTACTTATGAGAATTGTTGACCTTATAATACTATTTTATTAAATGTCCTGTTACCTGGCTGCAGAGGGTCTTCAATGTAGAGCATGGAAGGCCTGTATCCGTCCATCATGTTCTTCTGTACTTCATCTTTGGCAACATAGCAGCCTCCATCTGTTATCCTAATGCCCGTTTTCAGGTAGTTAAAATTGCGACCATAGAGCTCAAAAAACTCAATAAGCAAGACGCCAATGTTGATATTTGGACTACATACATCTCTGTAGTGAAGCTGCAACACAAAGTATTTAATGTCAACAACAAGCACTGGTTCTTAGATTAGCCTCCACAAAAATCTAAAGATCTGGTTGGTAATAAAGTACTGATACCGTCTTAAAATTTAATTTAGATGTAACTGAGCATACTTTTGGACAAGCTTAATATTATTTATTATTATTGATTGTATAGTCAGCATGTTTACAGACCTGTAGGAAGCTTACAGCCATGAGAAACAGACTGTATGAGCCGATTCCTCCAGTGAAAACTTCATTGAGATCTCTCTGCAGCAGAAACTGCTTTAGCACCAGGACCAAGTAAGGCAGCACAGGGTATTTCTAGAGAAAAAAAAATACAGGGTCTATACATTCCTTGTTTCACAAAACTCTCAAACATTACAATCAAATTACACTATCAACGTGGAATTTGAATAGCCCATAAATGGCATTGTACAAACCTCTTTATATTCCTTTATAAGACAAGCAGCTTTAACTCCATTTTTAACATTGAAGCTAATGTCCACCTTGACCTCAGTAAAGGAGTCAGTCAGTTTGATAATAGGTACCTAAACACAAAAACTTTATTATTACAAGGGGATTCGTGAAAAGTCCCTCAGTCGTCCAGGTAGAATCCATGATAAAAGGAGAAGTTCAATTTGTCAACTGGACAAAGTTTGTTTGGTTGAAAACGTTTCGCCGCTCATCCGAGAGGCTTCGTCAGCGTCGTCAGAGCTGATGAAGCCTCTCGTTTTCAACCAAACGTTTTCAACCAAACAAACTTTGTCCAGTTGACAAATTGAACTTCTCCTTTTATCATTACAAGGGGATGATGGTAAGAAAAACAACCAACAGAATCTTTTTCCCATGATGTAACTATCAAATGTTTATTTTTCTTATAAAATATAACATTT
Source organism: Paratrypauchen microcephalus (assembly GCA_036785185.1). Taxonomy (NCBI): domain Eukaryota; kingdom Metazoa; phylum Chordata; class Actinopteri; order Gobiiformes; family Gobiidae; genus Paratrypauchen; species Paratrypauchen microcephalus. The sequence goes on along the minus strand of JAVJIX010000013.1, from coordinate 6,738,994 downwards.
TAAACATTGAGGTATTCCATGAAAAAAACAGTTCAGGCTTATCTGGAACCCTAAGGCAAAACTACTAAAGTTCAAGAGTCCATGCACAGCTTCCAGGTGCTGGTAACAGCTGGAATATTCCAAAAAAAGGTTTACTGTCAAACAAGTGTGTGGTAAACCTTTTTTTGGAATCTCAAAAACTACTAACTTCATCTCCAGCTTAAGCCTCCAAACCTGAAAGAAATGTAACAGACACTAGTTCAAGCCTGGCTTTTGTCAGCTACCTATTGTGGTAAATAAGCTTAAAATGTGTGTTAGTCACAACTAAAAAGGCCAGAGCATGTGCCGACAAGTGCGAAAGACAGGGCAAAAGACAGCACAAGATTTTTAAATCATTTACAATAATAATGGACAAATTAAGTAATTTTCATCATATGCTTTTAATAGCCTAAAAGCATGGTATATTAATGCATAGGTCTATTTAAACATTTGCTTCATGGAATACCCCCATGTATTCCATAAAAAATGTAAAATGTGTAAAATCATTTGTTTACTTACAGTGGCTTTGTCCAAAACTTTAATAGAGTTCTCATCAGCAACATTCATTCTTCGAAGTGCCTCTTCCAGTGTCCAAAGTGGGAGAGTTTCCCATTTTCCAAAAACAACAAGGTCTATGTCACTGGTAGGAAGAAGAAGTTAAATAGTCTCTTTAGGAATAAAGAAAAAAGATTGAATTATAGATATATATATATTGTTTTTCATTTTTTAAAAGGTGGCAAAATTAATGTTTATGAAAAAGAAATGAGATAAAAGGTCATAAGTAAGTTAATAAAGTTATTGGACTGTTCATTTGATTGATTAAAGATATTGTTTTAGACCATCACCAGACTTGTCCTGCGGTCAAATTGAGTCCACAATGAATACATAGCATTAACATGGACTAGGAGCTTTATTTGTTTATTTTCCCATTGTTCTTTGCTGACAGTAGAGGGACCTCCAATGCCCAAATACCTGATTGGAAATGGATGCATTTTAAGTTTTATAATGTTTACATTTGTTTTCCAAATGCAATTCTTTGTTATTTTAAGTGACAAACATGAAATAATGACAAAGTGACCAAAAGTATTTTTCAAATGAAATTAAAAAGAACACAAAGCCATAAGAATGCATAATGTCTGCCTTTAAGTGATTCACAAAACAAGATGCTCACCTTGTTGGCAGGTAAAGACCAGTGCTGAAACTCCCAAAGACTTGCACCTAACAAGAGTAAAACACAATATAAAAAATAAAAATACAATTTTGAAATCAATTAAACTTACTTTTACAATATAGTATAGCATGCATGTGTATTGCACAACGTGGATGAGACAGATTTGTTGATATTCATTTGATTATTACAGTGGATCCAAACATTTATGATGGCAGCTGGTAGTTCCCCTGCTCACACAGTATGGGTATTTTTTTCTTACGTTGTAACATACATAGAATTATTATGAGCAATGCAGGATAATCACTCCACACAGAAGCAATACAGGGACAGCTTATTCTGAATTCACTTAATGCAATCACAACAGTTCAGCTGCAGCACTTCTCTCCTTTTACACCAAGTTGGTTCAACCAAGCTACTCAGCTTTCTAGTAAATTATTTGCAGGAACCTTGGGGCATTTCTCATGATACAAAAATGTGTTAATTCACACTCTAGGACAAAGTAAAAACACCAGTGGCCATGATTCCTCTAGTTAATAACTTCTTGTGGTGTATTTGCCCCTATTTTTCCTGTGAGTATCCATACAGTCTATTGTGGCACTGCCACAATGCGCCTGTGTGCTTCACAGTAAATATGGCGCAGTTAAGGTTTGCCTAAACGTACCTAACTGGCGACGAGGATAATTTGCAGAGGGACAAAGACGCGTGTCAGTTCTAGTACTATGGCCCACATCAGCAATATCAATGAGTTTAAGCCAGAAAAAGCCATTTACATCCAATGTTCTACAAGAGATCTCAAGATAAAGACACAGTGTATGACTACTAATGGTGATTCAGAACCAGAGGAGTTGGAATCATGACAGTGAGCAGTAATGATGTTGAAATGTACAAAGCTGTATACATTCTCTATTGAAGCTGTAAATATGGAGATGGAAGTAGATACTGAAGCAGCAAGGAGTGTCATTTCACAAGCAACATACTGAAAAACGTTGTCACACCTGCCTTCATTACCAGCTAAAGTGAAACTCAAAGCTTATAATGGAGGGCACATTCACGTAGTGGGACAGCTTGTAGCACATGTCAAGTATGAGGATCAAGCTCTTGAACTGCCACTGCTAGTTGCCAAAGAACTTGGGGCATCGCTCTGTTGCAGAAACTGGTTGAGGCAGCTAAAACTGAACTGGAAAATGATTAAGTATGTGAATGTGACCAAGCCCCAAATCATTAAAGATACGATGAAGTACTCAAGGATGAGTTGGGCACTGTAAAGGACATTAAAGCAAGCATCATCGCGAAACCAGAGTTTGCAAACAAAAAGCTTTGCAAACACAGGCCCCTTCTGTTTGCAATGAAAGAAAAAGTGGAAAGTGAACATAAAAAGGCTGGAGGAAGCAAGAATTATCTCACCAGTCAAACGCAGTGAATGGGCAGCACCAATCGTGCCAGTGCAGAAAAGAGACATCACTGCGCTTATGTGGAGAGTACAAAGTGTCCGTGAACCAAACCATTGAGACATACTAGGGATGCAAATGATCAATTCATTCATTAATCTATAGTTGATTGACCTTATCGATTGATTAACGATTAACTTATAAGCGGCGTTTTTCACCTGAATTTTAGTGTTTCAATAGGGTCTTTAAGAATACAAGCTATAGTATACATAACACTGAGTCAAAAATATATCATAGTATTATTATATTGTATATTCCTCAATTAATTATTCCTTAGTAAAAAGCAGACAAATGTATTGATGCTGAATAACAAAATACAGTAATCCCTCGCTCTATCGCGGTTCCGGATTATTTTTTTTTTTTAAATAGTGTAACATTTTGTAAAAAAAATTTATAGTGTAACATTGTGTTCTGCGTCCTAATTGGCTAAGAGACTAGACCAGGACTAAACGTGAACTAAACCAGGTCTAGACCAGAACTAAACCAGGTCTAGACCAGAACTAAACCAGGTCTAGACCAGGTCTAAACCTGGACTGGGCTTGGACTAAACTAGGACTGGGCCTGGACTAAACCTGGACTAAACCAGGATTAAACCACCACGTGCCGCTGCTGGTTTCGTGCAGCTGGTTTGTGGCTAGGGCTGAGACTACGCATTCCGGGCGCCGCGGTTCGATCTCGTGCTCAGCAGTCCCGGTGTACGCGCAGGCAGTGCCGTTGAGTGAGCGCGGTGCGCGGTTGCCTTGTTTGTCTCTGAATATTGTCAAAGCTGAGCAGATGATATTTCTGTAAGATATTGCTGTGATGGTGTTGTCTTGGTTTCCTGTCGAGGACTTTTAGGGCTTGTTTGTGCAGAGATTCCAGTGGCTTGAGGGTGGTTTTGGTTGCCTGGGACCAGCTTGTGATGCAGTAGGCTTCCCTTTGGGATAAGTGCCACCCCATCTATTTTCCAACGCATCATGGAGAATATCATAAAAGATCTGCCAATGGTGGTTTATCTGGACAACTTGCTAATCATTGGGCGCACGAAAATGAGCACCACAACAGTCTGGAAGAAGTGCTTAGGCATCTTCTGGATAATGGCCTGCGAGTGAAACGTTACAAGTGTGAGTTCAGCAAAGAGCAAATCGAATATCTGGGATACATCCTGGATCGGGAAGACATTCACCCAGCAAAAGACAAGGTGAGGGCAATACTCACCTTCACTAATGTGAAGGAGTTGCATGTGTTTTTAGGGTGTTTTTATTATGGTAGATTGGTGCCAAGGCAAAGCACAGTACTTGTCCCACTGTACAGGTTACTTAGAGAACAAGGCAGCTTTTGTTAAGTGTAAAGAGCTGCTAACAAGTGACCTGGTCTTAGCCCATTATGACCCAAACTTACTGCTCACTTTAGCTTGTGATGCCTCTGCATACAGCATTGGAGCAGTAATCCAACACCATCCATCCATTTTCTTCCGCTTATCCAGGGCCAGGTCGCGGGGGCAACAGTCTAAGCAGGGACTCTCAGACTTCATTCACCCCAAACCCCACCCCAGCTCCTCCGGGTAGGACCCCAAGGCGTTCCCAGGTCAGCCGAGAGACATGGTCCATCCAGCGTGTCCTGGGTCTTCCCCGGGGCCTCCTCCTGGTGGGATATGCCCGGAACACCTCCCAAGGGAGGCATCCAGAACGGATGCCCAAGCCACCTCAGCTGGCTCCTCTCGACATGGAGGAGCAGCGGCTCTACACCAAGCCCCTCCTGTGTGACTGAGCGCCTTACCTCTAAGGGAGCACCCAAAGGAGCTTGTATCTTTGTATTATCTTTGTATTATTATTGAGCTTTGTATTATCCAAAGCTCATGACCATAGGTGAGGGTAGGAACGTAGATTGACCGGTAAATCGAGAACTTTGCCTTTTGGCTCAGCTCCCTCTTCACAACGGTCTGGTACAGTGACCGCATCACTGCTGATGCTGCACCGATCCGCCCGTCAATCTCACACTCCATCCTCCCCTCACTCGTGAACGAGATACTTGAACTCCTCCACCTGAGGCAAGACTTGCCTCAAGTGGAGTGGAGGTAATCCAACACACAATGCCAAATTAGACCCAAAGCTTATGCCTCACGCACACTGTCCTCAGCTAAAGAAAATTATTGGCAAACTGAAAAAGAGGCTCTGGGATTGATTTATGGTGTTAAAAGTTTCATCAATATCTGTGGTGTAGACATTTTATTCTAGAAACTGACCACCGCTCCCTGCTGACACTTTTTGGTGAGCACATTTGCCACACTGGCAGCCGCACGCATTCAAATGTGGGCAATCATATTGTCAGCATATAATTACCACAATATCTACAAGATCAACAGATCACAGTAATGCAGACAGACTGTCACATTGTCCATTACCAGAGACTAGTGAGGTGGGAACAACAGTGAGTACTGCAACATTACACTCACTGCTAAGTGAGCACATAAAGGAAGCTCCAGGGTCACACGTACAGACTCCAATCTGTCAAGAGTTTACAAGTATGAATGGAAGGGTGGCCAACTAACATTAATGACAACCTTAAAGTGTACTAGACAAAGAGACATGAACAAGGGTGGGTCCTGTGGGAAACCCGAGTAATTGTGCCTTCAAAAATGAGAAAAGCAGTGCTGAAAGAGGTTGGGTCACCATAGGATAGTAAAGTCAAAAGCCCTAGCTCGCAAATACGTTTGGTGGCCAAATCTGGACTGTGACACTGAACAGGTTTGCAAAGAGTGTGAATTATGTTAGTTTGAGCAAAAAATGCCACAGCATGTACTACTCCACCCATGGGAGTTCCCAGGGGAGTCTTGGAAAACACTGCACATAGACTTTGCTGTCCCATTCCTGAACAACATGTTCATGATAGTAGTCGATTCATACACAAAATGGCTGGAAGTGTTTCGTCTGTCACAGATCGACAGTCATCAGGTTAAAAAGACTGTTTGCCTCTTATGATCTTCTTGAACAGATAGTGACCGACAATGCTACCACTTTCACTTCTTAAAGGGACAGTGTGTAGGATTCGTGGCGCATAGGTGGTTACTAGCTATTCCACTTCCTCTTTTGGCTATGGCAGACCTCGAGGGTCACCCGGACGCGACGTACCGCCGACATCGCGCGTGCCCGCGCACGAACCGCGCACCGCTGTATACATAAACCGCGGTCCCCCGTTCACTTTTTTTTTTTCTTTTCGCATGAAAACACACAATCCCGATCATGATTCATGACAATCTACACATCAAATGAAACCTTACAGTCTCCTCTTTTTGACTATGCAATTCATTTCCCTGCAAAACAATCACTCCCCGAGCACATGGGGCTTTTATACAGAAAAGCACAAAACTTAGCTTACTTAGCTTACCTTTGAAGGCTTTGCACAGGTCAAACTCTGTATTTCATCATAAACTTGGTCTCAATCTGTCCATAAGGATCCAGCGAATAAAATCCAGTAAAACAATTTAGTCCAAAATACGTGTTATATCCATTACGATGTGTGATCCGGCAGCATGCTCCCCCCTCCCCCCCTCCCCTTCCCCTTCTCTCCTTCGCTCCTGGCTGCATATGGGAGCAGAGGAGCGAAGGAGAGAAGGGGAAGGGGAGGGGGGAAGGGGGGAGCCATATGCAGCGCGGCTGTGCAGCTGTTAGCAGGAGCCGAGGCGAAGGATGAGCCCAAATGTCCTTCTGCGGCTCTCGTATTCAAAATGGCTGCCTCTATATGGGGAAGATCCCCCTTTTATGTGACTATATCTAAGTCCAAAAGAATACTTTGATTTCATGATGGAAGTGAAAAGGCTTGGAAAACAATGTATTTTTGAATGGGTATCTTCAATTTCAGTAATTAACAGGTAAAAATCTTACACACTGTCCCTTTAAGAATTTCAAACATTTGTGACACAAAATGGCATCTTGCACGCAACAAGTTCTCCAGGACACCCGGCTACAAATGGCTTGGCAGAAAGATATGTTCAGACTTTCAAAACAAGCATGAAAAAGCTTGCCAGCCACACCAGCAGTTTTGAGGACAGTTCCACTCCAAACTGTACTAGGGGTTAGTCTCCTGCGGATTTGTTTCTTGACAGCCACATCCACACACCCCTGGATTTCCTCATACCTTGCACAAAAGAAAAGGTTTGCAAAAAGCAGCATAAAAAAAGCTCATCATGACCACACATCTGAAGACCATCTGATCTGGTAGAATCTCCACCTGTGACTTTAAGACGCTCCGAGTGTGCTTAAAAAAAACCTCAGAGATATTCGGAATAGCACTAGCTATAGAAGTAAATGTATTCTAAAAAGTTCTATTTGCTGATTTATTTTGTTCATGGCATATCAAAATTGAATTGATAGTTGAACAAGTAAATTGTTGGGTCACATAGTGGTGACCATGTTATTATGTTGACTATGTTTTGAAATGGTATACAACCTGAAAATGTCTGCGTATACTGTTTTTTGGTATACATTTATTTTATAGTAAGACTTCTTTTAAAGAGCGGATGATGTGGTGTATTTGCCCCTATTTGGCCTGAGAGTATTCGTATAGTCTTTTGTGACACTGTTGCGCATGTGCCTGTCATTCTGGTACTTGTGAATGTCTTCAGTAAATATGGCGCAGTTAAGGTTAGCCTAAACGTACCTGCTCTCGAGTCTCATTTCAAATACAATATACAGTGGTACCTCACCTTACAAAATTAATTCGTTCCAGAAGTGGTTTCGTAACGTGAATTTTTCGTAAGTTGAGTAGCTATTTCAATGGAAAAACCCTGATTCGTTCCAAGGCCCCGTTCCAAGTTTTTTTTTAATAGTGTGACATTTTTTTTATAGTGTAACACTGTGTTCTGCGTAGAGACTGTAAACACAGGACTAAACGTGGACTATACCAGGTCTAGACCAAGCAGCAGCGGTGTACCTCACGAGGCTGAGGCGAGCCGCGACTGCGTGCGTGGGGGGGAAGGGGGAGGGCGGTGTGTGTGCGCGGACACATGTGTGATAGCGCAGCATGACCCGGCGCGGGGCTGCGAGCAGAGACCCGTGCTTTAACCGTGCCAGGTCTAAACCAGGTCTGAACCAGGTCTAAACCCCCGCGTGCGGGTCTATTTCCTGGTTTCGTTTCGAGTCACGGCTGAGGTGAGCAGCGAGGACTCCCCTCGGGACCGCACGCAGTCTGAGCGCATGAACGAACGCAGGCAAGAGCCACGGTGGTCTAATCCTGGTTTAGACCTCGTTTAGACCTGGCACGGATTGAGCACGGGTCTCTGCTCGCGCCTCGTGCCGGGTCACGCTGCGCTATCACACACGTGTCCGCGCGCAGACACACCGCCCTCCTCCTTCCCACCACACTTCACTAGTAATACATTTAGTTGAAAATCTATGAAAGTTTGAGTGTTTAAACGAGAGAGAAATGTGAGAAAAGTTTAAATCCAGTCTGAGAAAAGCGTATAATGTGTATGGCTGTGCGCGCATTATTTGAATTTTTGAGATTTCGCGTTTCGTAACTTGAATTTTCTTTCGTATCTAGAGACCAAAATTTAACGTGAAGGCGTTTCGTAACTTGTTGGGTCTTTCGTAAGGTGAGGTACAACTGTATTGCCAAACGTATTCGCTCACCTGCCATGACTCACATATGAACTTAAGTGACATCCCATTCTTAATCAATAGTGTTTAATATGACGTCAGTTCACTCTTCTGGAAAGGCTGTCCACAAGGTTTCGGAGTGTGTTTATGGGAATTTTTGACCACAGAAGCACATTTGTGAGGCCACACACTGATGTTGGACGAGAAGGCCTGGCTCTCATTCTCCACTCCAATTCATCCCAAAGATGTTCTACCGGGTTGAGGTCAGGACTCTGTGGAGGCCAGTCAAGTGCATCATTTGGAAGAAGAAGGGGGCATCTCCAAACTGCTCCCATAAAGCTGAGAGCATAGAATTGTCCAAAATCTCCTGGTATGCTATGAGTTCCTTTCAGTGGAACCAAGAGGCCAAGCCCAGCTCCTGAAAAACAACCCCACACCATAATCCCGCCTCCACCAAGCTTTACACTTGGCACAATACAGTCAGACAAGTACCATTCTCCTGGCAACCTCCAAACCCAGACTCGTCCATCAGATTGCCAGATGGAGAAGCATGATTTGTCACTTCAGAGAACGCGTCTCCACTGCTCTAGAATTCAGTGGCGGCGTGCTTTACACCACTGCATCTGATGCTTTGCATTGCACTTGGTGATGTATGGCTTGGATGCAGCTGCTCAGCCATGGAAACCCATTCCATGGCTTGAGCTCATCTGAAGGCCACATGAAGTTGGCAACCTCTGTGCACTATGCGCGTCAGCATCCGCTGACCCAATCCCGTCCCAATTTACGTGGCCTACAACTTTGTGGCTGAGTTGCTGTCATTCCCAATTGCTTCCACTTTGTTATAATACCACTGACAGTTGACTGTGGAATATTTAGGAGTGAGGAAATTTCACAACTAGGCTCATTCCACTGGTGGCATCCTATCACAGTACCACGCAGGAATTCACTGACCTCCTGAGAGCGACCCATTCTTTCACAAATGTTTGTAGAAACAGTCTGCAGGACTAGGTGCTTGATTTTATGCCTGTGCCCATGGAAGTGATTGAAACACCTGATTTCAATGGGTCAGTGAATACCTTTAACAATTTCGTGTATATTACACTTCTCAAGCCTAGTTGACACAAATTGCCATGCCTATCTCACTCACACTTTTCCACAAGGGGTCAGCACCAAGGAGCATTGCTTGCCTTGTCAGTCTGTTAGCTGTAACTTTTGTCATCTTTTCCCCCCACCACTTACCACTGAGAGTTACCATTACCATCTTGGATTTGCTGTACAGGGCGTCCTCGGGTTACGACGGTCTCGGGTTACGACGTTTCGTGGTTACGAACGCGCCCCCATTAAAAAAAATATGTATATATTACGCGTCATTCCGTCTTACGCGGTTTAGCGTGGTAAGAGATGTAAACAAACGCGAACGGCGCGCGGCGCACAGCGGAAGAATACGCTCTGTTGTGGTTGTAGGGAGAAGAAGACAGCCTCGTGTGCGTGCCCAATGTGGGCGGAAGTACCTGATGTGGGCTCTGATCTGCTCCTATGAAAGCGGCAGTGATAACCAAGCAGCGTAGTGGTCTAATTATTGAGATGGAAAGGTTATTGGTGCTTTGGTTGGAAGATCAAAGGCAAAATCCGGTTTACGACGAAATTCGGGTTACGACGCGTCTTAAGAACGGATCAACGTCGTAACCCGAGGACCCCCTGTATTGCTAAACAAAATCTGCACTCTGGTAATAAATTGACACATAATTAAGAGGCGAACAACACATCATTACTTGGGAATTGTCCCACCTTAGTTTTAGTGAAGCTAAGTTTAGTGAAACTGTGTTGACATAAGAATGCTGTAAGCACAAAGAAGGTACTAGTGGGTGAGTAATGAGTCTTTCATCTTTGGAATCTAAGATCAGTGGGTACCTCAGCAATGGGCCACAGATCATGGATGACAGCTTTGATTCTGTCAACCACCTCCAGTCTCATCTTCTCCTCTTCTGGCCGTGGAGAAATGTATTTGTAGAAATCCGTTATCTCTTCATGTAGCCTGCACAGAAGACAGCAGTCATGTTTATAACCCAATGTGTGAAGAAAAGGAGCAATCTTTATTATCCTCTAGTTAGTATCATCAACCTGTGGCCAACATAATCCACAGTTGAGATAGACCATTGCACCTGTTGGCACTTTTTAGCGTAACACTATCGACCTTAACTTTTCAGCACAAGCCCACACTTTGTTTTGACCAACCAGCTGCCTTCAGAACATGCACACAACTTCTAGTATATTCATATACTTTATTACGAAAAGGACACTGTAAAAAATGAGAGTACACAGTTCTCCCATACAGTTTGTAGTAAATCAGGTGCGTGGGTGAGTTTGTACTAAATTCAAAATCATATAATTGGGCCAAAATAATCAAAATCGGCCCTACATATCGGCCAGATCTTATCGGCCATCAGCTTCTCTGGATTCTAAACAATCAGTATGGCATTGGTCCTGAAAAAACACATTGGTCAATCTCCATTACTTGACGCTTTATTCTTTCTAGTTTAATTATTAAAACTACTGAAAGTAAAAGGTTTTCTCAGAATGTCAACAGATTATAACTGTTACTGTTATTTTATGTTAGGAGCAGTGACTGTCACCTCTAAAGTTGTGGCAATTGAATGCTAGCAGCACCATATTTGTCCTTCATGACAAACACCCACAAGCACTGAGTCTGCTGACTGTTTGAAAGTTGTCCACACACAATAAGGACTGGGAAATATGGCAATAAAAATGTACTGTGAGCTCGTCTGAGATTATCTGCCATATTGTGATTTGAAGCAAATTTGAAGCATTTTAACACATTTTCTTAAGACAATAATAGGTTAATTTGATTATTTTACAAAATCAAAATAAATTATATAAAAAGGACAACTGGCTAAAACTTAAGGCTAGACATTATATTTCATGAGGAGTCTGTGTGGTCACAGGTTTCAGGTAAATGTAAAGTTTAGTGAGGTCAAGGCCCATTACTTGCAGGTGTAACAGGTTCTTATGGTAACAGATCCAAGCTGCTAGGTTTGGCCTGGAGTCTTCCAGTGTTTTGTAGTATTTCTGTTGTAATTGGAGATATTGGCCCATTTTACTGGTCACAGTGCTTACAAGTAATCTCACGGAGCACACATGCAGTGTTCAACTCGAGACCTCCATGGCATCTTTAACTTGTTCTGTAACTTATGTAAACATCAATCAGCCACTGCATGATCTGCACTCACCCATGGAGCACTGATTTTATTCACAAATTCAACCATGTCATATCAGCACTGCTCTGCACTTCACTCTTCTCAAGCAAGCTTCTGTATGGTTTACCAGGGCATATTTGGGCCAAACAGACCATGGATTATTTGGGTTAATCCATGATAGAGTTAATGCTTTAACATTAATTGACTGCCCTTGTTAATACAAAGAAAATAAAAAATAAAAAGTAAAGTAAAATGTGACACAAACACATTATTGCAATAATAATCTCAGTCATTTGTGGAAATAATAAAACAAAACAAAAAAAAACATACCTGCAGTCAAGTTGCTCTGAGTTTCGTTTCTCAGTAAATGGGCCATGTGTTACTGCCCTTTCATTACATGGGAGCAGCAAAGAAAATCAGACATCCTACTCCACCTCAAGATCAAATTACAACTCACCCTAATGCCAAAAAAGCACACGATCTATTGGCTACACTAAAGGGATAATCCCCCTTATTTCAGTGTAATGTTATACAATCTTGAGAAATTGGTTCTCGGAGAGCAGTAGGTCAAAGCTGCACCAGGTTTGGACAGCTCTTTATCAGTTGTGCATAACTGTGTATATAATCACATATGATCATGTCATCACAAAATACATTATTAAAAAGAAGAGACTTAAAATATTCCTGGAAAAAGGAATTGTGAATACATTTTTTTAAATATTTTATATTTATTTTTTTAATATCATCTGTGTGGGGCAAGACAAACTTAAAAAAGGTACAGTATGTAGCCTGCGCTCTGATTCTTAAAAAAATAATAAATAAAAAAATCTACAATCACAAATGAGCCTGGGTTGCCAGTACTTGAACTTGCAGATAGAGGGCAAATGCAAGTTTTGTTCATGTGAAAGCCTAGAACCTCCAGCCATAACCAGAGCTGCAGAGGCTGCACTAGCACCGATTCATGATTGGCTGCAGGTGCTGGGTTTGAGTAGTGACATTCAGATCAAGACACAGACACAGACACAGACACAGACACACACACACACACACACACACACAATAATATCATAATATGTTATGATCAAGGATAACATATGTTATATATTACCTGTTGCATTATCATATCACTATCATTAGTTAAAATATATGGGAATTTAACATTCACCCACAAAATGTTGGTGAAATAAATAAACATAATATTGCTGCATATGGCAAGAATGAGTTATGGAGAGTGAGTGACAGACATGTTGTTGAAATGAAGTCCAAAGAACAAGATTGCAGGCCCTGCACTGGCTTCCATGATTACACTAAGAAACAGTCAGCAAAAGAGCAGAGTCTGGTTTAGCAGTTTCATCAAAAAGACAGGTCTGTGTAAAATAGTCTGTGTGTGTATATGCACATGTTTAATTGTTGCCAAGGGGTATGTAGATGTAATGGTATAATCTGTCATATTTACATTTATCTAACTGATCGTGAATATGCACCTTTTTTTTTTTTTTTACACACCATGGCTGGCACTGTCCAATTATCAATAAAAATATCTAATAAATAGTTTGGACCAAAATAAGACAGATGCCACAGCGATAAATGTGCATTTGGTCTGTCTTGGCCTTGGTCTTGGCCTTTCTGTATCAACAAGCCAAATCCTGTGACTGGAGGGAGCAATATGGATGAAGTGTGTGAAAACAGTATAGACTAAGGGGTGTTTAGAACTGGCTGACTGTAGGTGGTGGAAGAATGCATTCTGAGCCATAGACACCACAGTACTACTTTTTACCATATCATTAACAGCTCACTGAAAATGGAAGGACCATGGACAAAAAGAGTATCAACGCAAAGAGTATCTGTTTGCCTATTATGAGAACTGAAACTGTATATGAATCAAGCAGTTGCTACTGTCTTAATAATAATAAGTTTCTTTTTTTTTAATAAATAGAAAACTTAGACATTACTATAAATGTCGACCTACCAAAAGCGATTTCACACTTTGTGGCTTGTATGCACATGACTCAGAATGGGAGTGTCAAATCCGCCAACTAATTATTGTCAAGTCAACGTAAACACTGAAATCATTCCATGATTCAACAGAGCTTAAGAGTTTGGCCCTCGGGTTTTAATCTACAGGTATTAGAGTTTAGTTACTTGACATGAGGTGGACGGGGCACAGCGGTACACTCTCTACATCACATGTACAGACTGACACTGGTGGGTCTTTCCAAACTTGGTGCGGCTAAAAGACATGGTTTCATCAAATCTCACCATTGTACTTACCCTACAATTCCTTCAGAGTAGTTTCGAACTTTCCATGGGGTGCCCGTGAACTCAGTGAGTCTTCCCGTGTTACAGTCATTGCCAGTGTGCAGGAGGCTGGAATTATATCCAAAAGTGCTAGCTTTGTTGTCCCTTTTCCTTTTGTTGGAGAGTCCGTCTGTGAGCCCTCTCCATAGCACTCCGCTCCCCAGCTGCCCTACTCCTCCAACACCGCCCCTGCCCGAGGCTCGGTGGTTGCGGTTGCTGTTGCTTTCTAGTGGTATAAAGTCTTGTTGCCCTGTTATTTCTGCGTCCTCCATTGGAATACCACTGTTGGAATTGGGAGCCCAGTTTCTGCAACTGTTTCCGGACGCCCCGTTTGGAGACCCAGAGGTGAAGCTAGTATTTACATGCAGGTACCCAAGCCCTTGTGTCGTCTCCCAAATTTGCATCCACAGGTTGTTAGCTGGTCCACGCTGTTCTGGTTGAAACCAGGCGATTCTCGGATCCATCAAACGCCACTAAAGGCACACTGCCCCCTGCCCAGCACCGAGCAGCGCTCAGCCCGTCTGCTCTGTGCCGCTAGCCAGGTTAGCAAACGTTAGCTGAAGCCTCGTTACAGCGATGTTAGCAGGCTGTCCGCTGCCCGTTACTTGTACAATCTGCACAAACACGTCTGTGCTACAAACAAGGCGCACGACGTCAACTACAGTTATCCACGAAAATAAACTACAGCTTCAGCTCCTCGTAAAAAAGCAGCGCAAGTCGAAAAATAGAGTTGGGACAGGAGAAACGTGCGAATACAGTTATCGGACTGATTTTGTGACCCTTTCCTCTCAATGGCGGTTCAGTGAGTGAAGCATGGGCAGAAGGCGCATGCGCGTACACGGGCGGCAGAGGCGGGGAGTTGTTACGCAACTCACAACTGTTTTTGGTTACATAACAAAATGTATTACTCTAGGATTAAATAATAAACACAATGCATTTTTGTATTCAAATCAGCGTTAAGTTTAATAGCAGGGCACTTTTGAGTTCAATAAAAACATTTCATATACAGTATAAAATGTGCTAAATTCTCTAAACAAATGTGAGACATTAATATTTTATTTGGTTTTGAATTGGAAATTGCTATGGCAACTCTTTTGCATAAACTAAAATTGCATATGACAGATTCTCATTTTGGTTTAGTGGGATAATACATTTTGTCAAATTACAACTTTAAAATAAGCTAGCTCTGGGCCTTGTGTAGTTTGATTTTCAAGTTGTCTACTAATGACATCTGCTGATTCATATGTGCTATGAATGTCCAACCAAAATCAACATTAGGTCTTATTTTAGTGAAATCAGTAGTGTAACATGTCATTTGCGCTTAAACCCACATCTTAAAACTAAAACTCAGCTGGAGGCTGATTTTAAATGTATTAGCAAAATAAAAATAAGATGAAAATAAATACCGCAAATGCGGTACATACGCGGTACAATACATTTCCTGCACTCAAAATTAATTTTTCATAATTTCATTTAAACTATGAAGTTGAAAGATATCTTTATAGAGGTGTAAAATTGGGATAATCATTTAGTTTGAGTATTTGACAGGTTAGTAGACTACTCATTTTCCATAAGTATAGGAAACAATGCTTTAGAATGCACTTCTTTGCCTTCCCCTCCACCAGCTTCCATCCCAGTCTGCCACTTTATTGGTGTAAAACCATTAACCACAGCTATCAACAAAGACTAAATTAACTCTTTTTTTTCCCCAACAAAAGCACTTATGTAGCACACTCTACAGTTCCTATGTTCCATTATTTGTTGTTCTAGTCGAAGTTAATTTCCACCTTCGTGATCTAAAATGATCAAAAACAAAGCGTATGCTGCCAACTATGGTTAAACTCTGCCACTGCATTTTAATCCTGCATTCATATGATCTTGGAACTCTGAAAAACATACACCAAACCAGGTTAAAATTTAAATTCTGCAACCCAAGAGATGTAAACTTTGTATTCATTTACACTGACCTACTTTACAAAAATATCACATTTATATATACTGTGTGTGTGTGTGTGTGTGTGTGTATATGTGTGTGTGTGTGTATATATATATATATATATATATATATATATATATATATATATATATACATATACACACACACACATCATACATACTATATGCTGTCAGTAAATGATTAATAAACTCAAGTTAATCGTTCTGATAGATCATTCATGAGCTTAAGTGTCAAAGTTTCTGAAATCAAATGAATGCAGCACACGAGGCATATGACGACATACTTGCAGGGGCAGAGTTTGAAGTGCAACTCAAGCTGTTGGTCCAGACCTCCACTCACCAGACGCTGCCCAGTTTAACAGCACATTTGGACTATGGCTGTGGGTGGAGTTTCTGCATTAAGTCAGACTCTAAACTGTCACATGCACTTTAAGTTTGTGTCAAAGAAATATGTATATTTTGGAGATATCGTAAACAGAGATGGGGGGGGGGGGGGGTCTAAAAGTACATCAGCAAGTAAATAGGACATATACAAAGCAACAAAGCAATATTTGCTTTACTGCCATGGTAATAAATAAGATGATTTCACAACCATAACACAATCCATGCATTATCCTGATAACATCTTGACGTTATCCGGACATTTGGCCAATTTGAACATATTTAACAGATATGACCTAGTAGGGCCTTCTGAAAGATTATTTTTTCACCACCTTTTCTAAATAACTGATGAATCTTCTCAAGTTGGTTTTGACATTGTCTAGCACACAAAGCTGCTGCGGGGCATACTTTCCTCTTCCCTCTTTTCGAATCTAAGGAAATAATGCATACATTACATAGATGCATAGATTTCCATAGACATAAATGACATATGGTGGAAAAGACAGAAGTAAATTTACACTTATTTAAAATTATGTTAAAAAAAATAGATTTTACCTTGGCCTTAAATACAGGTTGAAGTGCTTTGAGTACAGGTAGTAACTGGATGTTTTTGGCAGCTATCTCTGCCTCTTCACCATCCGCAAAAACATCAAATAAAGCATCAAGAGCTTCTCCATTTACAACAAGGTCAGTATCTTTGGAGGCAATTTGTAGTAAGGCATTTCCAATAAGCTGCATGAGATATTTTGTCAACACCACTACCTTGAAATTAAAAGTTAATAGTGTTTGTACCTGGATTGTTTCTGCTGTGCCTTTCTCCCTTGCCAAAATACTGCCAGTTATACCCAGAATGGCAACAGCATTGACCCTCACACTGACAACATCGCAGTGGCTGGCTGCTTCACTCAGACTCATGAGTTGCTGGGGTATCATGCACTGAAGAATGCAATGAATGTCTTTCAGTTTGGTACAACCATATAAAGTAATAGTAAAAATATATCTAGTTTACCTGTGGAATATTTTTGGAAGCAATAGTCTGCAATAATGATCTCAGAGCACTAGTTACAGCTTCTAGAAATTCAGCATCATTGGGCATTTCTGAAAAACATAACACATCCAAGTTCAGTTTTCAGACTACATCTATGAATAAATTCACTGCCTGATTATTGGACACCTGATCCTCCAAAAATTAGTGATGAGAGGTGCAGTGCTGCCTCTTGTAGCGCCACTTCTCCTCCCAGAGACTCCACATCCATTGTAGAAATTATACTATGAAGGCACATCAAAGCCCGTGTCTGTACTCTCTCCAATCTTAAAGAACCATGAAGAAGCTTTGGATATTAGAGTGTCAATATGCATTCATTGTAAGGTTTACATCTCTACCTCTTAATTAGGCACTTCCATGCGGGATTCTGGTGGCATATATTAACAGCTTCAAGGTTAGGGAACTCTGTCTTTTTGATCACCTAGGGAAAAGAAAACATTGCACAAAAAAGTCAGACAACACATTTTTGAAGTGTGCAAAATATATCAGTGAGAAGATATTTGCCTTTTTGGGAATGTGGTGCTTAATCAAAGCTCCATGAATTTCAGCAGATAAACACAAGGGAGACATAAGGCTGGACACTCCATCACAAAGGCCATCTGGCCCCAATTCACTTTCATCACTGCTTGATGACTCCTCCCATTCATCATCTGAAGGATCTGAACAAAAAATAAAATAGGAGATTTTCAAACCAATCATAGTTGATTTTAGATGGTATGTCCTCATTAAATATATGGCCATAACCATCGGGAATGCCATGTCATTAATCATTCTTTTGGATAGTTTCCCTGATTTCAAACTGGTGCCTTACCATCAGAACAACACATGTTGACAATGATCTCCAAAGATGTTTGCTGGGCTGTCAACAAGGCTGTCGCCTCCCTCAACTCCACTCTATCATTCTAGACAAGAATTACATACAAATTCCCATTTTAGTAAAACTGCAATCCCATGAAAACTATAACATAGTAACAGTGTATACACTAGTGGTTCCCAAATGGGGGTCGCAAGATGATTTACAATCATATATTCATTTTTATATATATATATATATACACACACACACACATATATTCATTATATATACATATATTCATTATATATATACATATATATATATATATATATATACACATATATATACACATATATATACACACATATATAAATATATATATATATATATAATTTTTTATTTTTTTTACTTTAGTGGCGGAGGGGTTTGAGTGCCCGAATGATTCCGGGAGCTATGTTGTTGAGGGCTTCATGCCCCTGGTAGGGTCACTCAAAAAGGTCCTGGGGGACCCCACCCACAGGCCCGGCCAGGCACAGCCCGAAGGAGTGATGTAGGGCCATCCTCCAGTGGACCCTACACCCGCAGGAGGATCCATAGGGGGCTGGTGCAAGGAGATTTGGGCGGCAGTCGAAGGCAGGGGCCTCGACAACCGGATCTCCGGACATGGAGACTAGCTATGGGGGCATGGAATGTCACTTTGCTGGGAGGGAAGGAGACTGAGCCCTGATTGGGGGGTCACAGTCTGAAAACTTTGGGAACCCCTGGTATACACAAACATGTAAGCACAAAGGAATCCAAGTTAATCAATTTGTTAGTATAATAAATAAATTAGTTAGTATTGGTTTGCTAAAATGTCTGCCAGAAAAAAAAAAAAAAAAAATTGTACAATTAGTTTGTACTTCTATTGACGCTTTACTTTACAACATCAAAGTGCTCCTAATGAGACAGTAAGAGCTGTAGTCCTTTAGTCGATAAATCTGTTAGTAGTCTTAGTCAAAAGATTTTATTAGTCGTCATCATGAAGAGCTATATTGAAACTGTCAGGATTGCTTTACCACACCAATCCACTGTAGTCATAATGTAGAACATTTCTGTTGTAGTAAAGTCAACAGAAAAACTCCCCACTTACAGGCAATAAGTCAGAGACATCATAATTGATACTGGCAGCTTTGCAGTTTATCTTTGAATTTGGTGCTTCTTCCTCTTCCCCCATCTCATCCACAGGAAAGTCTCCTGAGGTTTCATTTTCCACACCAGCCCCCATCTTCAGGTGGCGGTCCTCCTCTGCCTGTCTGAGTTTAGGGATCATGGCTCCAGCATCTATATCCAAACACTGCGACAAAGTTGCTACAACAGTGTTGAGTGTTTGGGCCTGGTGAGCAGCAGGAAGACTACCTTTTATGTTCCATAAGGTCCCTAAAAATACAAAAACAAATTTTTGACTCTGTACAGCGCCTACACTAGAATTAAAAAATGTATATAAATATCACAATTACCTGCAGCTAGTGCTCTGAGGAGAGAGTAAGCCATGCTCTCCTGAGATGACAGCAGCACATTTTCCATGGCTCCAAATACAGAAGTGTTTACACTACACAGCAGCTCTGGATTATCCTCAGTCACAGTGTGCAAACAGTGAGCTGGCCAACACAAAAGGTTTTAGGGTAAATAATGGGCGTGGTTTATAAAAATGCATACAATTTAAGTTAAGGATTACAAATGGATTTATAAAGAAACAGAACTGTGACATTATGACAATTCAGTTTCTTCCTAGATCCATTTATTTTTCTACAAGACGATACTTGTTGGGTTTTACTTAAATACCTACCAGCAGATATGGCAAGTTCTACATTGTGTGGATATTTCTCCAGACATTGGACAACCACATCCAGAAGACCAGATTTGTTAAAAATAGAGAGAGCCTGAGTACTGCTCTCACTGACAACAAAAGAAATAACAATATTTATTAACATTTTAACAACATGTTATGGTATATGGCAGAAAAGTTACTTGCAATTACTTTGCACTTTATATTTTACTCTGGTATTTTACTCTGGTCATGTTAGTTTATTTCAGTGGTGCATGTGAAACAAAGGAGCTCATTGGTCATCTATCATTTAGAACAAAATCAAATTTCTCTCACCACAGTTTAGTACTTTGCCCAGAAACCAGATTTTTTTTTTCCTCATTTCATTTCATATTTGTCCGTGATAGGCTAATCACACCCATCTGAACTCAGAGAGATTCAATAGTGGCAAGATTCACATCTTCATTAAAGCGATATGCCACCCCCAGGTCAAATTTGGGCATCTCCCCACAGTCCAGAGACTAAAACAAGTGATGAAAAGCGTTTTCCTGGTCACCCAGCCATTGTCCGAGTCTGTTAGCACTGACCGCCGCGCGAGCTGCTGCTCCTCCGCCTTAGACTGGAGGCTAACGTCGCCAGAGAAAGATTTCGGCCAAAAGGAATTAATTTGCTCGATGCTTTTCCCAATTACGTTCTGTGTAGTGCGCATTCATATCGAGTGCAAATAAATGTGCAAATCAACACGGAGAACTTGCCTTGGTCATTTTGGGTGAGAACTATTTTTCAGTGCGGAAAAAGAAAGACGAAGCACGCACCACGCGGACAGGGGAACTCCCTTTCTGGTGCGTAAACAGGGATTCCCCTGTCCGCGTGGTGCGTGCTTCGTCTTTCTTTTTCCGCACTGAAAAATAGTTCTCACCCAAAATGACCAAGGCAAGTTCTCCGTGTTGATTTGCACATTTATTTGCACTCGATATGAATGCGCACTACACAGAAAGTAATTGGGAAAAGCATCGAGCAAATTAATTCCTTTTGGCCGAAATCTTTCTCTGGCGACGTTAGCCTCCAGTCTAAGGCGGAGGAGCACCAGTTACCGCGGCGGTCAGTGCTAACAGACTCGGACAATGGCTGGGTGACAAGGAAAACGCTTTTCATCACTTGTTTTAGTCTCTGGACTGTGGGGAGATGCCCAAATTTGACCTGGGGGTGGCATATCCCTTTAAGTATCGGAGAATTGTGTACCGTATTTTGGGTCACAGGCAAATACGTTTACAGTATATTTGTCTTGCAGTGTTGATGATCCAATTTACATGGAATAGAATCATAAACTCAAGGGTTACCACAGATTCCACAGCAGGTTCACAGCTTCATTAGCAACACACTCCACTGGACTCTTTTTATCATCCACTGGCACAACAGAAATCTCAAATCCAGAACAGCACTAGGTAAACAAATGTCCATAACACAAATATACATTTTAAAAAAAGGTATCAATAAGAAACTCATATTAAAATGTATTATATACATATATACACATGTAAAGCCACATTGGAAAAAATATTCAGATGAAAATAAAGTTAAGTAATTTACATTCCCAAAAAGCACCAAAGTCTAACCTCTCTCAGCAGAACTGTGAGTGGAGTCATGACATCATGTTTCACCATATCTTCACACGCCTCCTGTCCTCCACAGGCACTTAGATTCCTGTCCAGGTGAAAGAGACCCAGGCGTACTGTCACACCTTTTTAATGATGCCAATATTATATGAACCACATTGTTCCACACATAATTTTCTCAAATTCAGCATATAAAATCCTGTCTTTCAAGCTGAAATAATGGGCATATACACCAGAACACAAGACTTAAAGGGCAACCAACAAATTCATTTTGAGCGATTCATTTATTGAATTTTGCTCCAACATTTCCAATTACTCCGGAGCTGTGCAAACATATTTATTGTGTGTGATCTTGCGTAACAAGCCAATGTGGCCAAGAGGTGATCGCTCTAATTTTTGTTTATTTTTTTATGCATACACCTTTGTGGTTACTAGAGCACTATCAAAATGTAAGTTAAAACAAGAGTTATGTTAGTTACAAGTATATATTCATGACCTGAGTTGTTAGGTCATCATCATTCCCACCTCAGTGCTCCTGTTGCGGTTTCTCTGACCGCAACACTGCTGTCCAACAGCATGGGGCCCAGGCGCCTCACTGCATCCCTCTGCAGGAATCCTGGTATAGTGTGGCTCTGCTGCACTATGCGAGAAATGCTGGCACATGCAAACTCTCGCATATCTGCGCTGGGGCTCTGTAACTATATAGATACACGCATGTGATCAGATCCCAATCCCATTTAATCAATTTATCTTAACAATGTATGGAATTAAACGGTTAATAACAATAGGGGCTGTATGAACGGTACTGGCATTGAGAGCATTGCATCATGTTTTACCCAGTAGGCTGTCGAGATTAGATCATTTTGGTCATAAAAGTGTAATGTAGTATACGGCCCACAAAACGAAGACATCACAATGAACTAAGGATTACAGCTTGGCAAACAAATGTACATGTTAATGCATCCGCTCATACTTTGTCCAACAGCTCAGCAGCAGGACAGCTCTCGTCGACGTAGTTTTCGTTTCCATCCTCGTCTTTAACTGCGTTGACCGGTAACCCCACCGCATTAAATTGTGGCCGTTTGAATTTTGTAGTTTTGCTCTTTCCCATTCCAACAGAAGTGCAATGTATTTCTGAGCAGAGGATTTTTTTTTTTCCTGACAACTTATCAAATTAGTATGGTTCGGAGGCCATGTGGAAGATCGCTGAATGGTGCCGTAAACCGATGACGGGTAGTGAAGTGTCGTAAAGCGTCGTATATTAAGATTAAACAAAATATATAAATATAAAGATAAAGAAAACAGATTTTGCCATTTATTTTCTAAATAATATTTAAAAAGACACTTCTAAAAAATTCCATTCAGCATAAAAGCAGCTTAGTTCATGAACTGGCATAAATACACACCGACTCAGAAGTTTTCCATCCAAACAGAAGTGGTGCAAATTTACTTAAAACCACTTCAGAGACAAGCTAAACACAAGATTATTTGATAACCATGCTGTTAGTTGATGGTCACTGGATGTTGGGCCGTGGCTTTAGAATGAGCTTTCCAGTCTGTGATAGAAACATAAAATATATGGTATTAGATAACACAGGTGATGTTGGGTATAGACCTGCAACATAACATTTTTAACTTACATCATCACAAGACATATTGTATTCCGCTAAAACTGTTCGACAACGAGCAGCAATACTGAAGTGTGAGGAGTCAAAGGAAAAAGAAACATTGTGTTCTGTGTCAGCTGAGTAATACATCATAATTTCACATTAGAGGTATTTCAAGATTTAAAAAAAGTTTTAATACATTAACAATGAATTAATAACTGTAACACAAAGGATACATTGATGGTGCCACAACCCGTTTGTGTATGCCAGCAAAGAATAGCGCAATAAGAGTGATGCAGCTAAGGGTAAAAAAGGGGTGATTCCAAAGTGATGAAAAAAATGACACCTGTAACAACAAAGACATAAGGAGAACAATAAGTACAAAGGTAAGCCGTTGTTATAGTCAAGTCCCAGTTTTTCAAAATCGTGTCAGGCTCCCGTCCTTGGTTCACTTGACTGAGTCAAGTAAGGTCTCCAAATGGAAGTCCTCAGACTCTTTTGGGTCCTCACTGTCTTTGATTGTTTTTTGTTTTTTTTGTGTTATATATTATATTTAAATTAATATTCATTCATTAATCAAAACAGAGTCCAAGGCTCAAAAATACCTCCTTCCTTTTCCTAGTCCCTAATCTTTAAGAGCTACATCATGAAGTCAACAATAACGCCCAAGGAGTAGTGAGAAGGTGCCACAGCTGCTTTTCGTGGACCTGAATCCTCCTCCAGTCCTCCAATCAGTACTCTCAGCCCCAGAGTAGAGTTGCAACACAACATAATTTTATTTGAGTGGAGTCACCACTCATGGAAGTGACTTGGAAAACAAGTTACAAGTCAGAGTCCAGTACGTCTCTGGTTAAGACATTATAACCTATACAAATGTCATATCTTTTAGTTACATCATTGTAATTACAAGATGTTTCCTCACAAACCAACTAAAATAATTCTAACCTTAGCCTTTTGCTAAATCACTATCACAGTATCATTCATATTTTATTCATTTGTTACTCTGTTTAAAAATACAGTCATCTCTGTACATCTGTATCATTTCAAAATAATATAACCAAACCTTTTGTGTATCAGGGTCTATCAACCAGTTCCATGCTCCAGTAGCCGTGCAAACAGACACCACTATCAAAATCACTGCAAAGACATTGAATTTAACAAATTACAGCAAATATATCAAAGAATACACTGCATGTACATGCATTGAAGAAATTAAAAACTTAATTTGCTGTAACTTACTTCTCCATCTCCCTGTAGCAGGTTGTAGACATGAGACATATTCTGTAAGTCTTCTTTCAAAAGCCTTCAGGTCTGTGTAGAGGTTTACATATTATTCAACACTTAACATTTACAACGACTGTACTGTGAGTGTTGCACAGCTGATGTTAATAGCCAGAGTTGGGCATCTAGTACTCACGGGTGATGGTAATACACACCGGTAACCATTAGCTTAGTTAGTAATGCAAGTTAGCAAACATGCTAATGTTAGGCGTTAGGTGGGGATTGTTACATAAATGCTTTTGTATCGTCGACAGTATTGTGTTTATACGTTTATTTGTTTATTTGTCAAAAGACTATGGAACTGACTAAATGCAGTTAAACAGTTTGAGTACCTTCGGCTTGTTCCAAAGAATTCATGTCTGAGGTCTGCGGCTGCTGTTGGCTCTACTTCCGCCTGCCCGCGCTGATGGACACATCTTCCAACCAATCCGGGTCAAGGATTTTTTTCCCCCTAGTAGCGGCATAAAATTACATGTACTGTCTATGAGTAGTAGTCGTCTTCTATTTTTTGTAAATAATCATTTAATCATTATGACAATTGTTAATTATATTATATTATAATAATCCAAGTTAAAATACAATACTACGAAAGCATATCCTGTTTACTCTGTGGCCTATTTTTATTTGTGTCATCAGCTCTTCACTGTCAATGCATGTCCTATAATATATAATTGGGTAGGTCTAGGTGAATAAAGGAATTTTTTGAGCATTCAAGTCTCAGATGCAATATTACTCAAACATGCATAAGTCAATCAAAAAACAAATATAAAGCTAATGAAGATGGTACACTTATAGCAAAGGGAGAAATTAAATTTGTCAAATGGACAAAAGTTTATTTGGTCGAATACGTTCCGGAGATCATCTTATTAGACCAAATAAACTTTTGTCCAGTTGACAAATTGAATTTCTCCTTTTGCCATGGATTCTACTAACCTGGGAAATCCCAGGCTGCTTTGCACGATCTTTCCGATCTAAAAGACATATATCACTTGTGATATGGTCTGGTGTAAACCAGGCAAGGATTCTACCTGGATGACTAAGGGATTCTAAACGCATGGTCAACTTATATATGTTACAAGGTCAAAAATGAATTAAAGTTAATGTTGCATAATACTGTACGTCCTCATAGCTATTGCCATGGTAAAAAGGCAACTGGTTGACACTGGTGCCTATTTTTATCACTTCCAGTAACATTTTCAAACAAAGCAGGAAACAGAAAATGGTCAGAAAAGATAATGATTTTATTGGTTTTCAATCATGTATTTTGAATTTGGTTCTTCAAGTCCATTTTCACAAACAAACATAAACAACACTTTTGTATGTAATCTAATTTATTATTAATACAAATAGTTACTACTAATAATAATCTATCTACATCCATATTTGTTCCATTGTTAGCTATAAATAACATTAATAAAATCTTGATAATATACACAATAGGAATGAATAAATGAATGAATTTTATTAGTGTCATACACTCACGTGCCCAGCCCATATGGGCTTATATGACACTATTATCAATATACGTGAAAAGTCCCTCAGTCGTCCAGGTAGAATCCATGATAACAGGAGAAGTTCAATTTGTCAACTGGACAAAGTTTGTTTGGTTGAAAACGTTTCGCCGCTCATCCGAGAGGCTTCGTCAGCTCTAATAAGAATACTGGTAAGATATAGCAAGATATAAGCAAGTGTCTTACCAGTATTCTTATTAGAGCTGACGAAGCCTCTCGGATGAGCGGCGAAACGTTTTCAACCAAACAAACTTTGTCCAGTTGACAAATTGAACTTCTCCTGTTATCATATCATCAATATACATAAAGGAAAATGTCCATCAGAATTTCAGAACACAAAATAACAACTCTGTGTAATATTGTGCAATAATAAGTGGAACTAATGTGAGGAAACATTCATCATGTGATTTAGTCAAAAAAATACACATTAGCAACACCAAATTTTACATTTTTTTACATTGTTTTCATGGTTTGCATTCACACAAATAAAAATGAAGGTCATAATTATTTTAAGCCTGCCGTCCATTGCAATTTAAGCCTGTTATTTGTTTATTTGGCTTGACATTTTTTCAGAGAGTGTACTTTAGTGTCTTGTCAACTGGCTGCAGTTTATTGACCAGCCTTATATTGAATTCTTCACACAAAATTTTCTCCACTTCCTCATCACTGATGTTCTTCATGTCATAAAAGTCAACACCTTTATCAGGGCTGTATGTGATGTGGCTGAACGTCCAGCCAATAAGAGCTTTGAATCCAGTTGGTGTTTGCAATGAACAGATGGATTTGTTAGTAAACAGTGATGTAGGATCTGTCTGAAGTTTGTAGCACGTCTCAGTGAAATGATCTTGGCCTCGTGGCTCCAAGGAAAAGCTGTAAATTGGTTTTGTTAGCTTTGCGTTCACCAGGCGTGATTTGGCAAATGCTGGATTGAGTACTTCAGGTTTTCTACCAGTTTTTTCCAAGACCCACATGTCCCCTTTGTCTAAAAGACGGAAAACACCTGCTGCCTGACTTTGAGCTTTTCCTGAGACAAGTTCCAAGGGCTCCCACAACTGGCTGGAAACCCCAAAGCTTACGTCTGCGATGTAAGATTTCCCGTCTATCACAACCTTGTGTATGAGATGAGAGTCAAGAGGACCAAAGTCATCCAGACAATTAAAAACTCTAGAGCCAAGAATTGTGCTATTATAGCCCATTTGTTGCAGTACCCAACCAAAAAGGAAGTTGTTTTCAAGACACCAACCCCCTCGATTGGCATTTATTATCTTGTCAAAAATTACTTCAATGTCCATGATGATCTTTTCTCCACAGTGAATGCTGAGGTTTTCAAACGGAATGGACATTACATGTAGTTTATGGATTAACTTCAGAGTTGCAAGGTCTGGTTTCTCGAAGGATCCAGAAAAACCAATTCTTTTGAAATACTGTTTAAGGTCCATCATAGCCTACCTGTAAAAGATGAATAAATTACTCTTTTTTTTTTTAGTCTTTTCAACATGTATTTATTTAATTTAGCACATGGGACTAGGCTTGTATTCATCAGTTTATGTAACTCTAGCTGGATGGCTGTCGTGAAGACAACGCATTCCAATAATACAGCCGGGGTAGAATAGTAGAATAGTCTTTCAATGAAGACTGCGGTATTTGTAGTGAAGTCAAGGTCTAAAATACTTATCTGTAGTTTAAGTAGAAAATTTGCGCCTACCAAATTATGCTCCAAAGTTGATCTGTAGCTGTACCGAGCTGCACAAAGTATGTGACGAAGTGTCAGGAAAAAGTTACCAGAGAAGCACCTCCCTTTCAAAGATTGCGATCAAGCCCACCGCCTCTCGCAAACCAGAAGTCTCCGCTCGACCTGTGGGAGCGCTTGTTTTGAACACCCTCACTGCAGCCTATGAAACGGTGCGCCGTACAAAGTAACAGCAGTATCCTTGATATAATACGTCTATTTGGAGCAAATAAAGGACCGCGACAAGTTAAAAGTCAATAAAAAGATTGTGCTCATTTAGTGTGTCTTCAGTTATGTGTCATGACATCACATTGCAAAATTAATAATAACCAAAAATAATTACCGTCATTCTGAAACTTCTCTGTGGAATGGCAGACAGAACGCAGTATTATGAGAGGCCGTGTAGGCCAGAACACACTGGAATTCTCGTGCCTAAACACACTGGAATACTTAGCTACATGCCTCCTTTATTTGTCTCCACACTGGAAATGTACAGAAGAGTGCAAGTACAGGGGGAGTGGCGGAGAAAGAGCGAGAGGAGGGGGGGGGGGGGGGGTAAAGTGGCGCAGAAAGAGTGAGAGCAGCTAATGAGAGAGCGTGAGAGATTTTTCCAGTGCGACAGGAAGGCATTCTAGTGTACCCGGAAGTCATGCAGGTTCATTGTAATTTCCATTTCCTCCAGAAGTTTATTCATAATAACTGGATGATAACTCAGTCTTTCTGAAATTAATACTCAGGTTAAATTTTTTCTAGGGTAGAGTAATTGAGCGCAGCTCGTTGATCCGAAATCTATACATTTTTCCAAATAATTATGTTTTGAAACAAAAAATACAGGAGTGCCATTTAAAAAAAGTTGGAAAAATACCATCATCAACTCAGCGACGCAAAAAAAGGTAAGGTATGCAACAGAATTTTCAGCAGCCCTTTAGCGCATGAATGCATTTTATGCTATATGATAATACGCTGCATGATTTGAGCTAACAACGTGTAGCGTCTTCAGAATGGCTAACTCTGCTAGTCAAATTTAGCTAATAACCCTTGCGCTAAAGGGCTGCTGAAAATTCTGTTGCATACCTTACCTTTTTTTTTCTTTTCCTCTTGAATTCCAATGGCTAAAACTGGAGTCTCCAGTGTTGTTGGTGGCATGGGTGTAGAATTAGCACCATTTCTGTCTGGTCTAAACAAATTGCTTATTTCGGCATTAAGAGCTGGAGTAGAATTAACCTGTGGCACATTAAGCATTGGAGTTGAATTAATTTGCGTCGCTGAGTTGATGGCATTTGAAATAGTGTTGATTATCGCTGGTGAACCCAAAATATTGCGTAAAATTCCTATAGCTTCTTCCATGCTGTTATGAGGATGAGGAACGTTCGCCATGGTCAGTTTCAGGAACGAGAGCGCCCAAATTGAGACCGACAACTTTTTTTCAATGGCACTCCTGTATTTTTTGTTTCAAAACATAATTATTTGGAAAAATGTATAGATTTCGGATCAACGAGCTGCGCTCAATTACTCTACCCTAGAAAAAATTTAACCTGAGTATTAATTTCAGAAAGACTGAGTTATCATCCAGTTATTATGAATAAACTTCTGGAGGAAATGGAAATTACAATGAACCTGCATGACTTCCGGGTACACTAGAATGCCTTCCTGTCGCACTGGAAAAATCTCTCACGCTCTCTCATTAGCTGCTCTCACTCTTTCTGCGCCACTTTACCTCCCCCCCTCCTCTCGCTCTTTCTCCGCCACTCCCCCTGTACTTGCACTCTTCTGTACATTTCCAGTGTGGAGACAAATAAAGGAGGCATGTAGCTAAGTATTCCAGTGTGTTTAGGCACGAGAATTCCAGTGTGTTCTGGCCTACACGGCCTCTCATATCATACAGTATCACTGAGCTACTCACCTGCACAGACATGAAGAGACCTACATGTCTACCACATTATAATAGCACTCAAAGTCCTTGTACTCAACATATTTAATTTTGCTACACACCCTTGTATTCATCTCATAAATCAAATGAGTTTTGGATGTTAATGTTATACTGTCTGCCTGCTGGGCTCATGCTTAGTCCAGGTTTAGTCCTGGTTTAGTCCTGGTTCAGTTCAGGTTTAGACCTTGGTCTAGTCCTGCTGTCAGCTCTGCGCCGGGTCATGCTGCGCACACGTGTCCGCACACACTTCTCCCCCCTCCCGCTTCCCCCCACATTTCAATATTAAGATAAGATAAGACTTTATTGATCTCACACAGGAGAAATTTACTGATATGACTATATTGATATGTTTTGTTGAAAATCAATGAAAGTTTGAGTGTTTAAACAGAGATAAATGTGAGAAAAGTTTAAATCCAGTTTGAGAAAAGCGTATAATGTGTGTGGCTGAGCGCGCATTATTTGAATTTTTGAGATTTTGCATTTCGTAACTTGAAATTTCATTCGTATCTAGAGACAAACATTTACCGTGAAGGCGTTTCGTAACTTGAAATTTTCGTTTGTTGGGTCATTCGTAAGGTGAGGTACCACTGTATGTGATTTGGATTTCCACAATAAAAGCTCCTTTTAAAATGCCTTCCACCAACTGTGATTTTTGTACATTTGGATTGCTCTAACAATTACATTCCTTATTTGCATGCAATCATCTCTCTATAAATACCCTGTGTGTGTGCTGTGTGTCCAAATGAAAATTATCCATTGTAAACAAGGAATTGTGTTATAATTCCAACCTGAAAATGCCTATATGACAGATCCAGACTGCCCTTATGAAATGGTCATTTATTCTGAAATTCCAAATCAGATGTTTTTGATTTGTCTAATCTACATTCAGAGCAATACTGGCTGTGTGTCCAAATGAAAATTATCCATTGTAAACCAGGAATTGTGTTATAATTTCAACCTGAAAATGCCTATCTGTTAGTTCCAGAGTGGCATTTTAAAAGGGGCTTTTATTGTGGAAATCCAAATCAGATGTTTTTGATTTGTCTAATCTACATTCAGAGCAATACTGTCCAAATGAAAATTATCCATTGTAAACAAGGAATTGTGTTGCGTGAAGAGTCCCTCAGTCGTCCAGGTAGAATCCATGATAAAAGAAGAAATTCAATTTGTCAACTGGACAAAGTTTGTTTGGTCGAAAACGTTTCGCCGCTCATCCGAGAGGCTTCGTCAGCTCTAATAAGAATGCTGGTAAGACACTTGCTTATATCTTGCTGCAGGGAGGAGCTAACTAGCTAACTACTTTCCGAAACTATCTTGCCTATTGGTTTCTCTCTTTTGTTTCTCTGACGTCTAGTTTAGCATACCTATTAATCCCTACACGACTGTTTTTCACACCTCTGGCCCTGACCTGGCTAGCCATATTGTTTCTTTTGTTTGTTTGATCTAGGTTTAAGAATGGAATTATAGATGGGAGACAAATTATGTCTGACTCCACCATTTCTGTTTAAAGGATTCTCTTTTTTGACAAAAATAGCCTCTTTAACTCCCCTCTCAAACGGAATGGAATTGGTCTACTCCATTCAGTGTAGTGAAGACTGCAGTGAGCGCTACATTGGAGAAACAAAACAGCCACTTTACAAGAGGATGTACCAACACAGACGGGCGTGCCAGAGTGGACCGTCATCTGCCGTACATCTTCACCTAGAAGCCACGGGCCATTCTTTTGAGGACAGTGAGGTTCAGATCTTGGCCAGGGAAAAGAATTGGTTTGGAATTTGGTATCGTGAGACTGAGGCGCTGCAGGTGACTCGCAAGGCGGGTGAATGACAAAAAAGGCAACTTGCCTACACCTGCCTTCATGGACTACAAAACCCAAACGTATCATGGTAAATGCAGTGCTGTCAAACACTGACAGCTGATTGGACACTGTATGTTTTGATGAAACATGTTACCCAGGAGCGTCCTTCCCTCCTTCTTCATCTCACATCTACTTTTATATCAACACAGATGCTTATAATCAAACAGAAAAGGGCCCGGGTGTGGGACAACAATGACTGATGTTTTATCGTGATAAGCTAAAGTCATTTTCTCCACAGGTCCGGCCAAAGCGTGTGAACTTTATTGTGAGCGCTGTGTTCTTTGCTCAGGTGTTGTAGGGTCAGTCCGTGGTGTGTGGGGAAACAGGAGAATGCATTGTCAAAGTTTTACGTAGTTTTATTTAGCGCAACACTTTAAATGAACACAAGATCTGTCCTGTCATCGGAACTCTGTGTGACAGATTGGATGATTGTCATAAAGTCCATTCGGTCACATCTGCGTGATCTGAGGCCGCCTGGCTCTTCTCGGGTTCATTGAGTGTCCCAGCTGATTTCATCATGTGATTTTGTCAAAGAATGCAGATTAGCAACACCAAATTTAAAAACGTTTTACATTGTTTTCATGGTTTGCATTCAGACAACCAAAATGAAGGTCATAATTATTTTAAGCCTGCCTTCCATTGCAATTTAAGTCTTTTTTTTTTTTTTTTTTGGCTTGACATTTTTTCAGAGTGTAACATTAGTGTCTTGTCAACTGGCTGCAGTTTATTGACCAGCCTTATATTGAATTCTTCACACAAAATTTTCTCCACTTCCTCAACACTGATGTTCTTCATGTCATAAAAGTCAACACCTTTATCAGGGCTGTATGTGATGTGGCTGAATGTCCAGCCAATAAGAGCTTTGAATCCAGTTGGTGTTTGCAATGAACAGATGGATGTGTTAGTAAACAGTGATGTAGGATCTGTCTGAAGTTTGTAGCACGTCTCAGTGAAATGATCTTGGCCTCGTGGCTCCAAGGAAAAGCTGAGGTTTTCAAAAAGAATGGACATTACATGTAGTTTATGGATTAACTTCAGAGATGCAAGGTCTGATTTCTGGAAGGATCCAGAAAACAATTATTTTGAAATACTGTTTAAGGTCCATCATACCTGTAAAAGATGCATGAATAACTGAATAACTGATCATTTCAGCACAAAATATGTGAAACCTAGAAACTAAATTGATTACACAAAGTAAAAACTAAAACTTACCTCATGCTTGTGTTTAATTTCGAATATGGAACTTGTATTCTTCATAATAAGATAAAATACATACAGTACAACTGGAGTAGGACATTATGTTACTACTACGGTATTTGTTGTGAAGTCATCTAACCCTAAAATGCTTATCTGTAGCTTAAGTTGAAAATGCCCCTACCAAATGATGCTCCCAAGTTGATCTGTAGCTGCACCAGGTCTATGTAAAGGCGTCATATAGACCAGTTTCAAAGCTACGTCATCATTGAATGCGTGCGCAGTGCTGACTCAAAACAAAGCCACTGCTGCCATAAAACCCCCAGCGAAGATATAGAAGAGAAGAGAAACAGACGGAATAAATGATAGTTCATATCATTCAAATGACATACACACAAGTGAACACCTGCTGCTTGTTTAGGGTCATTTGCCCAGGTGCTCAATGGTGTTCAATCTACCGGCTGGTTAGCTCAACTGGTAAGTCACTGACTTTCCCCCCTGGGAAAAAAAAAGATGCCTGTTCACTGCTCCTGAAAAGGATGGGTCAAATGCAGAAGTCAAATTTCTCCCGTGTGTCACTGTGTGTCATTGTGTGTGAGACCAATAAAGGCTTAATCTTAATCTTAATCTTAATCATGCTGATTAACTAGCAAGCACAGGACACCGCAAAGCTCACAGACATATTAACCGGGTAACCTCTACGACAGACACATGTAAACGAACACGAATAACTTTGTTAAAATGCATGATAAGTTTTCGCATGACCATCATAAATGGCATTTGACATGACTGAGATCACATGACCATCATAAATGGCATTTGACATGACTGAGATCACATCTGTGACTCGTGAATTAAGTCGTAGTATGTTACTTACCCCGCAACGCAAGTGCAGTTGGCGGTCAGAACGTAGTTATCGCGCTTGTTGATGATAGCCCAAGCATTGTACATGGTCGTCTTGTGGCCCTGTCTTTGACTGGGGAGAACATCAGATGCCAACACACAAAACTCCCCATCGATATTGTGGTATTTTACCTCCTGTACATGGCCACACACGGCAAACTGGTAGGCATCCATGGATTTGTATGCGCACACTTTCTCTCTTGTATACACGCTGGTCTTCTCGACTAAATAACAGTGGATATCTGGCCACTGTAAATCTGGCCACTTTCTGCGATAGTACTGCCACTCCGTGATCGCATAAGGATCTGGTAGTCGAACCCCATTGCTCAACGTGAGCTTTTGAATGTAGTAGCTCTCCGTATCGTTCAGATACTCTGCTATGGTCCGCCATGGTTGATTCTGGGTCAACAATGCGCGCACATGCCGGTGACGTCACGTCTGTTTACTAACTGTAAAGGGGTCTATTGAAGGAGGAGGAAGAAGTTATCAAAAAAGTCCCTCTCTTACAAAGTTGGTCTTCATCACCAGTATAAGGGTCATTCCAGAATTGGAGGACATTTTGGCTTTAAAATTCTTGAAAAATAAACCTTCACTTTTCTGATTTTCTGCTACATATTCATCAATAATAGGTAATAAACTACCAAATGCTTGATTAGCTCAGCTTACGGTCAATGGTACATTTTTTATTATATGATTTATTTGGTTTATTTATTTATTTACTCTAATCACAGTAACAGGGTTGCAGGTAACAGGGTTGCAAAATTGCGCTAATGTTCGCTTTATCTCAGGAATAGAAGCTAGCTGTTTAGCTAGCTGTTATTACTAATCGAGGAAAAACTTATTTATGCAAATACATAAAGGGAAAAAAAATTGTCTTATTCTGATCATTTGCATAACAGGGTTGCATGAGGTAGAGTGAGACATTCAATCAAGGTTAACTGTTTTATAAAAATAGGAAAAATAGAAGAGAAGACAAACCTTTGCTCTACCCATTCTTTTGGAAAACTGTTTGATGATGTCAAGTCCAGGAGATCATGTGGTTTTCTGTTTTCTTCTTCTTCTACCAGGCTAAAAATGTTCTGGTAACAGGTTTGCTTGCATGTTGTGGGACACATGTTCCATGAATAATAATTATTATTTGAAATATTATGTCTATTAAAACAAATGTTCCCACAGTTGCAAGAGATGGCAATGAAACAAATTGAAACAACAAATTTCAATTCAATTTTAACAGTTTTATTTGAGATTCAATTTGGCCATTAGAGGGGTGGGACAAGAGGAAAATGGCATTTTGGGGGGTACTCCAGACTTATTTGGTATTATAAAAGTATTTTCAAGCATTCTTTTCTCTTAGTTTTTTTTTAGATTTGGTCTCAGGACAAGTAAATTCACTCAGAAACTGTATGTTTTAGTATTTTGTATGTGGATTATTTTGATGGGTGGGACGTAAAATGTCCTCCAATTCTGGAATGACCCATAAACTATTTTCACAACGGTAACAAACATATTATTTTCTCACCAGCACTATGGGCTATTGTAATGGTATTTATTAGGTAGAAAGCGAAACAAATGTAAATCAATTTAAAAAAACGCACCCCGGAAGAAGGATCCAAGACGTTTTCGCAGATAAATCTTTCAAAGTAAAATGCCATTAATGCTTCTAAAGATAATAGTGCGTGTTTGTGTGTGTGTGTGTGTGTGTGTTTTTTTTTGTTTGTTTTTTTACAGTGGACTTAAGAAACGCAGCAGGACATCTAACTGTAAAGCATGTAATTTTGTAGTGAAAGGTAAACGTAAAAAAAAAAAACATAGCAACTAATGATAATACTACTTCCGGTGTTATTGACTCATGGTTCTGCAACTTGTCACAGGGACAACGTGTGCGAAATTGACCAGGTAGCATTGCACTGTGAAGATCTGGCTGTGTTAGTGATCATTAATTACTTTTATGGTTTTCGTGGCGTTTAGATTGTTATTTTGGGGCGTTTTACTCAGAGCTAACGTTATATACCGAAACTATGAAGTAATTGACAAAACTCGGTGAGAGGTTGACGTTAGCACATTGCTTCACTTTTTGTTGTCATTTTTTTCTTTTTCAGATTGCCTTAAATAATGTGAATATGGAAAGAATTCTTGATTGAATGTATGCTTGGTGCTCAATGTGTGTTTCACGTTTAGCTAGCGTCCTAATCTAACATAACTTGCTGCAAAGTTTAAGATGTTGTTATGTTGTTATTTCAGAGTTGATTTAATATGGACCTTTCTTTTTCGGTGATGATAACGGGTGGAAGTGGATATTTTGGGTACCGGTAAGTTGTATTTTATGCTTCAACGTTCAACATCACTTGGCGCAATAAATAATCCCTCAACAAGGTGGCGTTGTCACACAAATTTTAAATGCAATTTTCTATTTGAAGCATAACTAACATTGTGGAATTTGTTTGTATTTATTTTATTTTTGATGTAGTTTTGCTTGAAATATCTCTTGTTGGATTTAACTAATTAATCAACTATTAATTAAATTGTGTTTAACCCTACAGATTAGCTTCCACTCTCCAGGAAAAGGGGGCCAGGGTTACTCTGCTTGACACAGCCCCACCTGTACAAGAACTGCCAGAAAATGTGACATTTTTGCAAGGTGATGTGAGAGACTATGGACAAGTCAAGAGAGCCGTCATGAATGTGGATTGCGTGTTCCACATTGCTTCCTATGGCATGTCGGGCAGGGAACAACTTAATTGGAAGTTAATTGAAGCTGTGAATATCCAAGGCACACAAAATGTCCTAAAGGCTTGCATCGAGCATGGGGTGTCTAGACTGGTGTATACTAGTACATTCAATGTGGTGTTTGGCGGCCAAGAAATAGAAAATGGAGATGAATGTTTACCTTATCTTCCGCTCCATCTTCATCCAGACCACTATTCTAGAACCAAGTCCCTGGCTGAAATGGCTGTATTAAAAGCCAATGGGACAGTCCTACAAGATGGCTCTGGGGTGCTAAGAACCTGTGCATTAAGACCTGCTGGCATCTATGGGCCTGGGGAGCAGAGGCACCTACCGAGAATTGTAAGTTACATTGAGAAGGGGATTTTCAGGTTTGTATATGGGAAACCAAACAGCCTTGTGGAGTTTGTTCATGTGGATAACTTGGTCTCGGCACATATACTGGCTGCTGAGGCTCTGACTGCAGAAAAACACCATATTTCTGCTGGTAAAGCCTACTTTATTTCTGATGGCCGTCCTGTCAACAATTTTGAATTTTTTAGACCACTCGTTGAGGGATTAGGATACTCTTTTCCAAAAGTGCGTTTGCCAGTAACTCTGATTTATTACACTGCATTTCTTATAGAGATGATTCATTATGTGATTGGCCCCTTCTATAACTTCCAACCTCTTTTGACCCGTACAGAAGTGTACAAAACAGGTGTGACGCATTACTTTAGTATGGCCAAGGCAATGTTAGAATTGGGTTATAAGCCACGCAAATATGAGCTTGATGAAGTCGTCCATTGGTTCAAAAGTCGAGGGCATGGGAGAACAGTTCAAAGCTCTGGATTTGGTCAATTTATGATAAATGTGTTATTTGTTACTGCATTTGCTGCTGTAATAATGTCTTTCCTTCCAGTAGCTGGTAGTTGATGAATTGTATTTAACTTTTCTGTCTGATGATAATCTTAATTTGAATGATTAAACTGAATGTATGCATTCACACAATGTTCACACATTTCATGGAAATATAATGCAGTGTGTATGCATGCACTGGCTATTATTAACTAATAAATAAAAGTTACTATAAAATATGCTGTCAGCTTGATGCATGATGCTTGTTTGAACATACTAATATTACAATTGTATTTGCACTGAATAGTCATAAGTGATGGCGTGGAACGCATTTTGCCCAAGTTACAGAATGAACTGTCTCTGTTACAGAAGGTAAACAAACTTGAGCTGGTTCTCTATTAAGGAGTCGTACCAGGTGAGGGATGCTTTGTATGCCATTTTAGTTAGCCTGGATGAATGCAGACGTCCCCTTTATTTTCTAAAGTCTTCTCTTTTTAAAGCCGGCAGCCCCTTGCTGAGTTGGTCTCAATCATTGTTTCTCTGCAGCATTAACCACATTCCACAGAGGCGCAGTACACCCAGTCTCCATCCTCGCATTCCTGTCACACAAAAAAGTCCCTTGAATGAAATGGCGTTTGTTTGTGTTTTAGGATGCTTTTATTATTTCTGACGTACACATGGTGGTTATATGCATTACGCAGACATTTGTACCTCACTTACTTTTGAAGCAAACTACGGAGAAATTACATTAGCGCAAAAACTAACAAGGAGAAATTCCTCCGCGCAGCGCGCCGTT
Organism: Paratrypauchen microcephalus; assembly: GCA_036785185.1. Taxonomy (NCBI): domain Eukaryota; kingdom Metazoa; phylum Chordata; class Actinopteri; order Gobiiformes; family Gobiidae; genus Paratrypauchen; species Paratrypauchen microcephalus. The sequence continues at coordinate 6,701,300 of JAVJIX010000013.1, read as the reverse complement.
GACTGTAAAGACCTTTCAACTTAACAAAAACCGAAGTTGACAAACGTATCCCTGCCGGCTGAAACCGTAAGAAAGAGTTTGTTTTTTTCCACTGGACGTTGCCGGGCAAAGGAAGAGGATGTGTTCAACGATGGCGCAGACTGAAAACAGGCGGTTTTCCTTAAACGAGCAGCGGGTGTATCTCCGCGTTTTGTTTTGATTTCCATGTGAAACGCAATTAGCGCTTCGCGGTGCTAGCTTGTTGGACATCAGCGCACACAATTTGTTTTAAGCTTCGGAGGTGCAACATGGAGCACTATCAGCAGGATTTAGGACTACGGACCACCAATCTGATGGAGGACCTTTCCCTGTATGATGCATACAGTGATGGGATGTACAATACGAGAAGAGACTTGGACTTCCCTGCTCCTAATGTGGAGCATGCAAGTGCACCAATGAACGGAACTGTGCTTCTCCAGCAACATCACACAGTGGAGAATTTTACATGTGGAAGTAAAGTGTACAATGCTGCTCCGGTGCGGCCAGTGAACTGTAACCGGGCTGTGTCTGCGGATTTTTGTGCTCCTCAAAGAGACGCGCTGTACGGTGAAGAGGGTTGTTGCACCCAGTCTGAAGTAGCCCTGCCGTGTTACACAGGCGAGAGACACCGGAGGTATTCCCTGGAAGTGCTGGGCCACAGGTACAGCACCGGCTCCTCTTTCGACGGTGTTTCACTCAACAAACCCGCGTCAGTGTCCAGCAACAGGTGCAACAGCGTATGTATTACAAGCAATCACGATTGTAAATACAATGCAACCAGCCCGCGATCCAGTCTGGCGTCTTCTCTGTCCTCTCAAGAGCAAAGCAAACACGCCAGTCCCAGGTCAAGCATGAGCAGTCCTCGCACGAGTCTTGTGGTCCCGGGCCCGGACAGGTACACGAGTCCTAGGTCTAGTTTAGTTCACTGCGAGGGAAACGGCATAATTAGTCCTAGGTCTAGCTATGCAAGTAGCGCTAGCGACACAAGTAAACAGTCTAGCCCACGGGCCAGTGTAAACAGCTGTGACTGTTGCAGTAAGCCCAGTAGTAATCGCACCAGTGGGATAAGTATGGGCTACGACCAGAGGCATACTAGCCCCCGGTCCAGCACTGCTAGCCAGTATTCCTTCACCACCAGCCCCAGGTCAAGCTACTCTGACTCCCGCTATGGGCCCATGCTCAACCACGACATGGATGGGGGCATTTTACACGCTCCACCGCTGGCCAGCCCCCGATCCAGCATCTGCAGTCAGGATGGGGTTTCTCGACCAGGACCCACTGCTAATTCTGTGACCAGTCCCCGCTCCAGTATCTCCAGTCACAGCTCCAGGAGTTCTCGCAGCTCTAGGGGGTCAATGAGCACTTACCCGGACTTACAAATGCCCTCGCCCCGTTCATCTATGCTGGGCACCAGTTTACAGGAGGACACGCTTCTACAGGATTATGGGGACTCAAGTGGCCTTCAGACCCGTGTGCACCTGCAAGGACTTTTGCCAGTTACAGATTCGCAGCAGCTGTCCTGTGGCCTTGGAGAGACGAGTGGCGGTTCATCCTCAGTAGCTGGTTACAACACGAAGTCCACGGGCCAAAAGATGAAACTTCCCTACCAGGTGACCCCTGGTAGGGAAAATGGGCCCAGCCAAGCTGAGAAGCGGCTAGAGGCGCTCACACTGGAACTGGAGAAGGAATTGGAAATGCACATAAAAAAGGAATATTTTGGTAGGTAATTCTGTTTTGGGTGGGTCTGGTTATTGCTAGGGCTTGTTGAATGATATATGATTATGCTCTATTATTGAATGCTTGCATGTATTTTCCCTTTTCGTAGTCCATGCTCCTTAGTCTCCTCTGACAGTACTAATACTTACTAAATAGTATTTACTTAGTGTACTTGTCTTCATTGTATCACTATTAAACTAAAAAATATGTTTTAAGCCACCAAAGTTGTCCTCTTTTTACCTAGCAGCGATAACATAATGGTTTTAGTCAGATTTACTGTTATAGGCTTAGTAATGCCTATTTCAGAGTCACCTTACACAGGGTCACGTTGGCTCTACACTTCAACAACAAATAACACTCTGTCCGTAGCTTGGTGTATTACCTTATTTCTTGGCTGCCGTTTGCTGAATTTGTAATAGTTTGTTGCACTTAACTTTAAACTTTTGGTTTGGTTTGCTTGGAAAATGGGTTAAACCAAGTCCTGATGAGGTAGCTGTCCATGTTTGAATGGAATGCCAGACTAATGATCTTTTCACTAAATTGTGGGCTATTTGGTGGTTGCACTCACTCCGGGATGGGCAGCTGTGGATGTGGGGCAGGTGAGAGATGCACGGCAATGGTTAAGTACCAGAGATAAAGGAGTAAAGCAAAAGAATGAAAAAGGTTCAGGAAGTAAGGGAGCATAAGGACAATCCAATGGGGTCTGCCTGTTTCCTTAGCAACTGTGAATATAACTGCCAAAGCTGTATTTCGGGTGCTAGAGCAGTGCTTGCAGGGTTATAGTGAGTACTTAGGCTTGTGACATTAAAAAGAGAAAGAAAGGCTGCAATCTGTTGCTGGAGAAAATATCACAATAAAATACTATTCTGAAGACCACTTTTTGCCACTGACATAATAACCCTATATCCCGGAAAACCCTAACCATATTGTAAGAAAACTGCAGCAAGAAAAGATTTGCACGATCAGACTTCATTAATAAGTGCTAGTGCAGCTTCTGCAGTGCAGTGAGTTAATTCTGGAGATTCTGAGCTTTTTATGGCTGCAAAAGTGATCACATGTGAATTGTGATTGAATCAGAGGAAGAAATTAATTTTGGTGTTAAACTGCAGATTTTTAATTATAATTTATGTTCAGGAAGTTAAAGGTGCACTATGTAACTTAACTGGTGGAGAGTCCACCACCTGCTTGTCAACTTGGAAATGTTCCTGCTTTGGCTGAAATGTTCCATAGTATGGTATTAAACCTTTATCTCCATGAACACAAGCAGGTGAAGCCACCAGGCCAAGTTGCAGGTTAGATCTGTACAGAGGGCACCCTGCTCACTGTAAGAGTCCATGTTTTTAACGTATTTTTGCACAATAAAATATGTTTAAATTAATACATGTAAAATAATTGCCACATTGTGTGATATTTCAGGCAAAGCAAAAACATCTCCATGGACATCAGCAGGTGGGAGTCCATCTTACCATAAAAGTTACATAGTGCACCTTTAATATTAAAAGACATTATTTTGTTAGAAAATCCTGTTCAGTCAATACAAGGGGGGAAAAAATGGTCATTATCAAATGTTTTTGTCTTCTCACTTTATTATATAGTAATTATCTTTTTCTATCTGCCTGTTATGTTACATTGACTTTATCATACATAAATTTAATTTCATAAAACTATTGAAAGTGTGTGGTTGGTCATGGTGTTATTGTCAATAATTGTAATTGTATATTTGTTCCTCCTTACATTAATTGATTAATTAGCATATAATGGACTCCTTAAGAAATTAGTAACTGACACATGGCTTATGTGAATCCCTCCATGTGTACGGTAATAATACTGCACTAAATATTTAGTCTTTTGGTGATGGTGAGCTTCCCGTGCTTAGAACTCTCTCTGCCCATTTTCCATAGGTAAAGTATGGTACAGACTGTCTCGAATCTGCACTAGTTTGCAAAAAAAACCAAAACATTGTGACATTCTCAGGTGGTGGACAAATCAACAGCTGGTCCTGTACCAGGCTGCAGTACAAATAGCAGTCCCTCTATTACCCATCACATGTCCCATCCACCACTACCCTGACCCTCTCACAAAGCCCTTCATTAACCAGCCAGCAGGGTGTCCGGCAGCTCCAGACACTTGGCACACGATTCTGACCAGCAGGTCAGACATAGTTTATGGGGATCAAGTCTGATCACCTGCCCAGAACTGAGAATGGCATTATTTTATTAGTTAGGCCTGATTGAACAAATGCACACAAGATTGAGCTGGATGGCCATTGTCACTGTTTGTGGCATTACTTTTACTGTGTAATTGAAGTCTTTTCAACTTTTACGCCCTACCACAAAACATTTTAGCCCAAAAAGACATCTTCTATTTTAATTTTTTATTGTACAGGAAATTGTAGAAAAACATGCATTGTTACAGTGAATGGACTTCTCCACAAACCCAACTCTTGCTTGGCCAGGAACAGCTCATCTCCATGAGGTCCTGTGGTGTGACGGACCTATTACTTATTGTAAAGGCTTTTACAATTCCGTATGTTGGATCTAAAGCCTTTAGAATGAGCCCTTACAAACTGATTTTAAAAAATGATTCTGTGTAGTATCATTTACCTGAAATTATTCATGTAGCATTCAGCTCAGAAATTAACTTGAATGTTAATAACCACATGGTTAACATTTCAGGTGCTAGACGAATCACACTAAAAAGTAGCTGGTCAAAACAGTCTGAAAGTTTGTGCCACAAATCCTACAAACGTTATACAAAATTACTGTTATTACTCATCAGCAAATGATTGAATTGCTTGTATTGTCTATTGTTATAACTATACTTTTTGCCTTTAACAGGAATCTGCGTAAAATGTGGCAAGGGTGTGTATGGAGCAAGTCAAGCATGCCAAGCCATGGGCAATTTGTACCACACAAATTGTTTCACCTGCTGCTCTTGCGGTAAGTTCAATTTAACTTGCTATGAATATTAGGGGTGAGATGAGACCAAAATTGGGTCAGCAAAATGAGATTTTGATATAATTTACAATAATGGATGCACTTCATAATTTTTAGTTATTAGTATTAGTTCCATTTTTATATTTTATGACAAAGTATTTAAGCTTTTGGTACCAATTGACATCTCTTACATTTAGAGGTATTAATTTGAGCATCTTCTGTGCTTTATTAATTTAATTTATTAAGTTTTACTACTGTTGTTTACTCCTGTTATTGCACTAGAATTACTACTGTTGCACATTTATTTTATCTTAACTCCAATGCACATTCTGTTGCACATTACCATTTCACTGCTGTATCTTCCATTGCACATTTTTGATGCACACCGCACACTTTGGACATTTGTATATAGGTATTTATTTATTATGTTGCACTGCTTTAAGGATTTTAAATCTTAGACTTTAGTTTAACCTTAGATCTCTGTCTTAGATAGTTTTCGTTGTGTTTTGTCTTTATATTGTATTTTGTACACTGTCTTTTTGCACTACCTGGCCAGAGAGAAACTAAATTTCGATTCACTGTATGTTGAACACATATGGCAGAATTGACAATAAAGCTGACTTTGATCTTTGAAGTTTTTAATTCTGTAATGTTTTCATAATTTATGTGTAAATATTGGACATTTGAGTGGGAGTGGAGTCAGGTTTAAATTTCCTGCTTCATTTTGGAGAGTCAGTGTGTAGATGCTACTTTAAAGGGTGATCGTTATGTCCCTGATGGCAAAAACAACATTTGAAGTTACAGTGTTGCATAAAGTTGATTCAAGGCCATATTATTTTTTGTTGAAAATATTTCCATAGTTGTCTGTGATGTAAGATTTCAAAATGTTTAGAAAATCAAACAAAAAAGACAGCAGAAACCCAGATAAGAGGTGGGCACTCGCTATATACAGTGCCGTGAAAAAGTATTTGCCCCCTTCCTGATTTCTGTGTTTTTTGCATATTTATCACTCAAAACATTGTCAGATCATCAAACCAATTTTAATATCACACAGAAACAACCCAAGGAAAGACAAAATTCAGTTTTTGAATGATGATTCCATTTATTAGTGCACAAAAAAAATCTAAACCTATCTGGCCCTATGTGAAAAAGTAATTGCCCCCTTAATCTAATAGCCAGTTGAGCCTCCTTTGACAGCAATATACACCAATGCGTTTCAGCCAACACAGCCTTCATCAGAGCAGAAACTCAGATAAGAGGTGGGCACTCGCTATATAGCTATGTAAGATGGTGTGTCTATGGTACAGCCACCACTTTTTTGTTGTCTGAATTTCTCCACATTTTTTAGTTTTAACCTCACAGACAACTACTGAAATATTCATTTATTCATTCATTCATTTTCTTCCGCTTAATCCGTGGTCTGGGTCACGGGGGCAACAGTCCAAACAGATCTGCCGCCCAGATCACAGCGCACCAGCCCCCATGGATCCTGCGGGTGGTGGGTCCACAGGAGGACGGCCCCACGTCGCTCCTTTGGGCAACCGACCTTGATGTATTTCTTGTCATGGGGGCTACTACTGAAATATTTAAGTTAAAAAGAACCCTCTGTGCAAAGAGTACCTGTATAAAAATTTGAACTATACTTATACCCATACAGCACTTCTCATCATATTCTTCGTGCAGAAAATTAGTTCGTTTCTCTGAGTTTTGAATATTGTGTTTTGCCTGTATGAGCTTTTGACCATGTTATAACAGTCTTTATATTTTATTTACTTACTCAGTTATATTTTAATTGAAGCATAATCCTTATCTCGCCTTATCATGACTGGGTCATAGATGTAGAGTGTCACATAGCCAGTGTCACATAGCCATATTTTAACATAAAAAAAATCTGTTGCTTGCTATGGTGAAATACTCTACACATTCACAGCTCTGATCCAGTCAATAAAATTACTTTCTGGTCACTGCTGTCAGTTTATAGTGTTTTTCTTTAGTATTCTGATGCTTTGTGACTTTATAAGATGAAGAAGAGCTGCTTTTGCTCAGCTATGGACCAGAGAGCATACATACAGTACATGTTCCCACAGCTCTATGTTCCCATAGTCCTCTCATATTTAAACGATATTTTTGTAAGTAAATCCATAACACCTACCCTTAACCTGGCCCTAACTTAACCATAATCTCAAAACCAGGCCCTAACCTTAAATACCTTACAACCTGAGGGAAGGATTTTTTTTATTTTTTTTTTCAAAATTAAGTACAGCAGCTTTAAATGTGAACCTGAAGTCAAAGTGTATGAATTGTGTCAGTTAGTAATGTTTCTGTCACTTGACTCCAGCCTCCCTCTTCAGTTTCCTGGGCAAACAAGAGGAAGATGTCTAGAGAAAGCTTTTTAGCCACGTTGTGTCCATTCATATGTGAGATCAGCCACCCCACCCCCAGTGGCACTATGAACTGCCTATAATTTACATGTAACTAGAGCCACATACTTACCCATTTATTGTGTCTGAAGAAAGAGGGGCCAAATGCCTAGTGTCCAGTTGCTGAAGTTGCTTGATTCTGTCCCGGTAAAGGTGGATCTGAGGATTTAATTGTTCTTATAATATAAGCTTTTCATTAACTACTTGCTTTTTGTCTTTAATTTCATGAATACCACACATTATGACTAGTGGCTTGTCTTCATAAAATACATTTTATTTTATGAGTGAGAATAAGCCCAGAGAATATGGATAAAATTCATTATTAACATGTTTAGATCAAGATTACGTTATTTGTCCTTGGGCTGCCACCCAGGCTGCCATATAGAAAAATACACTCTCACTTCTCCAGAGGGTTTATTTAGTGACGTCAGTTTTATTTTGTGTATTTACCTTTATGTTGTGCTTGTGTTAAAAGTAAAGACTTTAAAAGGATAGGTAAATCTAACTAAATTAATTTAGTCAGTGTGCCCCTAGTGTGGTGTCCTGTAGGATCCAGGACTGTAGGGTCTGGCTAAGTTTGCTGATACATGGCTCTCTGGTAGCCTTGGGCTTTGTTTAGCCATGCATAATTGAGCCCTCTCTTGGCTTACTCCCATGGTTGCACCCTTTTTCATGAAATGGCCAAGAATGCAAAAACTACCCCCTCCACTTCAGCTGGTCTTCCTCAGAGGAACTCAATAGGCACTTTACCATAGGCTTTTGGGCCCAGGCAGTGTCTGCACAGAGTGGTACGGTTGGGTTATTGGAGGAGTCGAGGTCCATGGGACAGGGGTCTGCTTTGTGAGCAGGTGATGCTATCCAACCCCAATATTTTTTACAAAACAATGACCACACTAATTGATTATAAAACTAGTATCAACACTAGATAATCATTCGAACAAGTACCAAGACAGGACCCTCTAAACTCAAGTGGCACAGGTCTGTGCCATCAGACACTGTACCACTTTCAAAGAATTATGAATTTTGCCAAGAGACATGCCGTTTCCACAGTTGCACAGAAGGGGTTGGGGTATGTGTTCTGTGGATGATGTATTATGCCTTTAATCTCAAAAAGAGTGCTGTAGGACAATAAAATGTCCTACAGCACTCTTAAAAGTTGTTGCTAACTTTGTTACAAGCTTTGTTTTGATAAGCATGTCGATGCAACATTTAAGATGCAATCTAAGGGACTCTAGGAGGTTTTTCAGCCGTCATGGACGCGTGAACGCACCTGAATTGTGTCCATGTCTGTATCGTGACTGCCAAGCGTGCCATTCTCCATTCCTGACCACCGTCCAGGCCACTATCTGCATTTCACACTATTGCCATAGTGAATTGTGCCAATTGACTGATGGTACTGGTATGGTACTGGGTATTGAATCAGGAACCTTGTACATAATACATGAGGATCCTATGGTGTATGTTTTTTTGACTGGAGTGACCTAAATGTCTGTGTCACTTTTCACTTTTCACTTTGCATCTGTGATTCATAGAACCTTAGATGTATACGTAACTCATTATACTTTTGGGGTCCATGGCTTTGAATCAGCAACCAAGTGCATAATAAAGCTATAGTGCAATTGACTTTTTGATCAGAGTGACCTAAATGTTTGTGTAAATTTTCAATAACTTTGAATAAAGTAATTTATGTCTCTGTATTTGGAAAGTCCAGTCTGAAATAAGGGATGTTTATGCTCCCACAGTCCAAATGAAGGAATATGATGTATTATAGGTTGACTTTGCTCCATGTTACGGGGAATCCAATTAATCCCTGAAGTTTTGTGATAATTGGCTAAATTTGGATTTTTTTATATGTATTGTAGGGGTGTTAAACTCATCAATGGTTATGTGCTCATTACTTTGCTTACTTTGCTCTATTGATGCTTCGATTTTGCCCTCTTGGTTAAAATTTGAGCTCTCAGCATGTAGGCCGCATGCAGGGTCTGACAGGGTCTAACAGGGTCTGACAGGGTCTAACAGAGTCTGACAGGGTCTAACAGGGTCTGACAGGGTCTGACAGGGTCTAACGGAGTCTGACAGGGTCTGACAGGGTCTAACAGAGTCTGACAGGGTCTGACAGGGTCTAACGGAGTCTGACAGGGTTTAACAGGGTCTAACAAGGTTTAACAGATCAAAGACACATCAAAGACAGATCAAAGGTTGCTAGGTACGTTGCCTAGCAACGCAGAAAATTCCTGAAAATTCCTGAAAATTTGACCTGCTGGTGGCACTAGACGGTTGGGGCTGGGGGCCTATAAATTGCTGTGGGTAATGAGGAGACTGGCTGGAATGTGCATGCAAAATTTCACAACTTTTTACCAGACGGTTCTAGGGGTTGCCATAGACTCCCATGATGAGTAACATAATGTATAGTAAGAATCAGTAGAAACACTATGGTGCCTAGCACCTTCAGTGCTTGGCCCCAAATAATTAAAAAACGAATAACTATAGATTATCAACTAGTTACGTTAATTACTATATCGACTTAAGGTTCAGTATATGTGGAACAATATTTTTGGGTGGTCTGTTTTTGTACATTTTCTTTGCTCTACTGGGAGATCTTGGGTTATTATTTGACTATATGATCAGATTTGAGCTGACTCATTACAGATGCAAACTAAGTACTAAAGTGTTTCATTCTGCTGTTTTATTTATTGCAGCTCATGGTTTTTATAACAATGTTGTACATTTAGAATTGTTTTTGTGGTTTAAATGTGCTCAGTTGTTGTGTTAGTGACATAAATTGGTTTCAGCATTATTGTTCATCGTCTATGTCTTCTTCAGCAATATATCGTGAGCAAAATATTGTGACAGTAGGGCTTGGTATCATTAAGAAGTAGCCAATAGGATACATAGGCCACGATACAATACATATATCGATACAGTAAGCTTTCAATTTGATACGATACATTTCAAATCAATTTGATAACAACAAATAAAAATTGTGGCTGCGATCCTAAAAGTCTGTGGTACTTTTGCACTTCTTGTGCAAAGTGAATATGAAATACACCCATTTTAATCATTAAAACAGTGAAAATGTGAAATGTGTTGCATAAACGAGTTGCATAAACTGTAGCACTGTAACAAAATAATTTTGTAAAATTTTCCAAAAAGTACTCTTGGCCTTATATCGATACAGCAGCCCACAATATTGATATTGTATCATCACATTAAACAATACGATATATATTGATTTTTCAATATTTTTGCACACCCCTACATGACAGGCCTATCATCAACATCTGATGTGGAGCGTGAGCTCATTTGGATCGAAAACCTTGGACTAGGTTTCATGTTTCATGATATAGTATTGCTCCAATTATGATTAGTCTTCATGCGGCCTATAACTCCTATACATTTCATTTATACTGTACATATATACAGTATATCTCCTATAAGATAAGATAAGATAAGACTTTATTGATCTCACACAGGAGAAATTTACTCGCCACAGTAGCTCCAGGACAATTGGACAGGAGGGAAAAAGTGCATGCAGGCAGGGAGGGGATAAAGTAAGTAATAAATAGTGCAAATAGTAATACGTATCCCATAGGGGTCTCTTAAAGGTGTGGAAAATAATTGGTATGAGACTCAATTTTGCACTAAGCAGGTTCACTCTGTCTACTTTGGGGTGTTTAGTGGTTCTCTTCCTTTCTAGTATTGGCTGATTTGAATCAGAGTGCTATTCATTTGAATAGGAGCCAAAACGTAAAAAACAACGCATGGGTCTCATTGACATTATGATCAGGGGCACAAAGGTAAAAATCCTCCAGCTGAGGTCCTGACCAAGCCTAGCAATAAGATCATGGAGATGGGTCCCCGGGCACCTGAAAGATGTGGTGCCCACTGCTCCTGAAAGGATGGGTGAAATGCAGAGAATAATTTCCCTACAGGGATAAATGAATAAAACATATTATGTATGTATGTACTGTATATATGTGTGTGTGTGTGTGTGTGTGTTTGTGTGTTTGTGTGTTTGTGTGTGTGTGTGTGTGTGTGTTTGTGAGTGTGTGTGTGTGTTTGTGTGTGTGTGTGTGTGTGTGTGTGTGTGTTTGTGTGTTTGTGTGTTTGTGTGTGTATGGTCTACCATGAAAAATGCCCATGCCTATAATGTTTTTTTTGCATCTTGTCATAAAATGTAATCCCTAAATTAAGTACAAATCCAATAATGCTGACATTTAATGTCTATGGTATCAATTTGAACTCTGTAGGCCAATGCCTGTGGCCATGAGAAGACATCCAAAATCATCTAATTCAGGTGTTTTTTGTCAGCCTGCTACGTGGAATTCATAAGAATGATAAATGATTATATTTTTTTAAATACAATGTCTCTTGACGTGACATGCTGAATCTGAGCTTATTTGAACCAAAAACCAAGGACTAGATATGTGTTTTTAAAGATCCCATGACATGGTACTTCTTGATGCTTTTATATGGTGCCTTAATGGTTCCCTAATACTGTAAATGAATCCTTCTTCAAAATCAACACTTAGTGCATGAGAAAGACACATGTACAGAGTCAGAGTGAAAAAATAACTCTGAACACCTCATTATGGGCCTTGTTGCTTGAATGCAAATGAGAAGGACACAGATTGGTTAGAGGAGCGGGGGGGCAAATGCGCCGCTGGTTTCTTGTTTTAGCGGTGCGCTGTGCCTGGCCCCACTTCCGCATGTGTAAGCGTGAAGGAGGAAAGGAGAGCCTTTTCAATGAAAAAAACACTTTCACAGAAAATAAAATTAAACCACTGCTGTTTCAGAGGTCCAGAGGGTTGGGTAAAGGACTTCCGAGTCTAGAAACACTCGCATGTGCCTCCAGGCAAATAAAAAAACGCATTTCGCTTTGCGTAGCTCCTCCGTAGTCCAAATTCTCTGGGCGTGATTTCCAGAGACAGGAGGTGGAGATCCAGACGGTGGTGGAACTGAATTTGCATTTCTTTTTTTGATCTGACGTCAATAAGGTGCCTTGTCCAGAATCGCCCGTTTGAGCTGTGTTTTTTTCAAACGCAGAAAAGGATCGCAAATGCTCAGTTTAGACATTTCGCAACTTTTAGCCATTGAAGGGCCTAAACAGGGTAGGGGAGCTCACATTTACGTTCAAAAACCTCAGAAAGTGAAAATTTCATGCCATGGGACCTTTAATAAAGATCAGATTAGAGCAGTGCTTTTGTCTTGTCTTATTGTTCTCTATCGCTGTTCTGAATTTCATTGGCCTACACCAAACTTTGCTTTTCACCACTCCCATAGATGCCCATTTTATTTTCACCAGACTGGTTGATCCTATACCCAGTTTGGGGACTTTTCGTGAATGTTCAGGGGATCAAAGATACAATCATTTGGTTAGAAAAAGAGGAATAATAAACCGACAAAGAATGATGCTAAAAAAATATTCAGTTTAATTTCTTTTTAACATGTTGCTTTTGCTTTGAGCCTGCATTCCCTTCAATCCTTCTGCAAACCATTTCTGGTGCTTGTTCACGGTAGGTTGCCTTGGTGCTTCAGAGCGTCAAACAGAGCCGTACGGCTCTCATTAGACAGTAGAAGCACCCCCACACTGGGTCGCCTGCCCAAGCTGTCATTAAGAAAAAGGAAAAGTTCAGACATTCCTAAGGTGTATCAAGGCTGCTTATCAATAATCTTAACACAAATGCATTTTAAATGATGCACAGGCAAATGTACATGTTTGTGTACATTGTGATATTACACGACTCCAAACTAGTCTTTTGGTTTGGTTGCACCAGTCGAAAACTAAAATCACTTCTAAGTAGGCTGGACAATATGGGAATCACGATATTGATTGATCTTGTGTTCTGTGTGGAGTTTGCATGCATGGTCTGGGTTCGATCCCCGGGTCGCCCGAGCCTTTCTGTGTGGAGTTTGCATGTTCTCCCCGTGTCTGGGGGGGTTTCCTCCGGGCACTCCGGTTTCCTCCATCAACCCAAAACATGCACCATAGGTAAAATCCTCCAGCTTATATCCTGACCAAACTGAAGCAAGAAGATCATGGAGATGGTCCCCGGGCGCAGTAATGTGCTGCCCACTGCTCCTAATAACAGGATGGGTTAAATGCAGAGAAGAATTTCTCCTGTGTGAGATCAATAAAGTCACTTCTTCTTTTTGATTTGATCTTCTATCTTATTAAAAAATAGACTGACATACTTCAGGTATAAAGAGCAGGGTGTCACTCCAGTTGTTCCAATAATAATGGAAAAATTCACATTGCACGCACACTACCACTAACAACCAAAACGTGCTATGTCCATGTGCTAAATGAGGTCTTCACTCATAAACTTTACTTTCATAACTTGGATTATAAAGATGAGAAGCACCAGATGAGAGAAAGAGGAGAAAAGATGAGCTGGATCAGAGGGGTTGGGGGGAGTGGTCAGATGGCGTCGCACACACAGAGACGCAGAGGGACAGAGAGACTGGATTTTTAGTCAAATTGTGCAGATTTAAGTTAAAACTTCTGAACATGTGAGGAAACAAAGGGACATGCTGTGGCTCAGGCTACTTTTTCCTAAACAAGTGTGTAAATCCTCTTCAGCTCCACACGCTCTTACTGCCACATGATTGGCTGTGACCTGTTATTAAAATGCACATGCCTTATCACTGAGATTGATTAAAGCAGAGATTGCGATCTTTAGATTTTTGGCACAACCCTACGTTGTTTGTGCAAGTTAGGCGGACATTAGACTGCTTTTATGCATGATGTACAACTGCATCTTCTTCCTCTTGTCACATTTATGACAACAACTACAGTTCATTTGAATGTATTCTTTAAACGTTTCCATTTAGGTAGATGCACATAAAATAGGCATTGCTCCAATGCGTTAAAAAAAAAACAAAAAAAACCAAATGTCTTTGTAAAATGTATTTATGGGGGGCAACAATATCCCCAGCTTTATAATATTGTGGGCAGAAACTGAAAGAAAAACTATGGTCTAGATAGTAGATTCTGCATTTTATTGTTTAGAATCATACAGCAATAAAATGCACTTTTGGCCAAGGACCTTATTAACCCTTTATAGCCATTTTAATACACAGGGTCCAACTTAAAATATTATAGATAATCAACCCATATCCTGTGTGTGTGTATATATACTGTGTGTATATATATGTGTGTATATATATATATATATATATATATATATATATATATATTTATTTATTTATTTATTTATTTATTTATTTTTAGTTAAATTCCAGTGTTGCAACACAATTTTACTCACTGGAACACCAGTGTCAGAAAAATCACATATTTCTATAAACTTGTTCTTAATGCCATATTAAGTTCCATAGGAAACATATGGGATTCCATTAGATTGCATTTCTAGTGGTGTGGAAACCTCCAAAATAAAGTCACAATGAATTACAGAATGTGTATTATTGCATTATATGGAGAAAAATAAAGCCAAAAAGCCATAATGGTGTCAACATCAGATTAATGACTTCCAGGTGACAGTCAAAATATCTTGATAACACAGGAAACTCTAACCAGATCATATCAAGACTCAGCCTAAGAAGTGATTTTACAATAAGGAAAACTGTCTGTAGTTGGGAAAACAAATAGTAACTTTATGACTCCATAAAGCATTGTATTGAGCACAATTCTGAAGATGGCTCGCAGCTAACAGCCGATACATGTCAAGGTAAATACACCTCACTAGTCTGAAAACAACAAGGTCACATAAATGAGAGATGGCAAAGGCAGTGCATATGTAGGTGTGGACTGCAACAGAACTGACAAAAACACAAAGAATCTGTCCCACCCTCTCTCCCTCCCTACATCCCTCTGTAACATTGGGCAGAGAGAGGGTGCTGGAGAGGTGCAGGGGGTTGAATGGGACCAGCTAGTGACCTCAGGCAGAAAGAATGTCCCCGTTTGCTCAGTCAGCCCACTCCCCCAAGCAGCGCTGCACACAGTCATGAGCGCCCAGGCCATTGTGTTCACCTTTCAGAGCCCAGAGCAAAGGCCATAGACGAGCGCCCAGGACACCTCTCCTGCTGCTGCACTCACCTCTTCTCTTAAGCTTGGCTCCTCTTGTATTTACCACAAGATTTCTCCTAAAGTTTGTTCTTGTCTCTCTACACGGCACTACCAAAATGCTAATTGCCTCTCTGTCTCAAAGTCTTAAAAGTCTCACCTATTGTGTGGGCAGCATTCCTGGGCTGTTCCAGCCATTTATGTGGGTGTTAATGTATTGCCATTTCCCAGCATAGTGACATTCAGGTCTGTCTGTGAAATACAGCAATTGCATAAATTTTTGTGTTAAAGAGAAGAGGAGGTAAGATCTTGTCTTTCCCATGGCAGGACATAAATTAAATCAAATGGCAGCTAGGTTGGGATGACAATTAAATCAGACTAATCCATAAGATTTATGAGATCTGTCTGCTGAGCCTGCCAAGAAGTCTGCTTTAAAGGCATTTAAAGGAAGGAACTGTAAAAATTTGCCTGACTGTTATCTAGAAGCCAAGGATAATTTATTTTATAGGAACAGTATGTATCCAGCTTTTTTTTTTTTTTTTTTTTTTTTTTAAAAGTACTACAATCACAACCATGCCTGGATTGCCAGTGCCTCAATTTACAGAACATACAGAGACATACTGTACAAGTTTTTTCTCATTCCCAGGCACCAAGCGCCAAATTATAAATCACTTGGCCATCATGTCCACTGTTTTTGTAACTAAGAGTAGATCAGCAATGCAATTGATATCCGTAAAAGCTATATTTGATTTGGACATAAGTCATGTTCATGTTAATTTCAATTCATGTTCATGTTTAGAAAAAAAGTTTACCACACACTCGCTTGACTTTACTCTTAATCCTTTATTGGGCTTATTTGCTCTAAGCCCAATAAAGGATTAAGAGTAAGGTCAAGCGAGTTGCGGTAAACTTCTTTTTTCTGGAATTATTCAATGTTCCTGCTGTTACCAGCACCTGGAAGCTGTGCATGGAGTTTTGAATTTTTTAATTCATGTTCATGTCATGTTTATGAAATCTTACATACTGTCCCTTTAAATCTGTATCCGGCTGCTTCAACACTGTCCAATTGAATTATTTTATGTGTAAACTAGTTAAGCTTTTAACAGGGTAAGGTATTTGTGCTTGCAGCGTGTCCATCAAAACCCATGTTTTATTTTATCATTTAATAATAACTCCTTCCATGTTTGTTTCAGGACGGCGCCTGCGAGGCAAAGCTTTCTACAATGTCAATGGCAAGGTCTACTGCGAGGAAGATTTTCTGGTAGGTTGCTTTTTCAAGGCTTTTTATGTTTTGCTTGTGTATGACTATATCAGCTGGAGCAGCCGTAAAATTGTGATTTAGACTTTTGCACACACTTTTAAGGTATTATTTCCAAACCACATTTGTATAGTATTTATTTTTACCGCACTGTTTCTTCAAAGACAGAACCACGTTTTTAAATTATCACTACACACCATGTTTTTTACATAGCTCGTGGTCCATAAGACTAGACTTAAAACTCGGGTGTAAAGGGCTTTCTCTGTGGTTGACCCTAAGTTATGGAACGCTCTGCCCCCTCATGTCAAAACAGCCCCCACATTGGAGAGTTTTAAGTCTCGTCTTGAGGCCCACTTTTATTCTCTGGCTTTTAATACTGCATGAGTTGTGTGGCCCTCTGTGTTTTTATAATTGCTTTTGTTTTTAGTTATTTTATTATTATCTCTTTATTTATTGCCATTTTAGTAATGTTTTTATAATTGCTTTTGTTTTTAGTTATTTTATTATTATCACTTTATTTATTGCTATTTTAGTAATGTTTTTATTAAGTTTTATTGTTTTATGTGCAGCACTTTGGAAACTGTTTCTGTTTATAAAATGTCCTATAGAAATCATGTTGGATTGGATTGGATAGCTGCTATCTTTCAATACAGTACTGGGTTTTCAGTTACAGTAAATTTCATCATGAGTCCAGAAAACTGCATGGACCCATCCGGACGTCTACTTTCCAATCACAAGCTATACAGGGGACGTATGGTGTGGGTGGGGCTAGGTTCTGGTGCCAAACAGAGTCAAAGCAAACTGTGCTGCCCTCTGGAAGTGGTTGTATCCTTTTCAAAGTGATATAAAGTGGTCCAAAGCAATCTGTCTCATGAACTGGTTTAGTGGCAAAAAGGTGTAGTAGCACTTCAGCCTCACAGCAAGAAGGTCCTCGGTTGGACTACTAACAAGGTGGTACTTGATGTGAAAAGTTTGAGAGCCACAAAGTTACAGGATTACCTTTCAGTGCTGTCGTCTTGGTTTCAAATTCCGTAGTATGCTATAATGAACAGAACTGCATGTCTAAGTTAGTGGGAGGTTGCAGATGGTAGATTTAGATATGACAAAAACTGCACCTAGGCGCTCTTTAGCAACTTTTCCAAGACTCAGCAGATCATAGCCATATGGTGTTGGTGCTGCAGATCATTACTGTATTATTTGCGTTTGTTTGTGGTTTTAGGGAAAGTTGGTGTAGCCTGTGTTTTTTTTTTTGTCTATGGGGCAACCTATTAGGAACAGTGGAGCGCACACGGACCCATCTCCAGTCACATCGCATAAAAGACTTCTGAGACATATTATGGGCTTGGGCTGGAAAGATATCCAACATCTATTTTTTTTTTTTTCTACAGTACTCTGGTTTCCAGCAGACAGCTGAGAAGTGCTTTGTATGTGGTCACCTCATCATGGAAATGGTAAATATTGACAACACATTAGGGTACTTGCATACATTTTTTGTCATCACAGTACACATACGTCATATAAAATGTTATATTTATTCTATGTAGATCCTTCAAGCATTAGGGAAGTCCTACCACCCTGGCTGTTTTCGTTGTGTTGTGTGTAAAGAGGGTCTAGATGGTGTACCATTCACCGTAGATGTTGAAAATAACATCTACTGTGTCAAAGACTACCACACGTAAGTACAACTTCTTATTCCTTACCCTAAGGCACACAATTGTGAATTTTGAATTGGAAGTACCAGACAATACCCCGAAAGTAATGTGTAATATGACTTCTTTTTTGTAAATCAGGGTTTTTGCGCCCAAGTGTGCCTCCTGCAGCCAGCCTATTCTTCCAGCCAAGGTAACATTTGTGATGCTGAATCATAGCCTCTAATTAAGGCCACTTCTTACTTCCTAAGAAGCTGGAACTTTGTTCTTGCACCTGGGGCTGCAAGAACAATGTGACGTCATTTAGTTCTTACAACACATCAGCTGATCAGAACTTACTCTTAAGGCTGCCACACACTATAGGAGGATTTGCCCGATTTTGGCTTTGATTTGCTTCTCCCTGAGTTCGGGGAGGCATGACCCAACTTTGTGTCATCTTTTGCGATTTTGTAGCTGCTGCGCTCCTCGTGTGTTTTGTCAGTGTGACTCTGAGCTGCTCTGTCAGATCATAACCACTAAACAGCAGCAATGCTACAGTAAAAGCCAATAAAACAGCATCAGGGACAGAAGGAGCGATGGACACAGGAGCACAAGATACAAACTCGGGATATAGCGAAAATAATTCAAATGTATTACTCACTCCTCGTAAAGTGTTAAATTTAAAGTGCAGCATCTCATCCACATTATCCATAGAAATTGTCTTCCACAAATAATGACATTCAGTCACAAAACAGCCACACTATTAATCCAGTTTGAAGCGTTCTCCTCCTTGAGGCGATAGTAGCTCCTCACGTGTGTCTTTTTACATCCAGACAGCACACGGATCGAGGTGAAGCTGCAGATTAACAATACTAGAAGTGATTTTTTGAACACTTAAGAGTCTCAAAGCAAGTTGTTTTACTGTAGACGGGAAACGGGTGACGCGATCACGCTCACAACTTTATAGCCTGTGGTCCACAGCCATATCCCGCAGCAGTCTTTGAGATCGGAGATTTTAAGTCTCATAAGATTCTCCTCGTGTCTGTGGTGTGCTTTTTGTCGCACGTTTAAAAATCGTTAAAGACCGAAAAATCCTGTAGTGTGTGGCAGCCTTTACTTACCCTAACCAACTATAAGTACAATGGTTTGCCAAAGGAAAAGTGGGATCTAATTGAGAATATATTAATACAACTTTCCTCCTTTTGCAGTTTAAAAATGAGCTATCCCAGCTTAATGTGAAAAGATTAAAAGAATGATGAGTAATGCTCTTGATGTGTGAAAGGTTGTTCTTTCTTCTATCAAGTGTTTTATTTGAGTTGTATGTAGTTGTAGCACATCATCAGATCAGATGTAACATGTATGTATCTTGTTTGGTGGTTTTGCCAGGGCTCAGAGGAGACTATTCGAGTGGTCTCTATGGACAGAGACTACCATGTGGAGTGCTATCACTGTGAGGTGAGACATTGCTTTCACACATTGCCCTTTTATGCCCATAGTTCACATTATCACATGTTTCAACAAGCACAGTGTGATGGCAGACCACTGTTGTGGTATTCTCCCATCTGAAAGTCCACACTTTTAAATGTGGAACATTTGATCTATACAAGTACTGTAGATTCAACTAATTATACTGGACTATTACCTCTGAAGAAAGTGTGTCACCACTTAAGTCTCTGATGATCCAACTCATGAAACAGTACCAACCTTTAGGATATAGGTGTTCTGTAACGTCTGTTTACTAACACTGCACGGGTCAATACTCTGTGCAAAAGATCACATGGCAGATTTCTTCAAATACAAAACAATTTTTGGGAGAGTATTCACATATTGGTATTGGAAAATGTTCCCAATATAACAGGCTGATATTACTGAAAAAGATTTCAAATGGAAATGGATCATTTAAGCTTAAGAGGTGGCTAAATGTTTACATATGCATCCGAAAAGTATAATATAAAACTATTTAATCATGCTTTAGAGCAGAGCTGCAAGTTTGTTTTGCTAACCACAATCACTGAATTCCCAAAGGCCCATAAATATGACATTTATTCCATGTTACTATGTTTGACCCAGATGCGACTTGAAATCATCCGGGTTGAGTACATTTACAAAAATCCTTTTTTTATGAAATAATTATATTTGCATGTTTCCTAGTTTGTTTTGAGGTATTGGCATGGACTAAGTTGAGATGGAAAAAAAATTAAACTAGTTGTTTCCCTATAATGATCGATCATCATTTTCAATCAAATTTTAGTTTGTAGTGTAAAAACAATTAAAAATGTCTTTCAATATGAATTAAAAGTCTGAACTTTGCTCCAGACCACATACTTTTACTGACCAAAAAAAGGCCATAGACCAGGGGTCTTCAACGTTTTTCAGGCCAGGGACCCCCAAACAGATGGCGAACTGGGCCAGGGACCCCCTACTATATATACGGCATAGAATTGTGTTTTATATTAAATTGAGCTTAGTGTCATGTATAAACATTGCTACTCTGTTATGGTACATCCAATACAAGGAAATAATACACAGGTTAATACTGTATTTTCTTACTTTATTTTTTATTTTAAAGATGGGCCAGATAGGCCCTATGAGGTGGATGTGCTACTGCAATTTTTAAACACAACTTGCATGTAACACAGGCCTATTAAGATCGTTCACTGATTCAACCAAAAAACAAGTGCAAGGGAGAGAGTGGCTGTGCTTCTGGTTGATATGAGTGATCCGGTGCCTAGCTACCATATGTTGCTGAATGCATGCATAGAATGATGCGTTTGCCTTTATTTCTCCATTCGCCATGTACGCATTAATGTGCTTTTTAAGACATCAAAGAGGGTGGAGGGACAAGGGAGAAATTGATTGGGGAAAAATGAAAAAATATATTGTTTTTAAAAATATTAAAATATAAAATGATATTATTTTAAAGTGAAGTCAAAAGATTTCGTGACCCCCCTGCAGTACCTCCCTCTCTCTGCCATAAACCATTCAATTGAAGAGACATTATTGCTGATTAGAGACTGATCAAATCTTGTTATGACATTATGAAAACGTAAGTTAAACTGGATCTCTGTATACCCAAATGCCAGCCTAACCATATTCTCATTTCTATCATTATTCCAAAACAACTATATAGAGCAGGGGTCGGCAACCCGCGGCTCCGGAGCAACATCTTTGATCCCTCTGATGCAGCTCAGTACAGCGGTCCCTCGTTTATCACGGGGGTTACGTTCTAAAAATAACCCACGACAAATTTTACAATTATTCTCCATGTTTTAAGGCTGTAAACGCCTCACCGCATACGTTCTACACTTTTCTCAGACTGGAATTAACGTTTTCTCATATTTCTCTCTTGTTTAAACACTCAAACGTTCGTAGATTTTCAACAAAAAAGCACAGTATTGGAGAACGAAACCAAAGTGTATTTCGTGTGTATGTTACAGTTCTTATGACAGCTTCACTGTGGCGGGTTTTGTCGGGGAGAAATCTTGCAAACATACAGCACTTCAGAGTTACACTGCGATCGAACATTTATTATAAATCTGGCAAACTGAACGCATTCTGTACAGGAAACACGGAGGAGAATGACTGACGAATCAGCAAAGGTCTACAGTCCTTTAGCCAATCAGGATGCAGAAATGCACGTTGATACACTATTAAAAAAAATTGGAATTAAACAAATCTGCGAAACAGCGAGGCCACGAAAGGTGAACCATGATATAGCGAGGGACCACTATTTATTAATTAAAATGTATTTTATTTTAGTTCATTCATTTTCAAAATGTAATAATATGGCACAAAGGCAAAAAAAGACCTTATATGCAGTGTTATTTCATTTTAAATTTCAAAAGGGTTTTGTGGCTCCCAGTGTTTTCTTTACGATGTGAAACGGGTCCAAATGGCTCTTTGAGTGGTAAAGGTTGCCGACCCCTGATATAGAGTATGTCACTGTTTTTTTTCTACAACAAACTATTTTCTTGTAACCTGGAACACAATTTTACATATTTTGTAAAATTGACTTTTATGAGCTTTATTATCATTAACTTGAATTTTATTTCAGTTGATTGATTGTTAATCCATCCTCTGCTTTTCACTCTGAATTTTATTTTTTAAACTCCAGCTCATACATATGTTTACAAAATGCCACATAGACATTTTTTCAACAATAAAAAAGTAAGTGACAATTTGCTGTTTACCAGTGAAATGCCATTATGAAGAGGGGAAGCACATCACTTCTGCAGTTCGTTTTAACAGGAAGTAAATGGACATGTTTCTATTATATTATTATTAAGCAGTTTTGGGTCAGCAATGTGGTTTACGATGGACAAAATGTCAATATACTTGCTATACTTAAATACCTAAGAAAGCATACTGTGTTTTAGCAGCTATGAAGGAATGAATTAAAATTATATATCATTGTGAGAGTAAATACATTTTTATGCATGTGTTGCCATAATTGTCATAGGTCTCAAAATACAATTTATGAGGACTGGCTAACACAAAGGTGTAAAGTGACTGTCTTGAATGTGTAAGACAAATGCACCCAGAGCTCCTAAAGTATGTGGTGAAAAAATGATGAGTCTTTTAGTAAAGAAAAGTGCTTTTCCTGCAATATCATTTAGATGTTTAAGCAAATAAGACCATGATGTAAGCACTGGGTAATAATTATGTGGAACTCTGAAGAGTGGTTCATTGGTGGACAGAAAGGCCAAAGTCCAAACCTAATTAATGAATCTAGTAGTTTAACATTTTTGCAGTTGGTCTAGACTGACCAGGAGACAATTTCCCCAAGGTCATTACCAGGTCATCGTGTAAATATAAATATAGTAATAATACAAATAATAAAT
This sequence comes from Paratrypauchen microcephalus, assembly GCA_036785185.1. Lineage (NCBI taxonomy): Eukaryota > Metazoa > Chordata > Actinopteri > Gobiiformes > Gobiidae > Paratrypauchen > Paratrypauchen microcephalus. The sequence goes on along the minus strand of JAVJIX010000013.1, from coordinate 6,678,460 downwards.
GGTTGATGATAATTAATTTTAATTAATTCGTTGACTTGTTGAACTCTTACTATCATTGTTGTATAATTTTTAGGACTGTGGTCTGCCACTAAATGATGAGGAGGGCCACCGCTGTTATCCTCTGGAGGGCCACCTCCTGTGTCACAGCTGCCACATCCAGAAGCTGCAGTCCCAGGTCCCAGGCTCTCCTCCTCCCAGCAGCTACCCTCTCCATGTCACAGAACTGTGAGGACCAACTCCACCCTGCTACACAGAAGATTTCCAGTTAAAGTCTATGTAGTTTTTGACTGGATGGTCCTACCACAGCTGTCACATGATGGGACAGGGAAAAGGGTCCTGATTCCTCCATGGGGAGTGTGATCCCTCTAAAGCATGTGGACTCACCCAAAGGCCCATGATGACGCCAAGGCTCCTGACCCTCTGTCTTCAAAGTGGATGCTTTTGAGTCAGAGAAGAAATTACAGACCATCCTTCTTTTCTTATATCACAGTCCCAACAGTGTTGTGTAAAAGCTGTATGGACCAGACAGGCCCTGGGTGACCATGCTGTGCCTTCAGAGCTGGCTCTCTTTAACAGCACAATGAACTGCTAGCATAATGCTCTTACGCCCAATAACAGTAGCACAAGTCGCACTGCCACAAAGATGACAACCGACTGACATTCCCTAAGAGACTTCAGAGATTCACATGCTGTGTCTTAATAATATTATTAAAAAAGAAAAGCCTAGAAGCACATAGATTGTCTTTTTATATAAAAAAAATATATAAACTATATATTTGCAGATGTTTCCACATAAAAACTTTGTTTCCTTCTCAAAAAGACATTGTAAATGATGTGTATCCTGTGGTACTGGGGTCCCTTCAGGACACATGCTATTTTAGTCTGTCTGATATTCAGTGTGATAGAGGCCTGTCAGAGCAGTGCCAACATTTTTAGCTTAAGTTAATTGTAAGAACAAACTGAGAACACTACACCAATGCATTATTTTCTGTTATTGGCTATCCAGCATTGGATAGATCTGCTCTATGTTCATTTTCATACTGATTTTCTATCAAGAAAGCATTGATAAAAATGACTAGCCACAATGTCTTAAGAGGTCTGTTTTTATCTGGCTCCAATCTGCCATTGGTTTTATTTGCTGCTGTGGGACAGAAGGTAGTGGCTGGTTCCACCCACATTTCCAGAGAGTCCTACTTATTATCTGTTGGTTGTTGTGAGAGTGTATGCTATTTTGTAATGAGTGTATGTGTTAATATGCAAGACAAAAACTACACAAGAGGATAAAAAACTTGAAACTTTGAGTGGTGATGGTGATTGAAAAAAGAATCTAATTTTTTGAAGGGCTGTGACTGGCAATACAAGATTCTTCTTAAAGAAATGTTTGAAGGAAACTTTTGAATAGCAGAAAGCACTCTTAAAGAAGACATGTTTATTGTTAAACTTTAACATATGTAAATTATGATTTTACATTTTGTTCATCATAAATGTCAATATTGAAAACCGCTTCATAGTGGAAGCAGGTTGCAGGTCCACTGACTTTCTGTCAGGCTCACTGCAGAATGGATAGGCTCTGCCTCTTCATAATAGAATTTCACCATAGCAGCAGCAGATTTCCATGTGTTTTTATTGTAGAAAATGGCTGTGACATTTTGGACTCCTGTATGACATGGGGTCTGTTTTTTTTTTTTTAATAGACGCAACTAAGTACAGAGCAGTGAGATAGGCATTAAGTGAGAGCAGACATTTTCTGAGCACTCGTGCGTCAAATGCAGGACAATACAGGATTACTTAAACATGCTTGAATCATTCGAACTACATTTCATGAGTAAGTTCATGATGAGGGAACACCGTTATAACAAGGTTAAAAGTACATTAATAATAATATGTCTCGTTTAACGTTTATATGCTGACCTCTTGATCCCAGATATGTGTAATATTGTAAAAATGTCTGTGTATGCTTGTGAGTGTGGCAGGACCATGGTACAAGCACTCACTGTATTCAGTGGGCAGCTCTGCTTCCAGTGAATTGACCCCAACATGTCTACTATGTCTACTAAAATGCAGCATTTTGCTGTATTCCAGTCATTGACCTCCGATGCATCATACATATTTTAAAATGTGGTATCTGGTGCTATATAATTGTTAAATGATAATCATTTACAAACCTCTCTTTTGTCTTAGGTCTCAATAATGCTACTGAATGTGTAAAATAATTAGACTGAAACAGGCTATACGAAAGTACTGTCATTTATGTTGCAAGAACTTGTCGAATGTAATAATAGTGTTTATCTCGTGACATTTATTTGTAAAGTAACATGGAAAAGGTGAGACGTTCCCCTCATCTAGGGTTGGCAATATTGATGACAAAAATGAGTATACCCCTATATCTATTCAATGATCAGACATGGCAGTCTATCAGAAATGTGCTAGAACATGCCATTAAATGTCTTGAGGATTGAGGTTCAAATATCGCACAAACCATTAATGAACTGTAAAAAGTGCAGACATATCCTTAATTTAAAAGATTACACTGCAGGTTTCTGTTGTTTTTATTTATTATGATGTGTTTTGATCTCCAAAACAGCCATTTTACTATGTACTAGGGCTCTTCTGATGTGTGCTGCCTGAAAGATTACACTGGCTTTTTCTGAACAAAAAACAGGGACCAGAGTGTATCCTCTATAGTTTTATTATGTCACATTTTATGTGTTTTTATTAGAGCACACTGCTAATTGCCCCATACATGAAAGGGTTACTTTATTTTCTGGTGGAAATAATTTAGAAAGAAGGGCACTGCTTCCTCTATCATCCATAATGGTCATATATTTTGTATAGCTGTATTTTGACTATAACTAGGTGGTTCATAAAAACGAACCTAGATCTATTTATCTAAACATAAAAAGTTATTTAATGTATTAAAATCGGGATGTATCGTTTAACTATAGATGTCATAATCTGCTTTTTCAATAAAGTGGTTTTCTAGCTAACTGCAAAAAAACTGTCTTTTTTTAATTTTTTTTTTAACTTATTCTACCAACAGACTTGTCCAGTGGTCTTATGTAGAAAAATACAGCAAACATTCTCCCCAAAACATCAAAGTGGATGTGTATCAGTATTGAAGTATGAATGTTTCCTGAGCATATGTCTGGACATTCAAATAGCTCAGGCAGCATCTTAATGCTTCATGAACAATGTTTTAAGAAGACATGGAACTGCTCAAAAGAGTTGCAACATATGGTGCAACATAAAACAATGGTTCCAATTGTAGAACCCTGTGGAACTTTTTGCCTCACCTTCAAGGAAATGGATTATGGACATAAGTCACTAATTGAATCTATAACAGTCTCTATATAGTATATCCCTATTGCAGGTAGGCCTACAAAAACAATAAAGCTGATGTAAATTGAGACTGGAGATGTAAGGTGCAGTGCGTTGAAGAATAGTCTGCGAAGTTCTGCTGTGAGCTAAACAGTGGTATTCAGTGTGTGGAGCTGATCTCTGGTGTAGGCTGACAGCTTGGTGAGTTTGGGCACAAAGCTGCCTTTATGTTAGCAAGGTTCCACCCAGTGACACAGCGAGCCGGAGAGGCAGAGGAGCCGGGGGGACTGGCTGGGAGGTGAGCTCTGTTACACAGCACAAAAGAGCACCTTCGGTCCAAAGGACACCGATTCCACCATTGCCAGGAAGTTAGTGAAAATATATTTGCTGCAGGATTACCTCATTCGTAATCTTTGGTTACCAATGCTCCCCTTTATTAATGTGTCCTATCCTGGATTAATTAGGGCCCGAGCACCGAAGGTGCGTAGGACCCTATTGTTGTTGCTTCGTTTCCGTATTATTATTATTATTATTATTATTATTATTATTATTATTATTATTCACACACGCTGGGGCAATTTTGAGCATGTTCCCATGCTTCAAAACGAATGTAACTATGCACAGGCATCACAAAGTGCGGCCAGTACGACCATAAAAAGACCCGCTCGCTAGCGCCCCCTAACACAATTTAAGTTGGGGCTGGCATACCGTTTAAGATAGCCGCATGCAATTTGGTATGGATGTGTATCTCAGTAAGACGAACAAAAAAGTCCATACAAAGGTAGGACCACGCCCAACAGGAAGTGAGATAATTGGGCTTTTGTGTGATTTTGTGTGATTTGACATACAATGGAATTTGAAATACTCCTCCTGAACCGTAACTCAGATGGGCGTAATTTTTGGTGTACATGAGCTCAAGACATTGGAGATGTTAAATTGCGAAGGGATTTTTGATATCTTGTAAGATGACAAAATGACGGCCTGATGAATTTTGCTACCATTTGAAAGTGCCAAATTCAATAGGAGGTGTGTCACCACTTCATTTAGCAGGGGTTTAAAAGCCTGGAACTCCATAGGCTTATGTATATTATGACTATGAATATTTTCAAGCAAATTAAATGGTACTTTGGCATAGCGCCACCATATGGTAGGCAAGTGAACTGCAAGAAAATACAGTAGCTTAGCCCCGTAAACGCAACCACACGAAATTTGGCATAGCCTTGTATATGATGAAGAGAAACATTTTTATGCAAATGAACTGCCCGTATGTCATAGCGCCACCATGTGGTAGACAAGGGAACTGTAAAAAAATGCACTGAAGCTGCTACTGTGCTTTAGATTGACATGACATCTTGTGCAGCTGAAAATACTTTGTATTGCTAGCATGGAGCATGCCCCCCCCACCCCCATAGGCCGCAGGTGCGAAGGCCCGACAACGCCGCTTGCGGCTTTAATTCTTATTAATATTAAATGTTTAATGTTTAAAACCCATAGCAATGCCCACAAAAGTGTGTAAAAGGAACTGTATGTAGCCTGCGCTCACTGTTTTAACAAAGGTACTATAATCACAACTGAATTTGGGCTGCCAGTTTTTTTGGATAGTTCATGCCTCATGCGACAGCTTAGAGACTTCCTAGCACTCATTGCCTGTAGATACTGGAGTTTAGGTAAGGATTCAGATCAGAGAGAATAATTTAATTTTAGATTTAAACCAACTGGATTTCAGCATTGAAAATGGCAACTCAACTGAAAGTACCTCATATCTGGGGACACAAGTCAAGTTTATGAAATAAAAAATAAAAAAAACTAAATCTAACGAAAGTGAAAACTAACTGGTGAACATATAACTGTATATAACTGTTCTTTTAGGTTATAAGTTCACCAATTAATTTTCACTTTTGTTAAAAAAAAAGACACATGGATTTATCTGCAATATAATACAAATTGCTGCATGGTTGTGTAAACACATTGCCATGTTTTTAAACAAATTGATCTTCTATGAACTCCAGGCAGAGTGAATTATTAATTCTCATAAAACAATGGTGGAGACTGAGAGTACATTTGTTTTTCTTCTTTGTTTCTCTGGGATGTTCAGGGGATGTTGAATGAGTTCTAAATGCTGAGCCATGCTGTGGGAAACAGCAGAATAATATATTATCTTACTTCCCAACACAACATAGATATGAAACCATTTTGTGTTGCAGAAGATGGGTACTTCAAATAAAACAAATGCCCTTCTATAATAAGGTGACTTCAACCTTAGGACTGAATGTTTCTGACATGTATGTTTGTGATGAATTTCTGACTCTGAATGTCAGGTCAGGTGTACTAACAAAGGGCAAATAGTAACCTGCAACGCAATTGGGTCCAAATGTGAATGAGAAGGGATGAGGAGAGGCATGCAGCCTAACACAGGGATCTGGTCATCCAGATCCTTTGCAACCCCCCAGGGGCTGTGGTTGGATGAATGTTCAGGCTATATGTACTTTAAGCTTTAAATAAATCCAGCTGCCATGGGAAAAAATTGACTTGCTATTTTCATGGATGGCTTGTTCTATTCTTATCTCCTCCAGCAGAACAGTTATGTTACGTGTGATGGCACAGGGATAAGCAAACTTACATCATCTAGCTGTATATATGGACTGATTTAATTTAGTTTAGTTTATTTTAGTTTAATCTAAAGTGATGAGCAGTGGTTTGTGAGTGGCAAACTTGGTGCAATAGGCCCAATACCAGTTCAGTCTGACACCACCATGAACTTGGGACGGCACAATCACTGCAGCAGGGGGTGACATTGCTATGGCAACCACTGCACAAGGCCAATTCTGGACCCTACTTTCAAACTTGAATGGACCAAAGAAAGGACAAAAATGAATGAGAAGTTCAACCAATAAAGCATGAAGTGGAATGTGAGTGTATGCATAGCCATTGTTCGGAAAACTCACAGGACCTATTTCATGCTTTCTTACTGCACTTTGAGATAGCTTTCAAAGAAAAATACCCTTTTATTGCTACTCGAAATTTGTCTTAACCATTTCTTTTGTGTCACCAAAAATCTGACATCCCTATGCCACCATAAAGTCCTTTCAATACATTTAAGGTAACTATATTCTGTATCATGCCTAACAAGAAATAACATGGACAAGTTGAGCTTGCAGTAAAATATAGTTGCCTGGCAACCAAAAATAAAAACCATGCAGAGAAGAGGGGTCATCTAAGTTTCACATTGTGCTCATAAAATCTCTGCAATTGTACTTTGTGAGGAAGTTTGCAGACAGCAAGTTGCTAAAATGTATGAAAATTGTTGAAGTTACTGTAACAAATTAAACTCCAGATTCTATAGAAGAGAGCATTTATGCTGGGAAATATGCAACACAGAGTACTGATAGAAAATTAGGTTTTAGTGTTTGGACAGATTGCTTTTAAGTTCTGCTATGCAAACCAGATGCTGTGCAAGCCTGTGTTTGTTTTTTCTCTAAATGGATGTCTTTGAGTCAGGGGATTTGAGGGGAGCAACAGTGCACAATTTTGACCTTTGTCCCTTTGTTCCATTAGATAAATGTTACAGTGTGCTTAGTGATGGCGATATCTGGCTTTCTTATGCCCTCTAGTGACAGAAAGCAGTGACTGTTCAGTCAGTGCATTGTGCATTAAACTTGTAGAGCCAGAAATTTCAATTTTAATTTTCTTCTCTTATCTCTGTTATTCAAAGTGCAAACCAGCAAACAAAGAAAAATGTAAGCCAATGTGTTGCAAACTGTAGGATGGAGCAGCTGCCTTTTTGTGGAGCTGAAAACATTGTTGGAAAGGTTTTTGAGGCTTATGCAAAGTTTTTCTTGAGGAAGTTGATGAGTCCGTTGGTGGAGGAATCATGAGATTGGACCTCTTTAGAGTCCTGCAATTCAGGTTCAATCTTCTTAGCCAGTTGTTTGCCTAGCTCCACACTAAAAAGGTCAAACAGAGTGTTAAAATGGAAAAAGATTAAGTTAAGTTCTGTGCAGGCTAAAATCTAAGTATATGATTTTAACTTACCCCCACTGGTCAAAACTGTTAATCTCCCACATTACACCCTGGACAAAGATCTTGTGCTCATACAGTGCTGCAACACAGTAGGTTCCCACATATTTTTGACTTGCAAACTTCAAAATGTCGGTTCAGTTGTGATTGCTTATGGTGGGTGTTGGTTACCTATAAGTGCTCCAAGGGTGTACGGGGTGAGCGTTTTGAAAATGATTGAATTTGTTGGTCGGTTTCCTTGGAATACCTGGATGATAAATCATGATCATTTTAATCTGTGAGGAAGATCTAATTTAATGTTTGATGCATATTATTTATTTCAGTCCAACACTGCAAAACCATTTTACATGCTGAGGATTATCATGGGGCAAGGAAAGGTTATGTAGATGTTTTACTCTTGTTTTATTCCACATTTCTCCTGATCTGAATACTTACCCTTTGCTATTAATTCTTTTACTTACAAAACCCTAAACCAGAAGTGTCTTTTACTAACTTTATGTGGTAAGATCTTGTCCAAATCCTCTCCACTGAGTCCACTGGTCTCCAGCTCCTTCCTGGCCTCTTCAGTGGTTTTGCCTCTCATCAGAGCCTCTGTTTGGGCAAGGAAATTTGCCAACAGGATCTGTAAGTACGAGGTGTGTATTAAAGGCAATGTAATAAAAATGTAACATTTTCTGACAACATAACTACCTTATGGTGCAGGCTGTTCCTGATCGGGTGCTGAGACTGAGCAGGGATCAGAAAGTCAGACGGCACCATACGCGTTCCTAAAGTGTTGATAGTTGATAGTGAGAAGAGTAAACAAGACTCTCTTCCTTTCTCTCCATCACTCCTTTTCTACCTCCCTCTCTTTGCCCTTCCCTTAAAACATGTCTTACAAATAAAATAAGCTGGTTAAAACCGCACAATGAAAGCTTCGTCTTGAAACCAAGTACAAAACACACTGTAAGAAACTCATATATTTAAACATATATTATTATTATTATTATTAATTATTATTAACATATACACTCAACAAAAATATAAACGCAACACTTTTGTTTTTGCTCCCATTTTTCATGAGATGGACTTAAAGATCTAAAATTCATTCCAGATACACAATATTACCATTTCTCTCAAACATTGTTCACAAATCTGTCTAAATGTGTGATAGTGAGCACTTCTGCTTTGCTGAGATAATCCATCCCACCTCACAGGTGTGCCACGTCAAGATGCTGATCTGACATCATGATTAGTGCACAGGTGTGCCTTAGACTGCCCACAATAAAAGGCCACCCCGAAATGTGCTTTTTTAAATTTATTTATTTTTTTGCTTTATTGGGGGTCTGGAGACTCAGAACCAGTCAGTATCTGGTGTGACCACCATTTGCCTCATGCAGTGCAACACATCTTCGCATAGAGTTTATCAGATTGTCAATTGTGGCCTGTGGAATGTTGGTTCACTCCTCTTCAATGGCTGTGCGAAGTTGCTGGATATTAGTGGGAGCTGGTACACGCTGTCGTATGCGCCAGTCAAGCACATCCCAAACATGCTCAATGGGTGACATGTCCGGTGAGTATGCTGGCCATGCAAGAACTGGGACATTCTCAGCTTCCAAGAATTGTGTACAGATCCTTGCAACATGGGGCCGTGCATTATCTTGCTGAAACATGAGGTGATGTTGATGGATGTATGGCACAACAATGGGCCTCAGGATCTCATCACGGTATCTCTGTGCATTCAAAATGCCATCAATAAAATGCACCTGTGTTCTTCGTGCATAACAGATGCCTGTCCATACCATAACCCCACCACCACCATGGGCCACTCGATCCACAACATTGACATCAGCAATGCGCTCACCCACACGACGCCACACGCTGTCTGCCATCTGCCCTGAACAATGTAAACCGAGATTCATCCGTGAAGAGAACACCTCTCCAACGTGCCAGACGCCATCGAATGTGAGCATTTGCCCACTCAAGTCTGTTATGGCGACGATCTGGAGTCAGGTTAAGACCCCGATGAGGACGACGAGCTTCCCTGAGACGGTTTCTGACAATTTGTGCAGAAATTGTTTGGTTATGCAAACCAATTGTTTCAGCAGCTGTCTGAGTGGCTGGTCTCAGACGATCTGGGAGGTGAACCTGCTGGATGTGGAGGTCCTGGGCTGGTGTGGTTACACGTGGTCTGCGGTTGTGAGGCCGGTTGGATGTACTGTTATATTCTCTGAAACGCCTTTGGTGTGTGTATGGTGGAGAAATGAACATTAAATTCACAAGCAACAGATCTGGTTGACATTCCTGCTGTCAGCATGCCAATTGCACGCTCCCTCAATGCTTGTGACATCTGTGGCAGTTTGCTGTGAGACAAAGCTGCACATTTCAGAGTGGCCTTTTATTGTGAGCAGTATAAGGTACACCTGTGCACTAATCATGATGTCAGATCAGCATCTTGATGTGGCACACCTGTGAGGTGGGATGGATTATCTCAGCAAAGCAGAAGTGCTCACTATCACACATTTAGACAGATTTGTGAACAATGTTTGAGAGAAATGGTAATATTGTGTATCTGGAATGAATTTTAGATCTTTAAGTCCATCTCATAAAAAATGGGAGCAAAAACAAAAGTGTTGCGTTTATATTTTTGTTGAGTGTACATTTAAACATTTGCTGCCACGGCCTCCATTTTCCACTGCTACGGCGACGATATTCAACTTTACATAACCACCAAACCCATCAACTCCACAACTCACTCTTCCCTCACCCACTGCCTCTCTGAAATCAAAACATGGATGCAACACAATTTCCTAAAACTAAACTGTGACAAATCCGACTTAATCATTATTGGCCCCAAAAACATCACCAAATCCACTCAAGACTTCAGCCTGACCATAGACAACGCAACCCTCACTCCATCCCCACTCATCCGAAACCTTGGCATTCTTTTTGACACTACACTCTCATACCAACAACACATAAACTACATAACCCGGACTGCTTTCTTTCATCTCAAAAACATTGCACGACTCCGCCCATCCCTTTCTTTCTCTGCTGCTGAAACCCTCATTCATGCATTCATCACCTCTCGAATCGACTACTGCAATAGCCTTTTCTATGGTCTACCCTCCAAAACTCTCAACAAACTCCAATACATTCAAAACTCTGCTGCCCGCCTCCTCACCCACACCCGCTCCCGAGACCACATCACTCCTGTCCTCCAAAACCTCCACTGGCTCCCCATCCCTCAGCGTATCCAATTCAAAGTCCTCCTCCTGACCCACAAAGCCCTCCATAACCTGGCTCCATCATACCTCTCTGACCTTCTGCACCGCCACACCCCATCCCGCTCCCTCCATTCCTCCGACACCAACCTCCTGTCCCTCCCCTACAGGACCAAGCTCCGAACCTGGGGTGACAATGGAGAACCATTGCTGCCCCCACCCTCTGGAACTCACTCCCACAACCTATCCGTGACTGCTCTGACCTCCCCACCTTCAAAAAATTGCTCAAGACTCACCTTTTTAAAACTGTCAACCAGACTATATTTCTACATATAAATGTTTTTATACCCCACTTTACTGAACTGTATTTTAAACGTTCTTGTTTCAAAAATATGGCACGTTTTACAACAGATCCCTCTGTAAAAGCCTTTCTAAATTAACCTTGGCTTTAACCAACGTAAAATGCACAGATCAAGTTTTTTTTTTTTTAATTGTTACCTGCCATGTCAGTTTAAAGTGGATGAATGGTGTTATGTTTACCCTGATGGATAAGCTGATAAAAGGCGTGCTGTCCATTGGTTCCAGGCTCTCCCCATACTATGGGTCCAGTGTGGTAGTTGACACGAGACCCATGGTTAGTGATGTACTTCCCATTGGACTCCATGTCTCCCTAATAAATCCAGTTTACATGTCACATTTTCAAAACACATTTCCTTTTATTAAAATTCAGCACGGTACAAACCTGTTGGAAGTATGCCGTGAAGCGGTGCATATATTGGTCATAGGGCAACATGGCATGAGTTTCAGCATGGAAAAAGTTGATGTACCAGATTCCCAGCAAAGCCAGAAGGACCGGGGCATTCTTATTGAGAGGAGCAGTGCGGAAGTGATTATCCTGAAGGTGAGACAGAAAATAAACAGTGTAACCTACAGAAAATAGGACTGACTCTCGTTAAACACTGCATTTGTTATCCAGCCCCACCATCCAGTGAGCTCCTGACAGAAGCTTCTCGAAGTTTTCAAAACCTGTTAATGACAGATAATAATGTCAGTTTAGTTATTTATACTTTTAATCACCCCTAAGTTATTATTTATGTGTATTAGTATAAATATATTGTGTACATTGTCACTTACCAATATGGAGAGCAATGGACATACCAATTGCTGACCATAAAGAAAAACGACCACCAACCCACTAAAAAGCAACAGCAGAAGAGCAGCAGAAGAATAGTTATTCTTTGTCAAAGAATAAGAATTCAATCTCATAGTCTGCATCTAAAACTGGCCAATAGATCGCGTTCATAGTCTACAATTAGGAGGGTAGGAGCCTAGAACTTTAAAATGGAAAACCCACAAACACTGAAGCATGTGAATGTGAATGCAAGCTTGTAAATATATTTAAATAATATGTGATTATTATATACTCAACAAAAATATAAATGCAACACTTTTGATCTAAGATCTAAAATTCATTCCAGATACACAATATTACCATTTCTCTCAAACATTGTTCACAAATCTGTCTAAATGTGTGATAGTGAGCACTTCTGCTTTGCTGAGACAATCCACCCCACCTCACAGGTGTGCCACATCAAGATGCTGATCTGACATCATGATTAGTGCACAGGTGTGCCTTAGACTGCCCACAATAAAAGGCCACCCCGAAATGTGCATTTTTTTCTTTATTGGGGGTCTGGGGACTCAGAACCAGTCAGTATCTGGTGTGACCACCATTTGCCTCATGCAGTGCAACACATCTTCTTCGCATAGAGTTTATCAGATTGTCAATTGTGGCCTGTGGAATGTTGGTCCACTCCTCTTCAATGGCTGTGCGGTGCTGGATATTAGTGGGAGCTGGTACACGCTGTCGTATACGCCGGTCAAGCACATCCCAAACATGCTCAATGGGTGACATGTCCGGTGAGTATGCTGGCCATGCAAGAACTGGGACATTTTCAGCTTCCAAGAATTGTGTACAGATCCTTGCAACATGGGGCCGTGCATTATCTTGCTGAAACATGAGGTGATGTTCACGGATGTATGGCACAACAATGGGCCTCAGGATCTCATCACGGTATCTCTGTGCATTCAAAATGCCATCAATAAAATGCACAGGTGTGTTCTTCGTCCATAACAGAGGCCTGCCCATACCATAACTCCACCACCACCATGGGCCACTTGATCCACAACATTGACATCAGCAAAGCGCTCACCCACACGACGCCACACACGCTGTCTGCCATCTGCCCTGAACAATGTAAACCGAAATTCATCCGTGAAGAGAACACCTCTCCAACGTGCCAGACGCCATCGAATGTGAGTATTTGCCCACTCAAGTCTATTACGGCAGTGATCTGGAGTCAGGTTAAGACCCCGATGAGGACGACGAGCATGCAGTTGAGCTTCCCTGAGACGGTTTCTGACAGTTTGTGCAGAAATTGTTTGGTTATGCAAACCAACTGTTTCAGCAGCTGTCCAAGTGGCTGGTCTCAGACGATCTTGGAGGTGAACCTGCTGGATGTGGAGGTCCTGGGCTGGTGTGGTTAGACGTGGTCTGCGGTTGTGAGGCCGGTTGGATGTACTGCCATATTCTCTGAAACGCCTTTGGAGACGGCTTATGGTGGAGAAATGAACATTCAATTCACGAGCAACAGATCTGGTTGACATTCCTGCTGTCAGCATGCCAATTGCACACTCCCTCAATGCTTGTGACATCTGTGGAATTTTGCTGTGAGACAAAACTGCACATTTCAGAGTGGCCTTTTATTGTGAGCAGTATAAGGCACACCTGTGCACTAATCATGATGTCAGATCAGCATCTTGATGTGGCACACCTGTGAGGTGGGATGGATTATCTCAGCAAAGCAGAAGTGCTCACTATCACACATTTAGACAGATTTGTGAACAATGTTTGAGAGAAATGGTAATATTGTGTATCTGGAATGAATTTTAGATCTTTAAGTCCATCTCATGAAAAATGGGAGCAAAAACAAAAGTGTTGCATTTATATTTTTGTTGAGTGTAATAAAAATCAATATTCCTGTATGCTTTGCATATCCATGTATTATCTTTATAACTACATGTACTTTGATGACCTTTGATGCAACCCAGCCTTTACAGTAACCTGTGCAAGAGAGAAGGTCACTCCCAATAATAACTGTGCTGCAAGCAGCTGCTGGCCAATGACTCTGTTCCACAGACTTCAGAGGTCATAAGTCAGGGCTATTTTTAGCATGAATGTGGACTCGTAATAGAGTGGATATGCAGGTCTGCTGTATTATAGAGCACTCACGTCCCAGAACTCAAACATGTTTTCTGTGTCAATGCCGAAATCCTTCACTTTGGGCTAAGGACACACAAAATTAAAAGATGAGCTGTGATTACATAAATGCCCAAAGGTGCACAATGACTATAATAGCTTACAGCATTTGTAGACAGAGCCACAAAGTGCTTGGCAACAGCACCTTTCTATGGAACAACAGGAAAACATTTTTAATTTAATTTAATATTTTAATTTAATCGCATTCTTTTAGAATACTCACATCTTTGGCATGTTCAAGGAACCATGCTTTTGCAGACTCCGCATTAGTAATGGTCTCCTGTGTGGTGAATGTCTGAATAAAAAGTACAATTATTATTTAATATTGACAAATTAAATTGCAAACTGGTAAGTAATTGGACATATTTTGTCAATGTTAAATTAACCTTTTTATATTTTGATACAAAAGTGCCAAATCGTTTGAAAGCTCTTAAAGCCATGCAGCAAACTGAACTTCAGGAATACCTTGGATGCAATGATGAAAAGGGTAGTCTCCGCATTGAGCTTAGCCAGTGTTTTGGCAATATGTGTCCCATCAATGTTGGACACAAACCACACTTGTGGACCATCTTTTGCATAAGGCTTGAGCGCCTCAGTCACCATGAGAGGACCCTACAACATAGAAGGCTATTACGCTTTATATCATGGCATCTGAAAAAGAAGCAATAAGTATAAATGCACTTACAAGGTCAGATCCTCCAATCCCAATGTTGACAACATCTGTAATGGTCTTTCCAGTATAGCCTTTCCACTGTCCACTACGAACTCTCTGTGAGAGAAACCCATAACCACCACAACAATTCTATAATACACTATTTCTTTTACAATCTGACATTGCACAGAATCTGTATTTTTTTACATGACAGAAGCCCTTCATCTTCTCCAAAACTTTGTTCACTTCTGGCATCACATCTTTACCATCGACCATGATGGGCTTGTTGCTTCGGTTCCTCAAAGCCACATGGAGCACAGCACGTCCCTGTACCCCCAGAAGATAATTTTAACACTTCAAAGTAAACAGTAAATTTTACACCTTTGTGTTCAAAACCAGGTGGCTACCTCTGTGAAGTTGATCCTCTCACCAGTAAACATCTTCTCTCGAGCAGCTTCAATTCCTCGTGAGTGACCCTATAATCAAAGCACATTTTAAAGAGACGTTACAATTAAGCCAAGGAAACATTGTTGAGTTATCTGAAAATTTTTTTTAACATACCAGATCAATCAACATTTTCATAACTTCATCTGTGATGAGATTTTTAGAGTAATCAAGAAGAATGTCCCCATCTCCTGTGTTTAGTGTTAAGCTGCTCAAACAGACAATAATACTATATCACTGTTTTATAGACTACTGAGGATATGTTGTTAGTGTCAGTGTGTGCATTTATGTTACAACATTGGTAAACAGTAAATACAGTAAATACCTGAACTTGTTGAATCTCTCTTTGTCACTCTCAAACAAGTGCCTCATGTTAAGGTTGAGTGCATGAGCAGTGTACCAGTCTTGCAGTTTGTGGAAGTTTGGGTCGTGCGTGAGCCCCATGATGACAGTACAGTCTTGCTTGCTGTGCTCCAAAATCCAGACTGAGTAGTGCAGAGCTGGACAGAGAAATATTTATGAAGGACATTCAGACTGTATCTTTCAGTGCCCCTCCTACAAGAGACACGCAACCCAAGTGCTGTGCAATGGATCAAAGCCTAACCTACTATAACCACAGGCAATGCAAAACCTAATGTAATTAATGTAATTGTAATAAATATACATACATATGTAAAGGAAAATCTGCTAAATTCTGTATAATACCAATCCTAAAATGTGTTAACGTTTTACCAAAAACTTGGTAGTAAATTTAATTGGCAAGCAAACCGTTATTAACTACGTAAAAATAAATTAAATGCCCATTTTACAGTGTTTCATTAGGCCTAAATCTTGATCTGAATCGATTTTTTAAAAATGAAATGAAGGCTTATTACGATCTCTAGTGATTGTTAGTTTACACGCCATGTGTAATAGCTTCTATTTGACACTAGAGGGCATACAAAGCTGACGAGTCTGTCTTAACGCTATCTAAGAGCGACATCATCTTCCACTAACTGTTAACTAACTCAATTTGATAAAGAGTTAAGTAAAATATGAAAGGGCGAAATAAAGATGTATGAATACATAAGATAAATGATGCCTTCTGTTGAATTAATTTCATGTTTGCTTCCTCTCCTGCCGTAGGTTTTACTACGAAGGAGTCGCCGGATGTGTTGATCTTTCACTGACGCCATCTCAACTGTGCTCAGAGACGGGGATACGCTGTCAAGAGAGGGTGGATGCCTAGAGCTGGTAAGCGACGTCCCTACTAACTTAAACGTGAACATTTTTCTGGTTTGTTGCATTTACCGTCTTTGCTTGCGGTGGCTGTGGTGATCACCGATCGGGTTCCGTCGTTAGTTGCCATTGGGCCGTTTACGTTTGTTGAGGCTTTCGCTACGTTTATAGCCGTGTCGCAGAGAGCTAGCTGAGCAGCTAGCGTTAGCATACGTAGCTCTGCAGCCTGTAGCTTGTTCATCAGCGAAAACAGACAGATGCATCCCTCATCACACCCACTGATCACTCAATTGTGCATTTTCACATGTATGTAACTGTTGTATCACACTGGCAGTGATCGCCAATGTTACTCGGTATACGCACGCTTCCATCGCATGATTTTTGTTCTGATATATTTAGCAGCTGGAAACGGCTGTCCGCCTCTTAAAGTAAAGGGCGAGCGGTCATGTTTTCCCTGTTCAAATAACCGTGCTTGTTTGGGTGTACGGTATGCATTACCTCAAGTGGGACTTCGTTAAGTAATTGGCTTTGAAAATGGGTTAATGGGCTTTAGATGTTAGACGCGCCGACCCGAGACTGCCCGATAGCCTACTGGAGGCTAATCATTTGTTCACCTTAAAAAGTCCACATCGTTTACGGAATTGCACGTGAAGCCCAAGTGAGACATAAATAAATGTGTCAACTTGCCCGATTATAAACCGCAATAACCCGCCAGCATTCACTATCTATGGATATAGATACTTGGGATTTATAAATGTAGCATTAATGCTTTAACATCCCTTATTGACCATACTGTCCTATCGGAAAAACTGCTTCCACGTCGTAAAAACATTCAGAGCGTCAAGGGTTTTATTTACAGTAACTGCGACATACCGTTCCTATTTCGCTTAGGAGTTTCGATGAAACCATCCAACTGCACTTGCGGGAATTCTCCCTCACCTTCCCACTAAATAGTGATCACAATATTTAACTTCATTTGTGTTGTTCCTTTTGTTTTTACAAACTGCCTAGTATAATGGTAAGATGCAAGCACTAGATGTGTTGTTACATGATGTCTGTTGCATTTCCAAGCGATGGCCCCAGAATAGTAGTGCTGTCTGATAACCTATAGAACAGCATCAGGTTCCTACTATAGATAGAGCTAGAGGTGTTGTAATCTAATCTCTTCTGCTTTTCAAAGAAATTTTGCCTAGTTCTAGTGAAAACTGTTTACCAAAATACCATACTATCTACTAATTTGCAGTTATTTTGTTTATGTCCAACAATGTTACCTATCATTATGGCCATTAACTTTAAGCAGTTGATTATATTCATTTTTAAAATCAAATATGACATATCATGTTGCTTTAATAAATAACGTTGCCCCAAATCTGTCCCCTAGCATAGGCATTCACAGTCTAACAAGGAAGTTTCTCTTTTGGAATTTGGTCCAGTGTGTTTACTGTTAAGGTTTTTTCTTGTATTTGTAGCAGAAGCCAGTCAGAGGCCACCGGTATCATGTTCAGCAAGTACCTTTTATGTGATAAGACAATGGTATTGACAGTCTTATTGTCTGGTCTTCAGCAGAATAGTTTAACAAAATCACCTAACACACTATATATTATTTGGAATTTGGAATGATAGTTCTGCAAATCATAGCAATAATTTGAAACTTAATGTAAAGTTGTTTTTACTAATACTGTGATTTGTGGTACATAAGAAATTCCTTTTCTTGCACAATTCATCTATTCAGTAACTTTTTGAAACTTTTCTAAAAGTATTCAGACCATCTATAGCTGTGTTACACTGAAACAATTCATGCTGTGCTCTGCAAATTACTTTCATTTCAATGTCTTGTGCTCATCAGCTGTTTTGCTGCAGTTATGACTCCGCACAGTTTGTCAGTCCTCTGTCAGTTTTTGTCAACACATGACCTGCGCAGGATGCATGTGTGAGGAAATCCACAGTCACAAGACTGAGTGTGTTTGTGCTCCTATTGGGTGGAGTGGAGCCTACATAGTCCACTGATACTTCCTTTCAACAAAAGAGCTTTCTAGTGTTTCCCTTCTGCATTCTTTGAATCATACACACAAGCATCACACAAGGACTTGTGCTAGGGGGTGGGGTTAAACAGTCTATGGTATTATTAGGATTAGGAATTTCTGCAATTTCTCAAGCAAGGCCACTCTTCCTAAACTTTATCTGTAAAGCTGTAAGTTTGTAACATTTGGTTTTGGGTACACCAAAAAAAACTTGTTTGTCAAGTTTATTTAAAGCACATTATTGTTTGGTGTGTTGTTCTTTGTTAGCTCATTTAACACAATGTGTGTCTAAGTCTTGTATTGAATCAATATGATTAATAGTTCAGCTTGACATGTGTTGTTTACTTTTATTAAGCTGTGGACAAAAAACATGAGTGCATTGAGAAAGCGCCTCTGCTTGGCTGGCAGTCACTGGTTTCCTTGGAATTTGCTGCAATACACGATAGATGGCTCAAGACACAATAATATCACAATATGGCAACGTGACAATATATCGCACATGATATAACACTATTTTTTAAGAACTAATAACAGTATTCGTTAGGGATGCAAATTATCGGTTAATTCATTAACTGATAGTTGATTGACCTTATCGGTCGATTAACGATTAACTGATAAGCGGCGTTTTTCACCTGAATTTGAGTGTTTCAATAGGGTCTGTAAGAATATAAACTATAGTAACATAACACTGAGTCATAAATATATCATAGTATTATTATATTGTATATTCCTCAATTAATTATTCCTTAGTAAAAAGCAGAGAAATGTATTGATGCTGAATAACAAAATACAGTAATCCCTCGCTCTATCCAATTTTTTTTTTTATAGTGTAAACATTTTTTTATAGAGTAACATTGTGTTCTGTCCTGATTGACTAAGAGACTAGACCAGGACTGAACGTGGACTGGACCAGGTCTGAACCAGGTCTGGACCTGGACTGGACCTGGACTGGACCGGGACTCGACCGGGTCTAGACCTGGACTAGACCAGGATTAAACCACTGGGGCGCGTGCTGGTTTCGCCGCGCTCCGAGCCGCAGGCCAGTCGCGCGGGGCTCGGGGCGCGGGGCGCGGGGCGCGGGCTGCGGCGAAACCGGCAGCAGCGGCGCGCATTCTGGGTTAGATCTCGCCTCGCGCGTACACCCGGGGCTGCTGAGCAGTGCCGTTGGCGCCTGCGGTCGGCTGTGAGTCGATCTTGGCGCAGCGCGGTTGCCTTGTTTCATGACCATGCCTTGTGCGCATGTCCGCGTGTCCGCGGTTAGCGGTTAATTACAATTAATGCATTTTGATCGACCAACGTCTTAATCGACAATTAACCGTTAATCGATTAATTGTTGACATCTCTAGTATTCGTCCTTTTCCGTGCATATAATTAACAGTGAGTATATCAAATATATATTGCCTTAACAAATTTCCTTTTCTAAACAAGCTAAATAAGTGTTATAATTGTAGCACTCTCGCAAAGTAACTTGGTAAAAGATATCAAACTACTCAAAAATTGCTCTTGCTATTGATACATCAGCCCACAATAATGATACAGTATCACCAAATTTAGTATCATGACATTTCAATATGTTTGCACATCCCTACACTGAAGTAGAAAGCACATCATCTGCTTGCAATTTTGACAGTTGATCATTAATGATTAGAATGATCCTGATGTAGAGGCACTTTAAAAACACATCTAAAAATGGTGTAGCTATATCCATGTGTTTGTAGTGATCACAGTTTGAGTACAGTAATGCTCGGAACAAGTCCAAAGGTTTATGCACTAACATCGCCGAACTTATGCAAACAATCTGGGGAAGCCACCAACAGAGGCATTTCTTCTGAGGACTCAAAGAAAACTTTGTAAATACTAAACAGGATTTATGAAGCACATATTAATGAAGCACAATACCACTAAAGGTTTTGAGGGAGAAACGTGATTTTAAAAAGCCCAACAAAAGGCAGTAAGATCTTGTGGACGAGGACTTTAGAGCACAGACTCATGGGAACTCTGGGCCCTGTCTCCTGGGAAACCAGTTGAGCTTGAGTTTGTGGTCAGCTATTTGCCCTTCAGTTGCATGTTCCCACTGTGTTGTAGGAGCCTTATCCTCTTATGATCAAGTTAAACTAAGAATGAGTTGAGTTAATTTAATTTAAAAGCACTATATTTTTGTTTTGTTCTTTTGATACATTCAGAGTTCAGTAGCACACTGTCCTGTCTTTTTCTCACTGCCGCCACAGAGTAAAGGTTATTCTGTAATCATTATTGTCATCGTAACTTAACAGTTAATAGCAGTTAATTGAGTTTCAATAAATAATGGAGCAATATTCTGGTATAATTGGGCTCATATTGGACTTTTTTGTATCTGCTTTTTTTTTTTAAACCCCTTACAGTGGAGGGCCTTTTTTGAGCAATTGTCCCTAAAAAGTAAAATTAAAAAATTAAAATCATACCTGTTATTGAAGTATATGGATTATATACAAATGTTTGG
Organism: Paratrypauchen microcephalus; assembly: GCA_036785185.1. Taxonomy (NCBI): domain Eukaryota; kingdom Metazoa; phylum Chordata; class Actinopteri; order Gobiiformes; family Gobiidae; genus Paratrypauchen; species Paratrypauchen microcephalus. The sequence continues at coordinate 6,657,789 of JAVJIX010000013.1, read as the reverse complement.
TCTCTGTGTAAAAGTAGCATTCTCTACTTTTACCCTCAGCATTTACATTCACTCCAAATGTGATTGGAAAAAAGTTGCACACCTTGGAACACCAAATAAAGTTTTTTTTTTTTTATCCTCGCCTAATTTTTTTGTAAATATAAAAGGTGTCTATAGCTGCTGTTCATAGCTGAGGCCTAAAATACACTATCTTTCAATACAATAAGTTGTTGACCACTCAAATTTCAAATTGGGAATCAATAGCTATAAAAATAAACTTTTTACTCCACTTTTTGTTATACTTTGTCCAGGCGTTTTATACAGGGATCATGCTTTTATCCAAACTTATCCAAACCTATCCAAATTGGAAACATTTAGAAAACGTTTAATAACCCTTGACTCATTTAACCTACAGACATCATTGAGGGCTCTACTGAAAGCTTACAACTAGAGGAATCCATTTCTGCACAAGGTCACTATATTATGTCCCTGAGAATTACATTCTATAAGTCTTTTTTTTTTCAGTCAAAAATAGACCAAACAAGTGTTGAAAATGAAAATATGTACTGAAAAATTCTATAACACTGCACACTGTATACATTTTCAAAAAAACATGGACACTAAACGTTAAACACATATTTACAGGTATTTACACACTAAGAGTCTGGTGTGTGCCACTGACAGTAGCAGTCCCTTGTTTGAATAAAGCAGAGTGCAGTGTCACAGGTAGAACATCTTACAGCTGTCTTTGACTCACATCTTCTACACTTCAGCCTGCCATTTGTGCGGTCACCACTGCTGCCCATCCGTTCTTTGTTGCTCCGGTTGTGGTAGGGCTCCTTATCTGCAGAAGAAATGCAGTACATGCTTTATTTTTCATTCACTATACATATTTTTTTTCTGATCAGTTAGGCTTTATTGGTACACAGTGATGACACTAGTAAGAAAAGCACAAAAATATAACAAGAAATAAGCTCAAAATGTGCTTTCTAAAATTTTTATTTTCAAAGATCAAAGATCAAAGTCAGCTTTATTGTCAATTCTTCCATATGTGTTCGACATACAGTGAATAGAAATTTTGTTTCTCTCACCCTGACTGGGAGCCTCCTCCACACAGTCCATATCTGTTTCCTCATTCTCTACTTCCGACTCCTTCAGATCTGAAATCGCGACTTGTGCACATTTCTGCAGCCTCCAAACTTAAATATTTTCTCTTTCCAGTCCTTTTACCCATATTTTCAATCAAGGAAACTCTCCAAATCAACAAGAAAGGCGCATGACGCACCGTTTATGCACAGTCAACGCACGGACCGCAGCTTCGCGTTACACAGCTGTCTCACATGAAACTTATTGTGAAAGGCCTAGCAAGGTATATGTCTCTGTGCTCGTGTCCTCATTGGCTGTTCGTGTCACCCATAGTGTGTAACCAAACTTGTTGACTCAGCAAGGGCGGACCTCTTAGTTGATATTTACCGGTGCGTTACACTTGATTGGACTTTTACAGCTCTAGAGCAGCCCAAACCTCTCCTTTATGTCAATCTGAAGTTTCCCCTTCTTTTTAGCGGCTGTAGCGCGGATTTAGTGAGGAAAGATATATTTTGCTCGATTTAGGCTAAAGAAGTGGAAAAAAGCGCTTATGTAAGTTGGGAAGACTTTTGCTTTCGTAAAAACGTGTTGTTGGACTAAAATGTTTTACTGGATTTTTTTCGCTGGATCCTTACGAACAGATTGAGACCAAGCTTATGGTGAAATACTGATGTTTGACCTGTCCAGAGCCTTCAAAGGTAAGCAAAGTAAAAAACCTTGTTTTGTGCTTTTCCGTATAAAAGCCCCATGTGCTCGGGGAGTGATTGTTGTGCTGAGAAATTAATTGCATAGTCAAAAAGATGAGACTGTAATGTTTCATTTGATGTGTAGATTGTCATGGTACACAATCGGGAATGTGTGCTCTCATGTGGAAAGGGAAAAAAAAAGAGTGAGCGGGACCGCGCGCGGGCCCTCCCCAGCGTATGAGGTAAAGCGGATTAAAAAATTGGTGGAAATGGAAGAGCAATTAGATTAAAACTATAGTTGTATGTCTACACAATCAGGCAATGATGTGTAAACATTCAACTATATGTACTACTACTACTATACTATATTTCCCAGATAACCCTTTTTGAAATGTAAAGTTAATTTGTGCATTCTATTCTATTCTATTCTATTCTATTCTAGAATATATCATTTGTGGTCTCTGGGCTTGTCTTGCACACCTTAATAAAATATTTAAAAGTAGGGATGCACCGATGTGAAAATTTTAGCCAATACCGATATTAATGTTGCTGTTATCGGCCAATACCGATATTAGCCGATACTGATATTTATTTATTTTTAATTCTGAGATAACATTTTATACAGACTGAAAATCATGCAAAATGAATTTTTTAATGTCTTCTTTTATTTTCAAAACGTGTTTTGACTCCTGATTTTTTTTTTTTTTCAATTTCAATTTTTTTTATAGTGTAACTTTTCTTTATATAGTGTAACTTTTCTTTATATATATATATATATATATATATATAAGTGCTTTTTTTGAATATAGTCTAAACCAGGACTAGTCCAGGTCTAAACCAGGATTAAACCACCGCGTGCAGCTCTTTGCCTGGTTTCGTGCGGCTCTTGCGTTCGTTCATGTCGAACCCCCATTTTGTTGAAAATCTACGAAAGTTTGAGTGTTTAAACTAGGGATGTCAACAATTAATCGACTTACGATTAATTGTCGATCAAGACGTTGGTCGATCAAAATGCATTAATTGCAATTAATCGCGGACACGCACCCGCGTGGTCACGAAACAAGGCAACCGCGCGCTGCGCCAAGCTCGACTCACAGCCGGTCGCAGGCGCCAACGGCACTGCTCAGCAGCCCGCGCTTACACCGGGGCTCAGCAGCGGGCCTTGCGCGTACACCGGGGCTGCTGAGCACGAGATCGAACCGCGGCGCCCGTACGTAGTCTCAGCCCGAGCCACAAACCAGCTGCACGAAACCAGCAGTGGCACGTGGTGGTTTAATCCTGGTTTAGTCCAGGTTTAGTCCAGGCCCAGTCCAAGTTTAGACCTGGTTTAGACCTGGTTTAGTTCTGGTCTAGACCTGGTTTAGTCCACGTTTAGTCTTGGTCTAGTCTCTTAGCCAATCAGGATGCAGAACACAATGTTACCCTATAAAAAACAGTTACACTATTAAAAAAAAAATGGAAAAAATAAATAAATCCGTAAACCGCGATAGAGCGAGGGATTACTGTATTTTGTTATTCAGCATCAATACATTTGTCTGCTTTTTACTAAGGAATAATTAATTGAGGAATATACAATATAATAATACTATGATATATTTATGACTCTGTTGTGTATACTATAGTTTATATTCTTAAAGACCTCATTGAAACACTAAAATTCAGGTGAAAAACGCCGCTTATCAATTAATCGTAAGTCGATCGATAAGGTCAGTCGACTTTAGATGAATTAATTAATCGATAATTTGCATCCCTAGTTTAAACGAGAGAGAAATGTGAGAAAACGTTATTTCGAGGGATTACTGTACTGACAAATATCGGTCGTTAATATCGGCCCACTTTTACACATCGGGCCGATAATGATATGTTGAAAATTTGGCAATATCGGCCGATATCGATGTTAATGCCGATATATTGTGCATCCCTATTTAAAAGTGAAAAGTGTCTGGGTTTATGCCGCTGCAAGTGTGAAGAAGTAGTTTATTTTCTCGATTGTTCCCCCACTCCCCGTGTGGCACAGACTTTCGTGTGCAAACGCAAAATGCAGAATGCACACAGGCAGGTCCATAGGAGCATCATGAATGAAGCTGATGCAAAGCCTTTCTTCACAGCTTTCACTTGTTGATACCCAATGGTTGGGCTCTGAACATGTTCTTTTGTTCTCTACAGCACTGAGCTCACCAAGTTTGATTGTCCAAAACTGAGTCATGTATGTTGTGCAAAAGCTCTGATTAAAATGTCTACTCCAGCGACATTTACACTTGGCTCAGCTGTCCCTGGGATTCTGCTGCTGAGCCTTGTATACATGTTTTTTCTGCTCATTTCAAAATCCTTTTTGTTTCAGACAAGTGTACATTGATGATGTTTTGTCTTTCAGAAAAAGGATGTTTGAATATAGAAAGTAGTCTTGTAGTCTCTTGAGCGTCTTTTCGAGTTGGTAATTAGAGGTTAACCTTATGATATCGCTTGTCTAACTGAAAAGGTGTAGAGATTTCAAATTACTAACTTATCTACTTTTCATTCAATAATTTTAGGACATTTTTCTGCAAGAGTGTTGAATTTGAATTGCTATATAATATCAACTTGCTAGGGATTTAATGTTATTCTAGTTTTAATTTTAAGTTCCATGTTTAAGCAACTATCATAGTATTGTAAGTGGAAAAAGCAAAATCATTTGTAAAATCTGAAAGTAAAATGGTGATTATCTTTATTGGCGATGCTTATCACAATTTGAACAATTATACTCTACTTTTTTTTATTGTGTTGTATTGTTCGCTCCCTAGATCACACTTACACATACAATACTGAATTTTAAAGTATAAAGTAAATCTTGCCGTATTCTGCTGGAGGTGAAACATTATCTTAAGGTCACCTGATAATGATAATTGATATCTTATGGTATGTAGCCAAATTTGTATTTTAGCCTGCGTTCCCAACATATTGCACAGCTGCATGTGTGAACTGCGTGTTTTTCGCCTCCGGGCTGGTATGATATGACCAGGCCCTCCACAATACACCCCTTGTGTGAGTATGAGCATTGCCTGGCTCAGCTCCTGTCACAGTTGCTCACAGCACTTGTCCCATCATTTGGGCTGACCCTCTTGACCTGTTCGTGAATCTGTCGCCATACTCAGGCTCAAGGCAGTAAGTACCTCTTCAGTTTTGTTCTAATCATATTAACTATAACATTTAGTAGTCTGTTTTTATCATGTATGTTTTGTTTTTGTTAGTCTTTTATCAGGGCTCTCAAGTTTTGAGCAGGGTCGTGCGTGAGACTGCTTGAATTGCGTGAGAAATGCCGTGTCGAATTGTCTCTCTCAATGCGTGAGACTTGAGAGCCCTGCTGTAAATGTTTGTCTAAAGAGCAAACTTAAACTACAAAGCAACTAATGAGAGTTATATAAATGAAGTTATTACCTGATGGTTCTCAGTTTGTTTTATCATCACTGTTTCCTCGTGTTCAGTCGCTGTCCTTATCACTGACAGGGCAGTGTGCGCTTAGCAGATGAAACTACACTCTACAGTCTGCCCAACAACAGAACAATCTATTTTCTGATTGGCTGATTTTTTTCCGGGGAGCGGGACGGGGAGGAGGGAGGGGGAGTTTTTTCTGCTGAAAACGCGCGGTGCCTGCATAAACTGAGCCACACAGACCGATTTTCTGGGCACACAAAAAAAATAAAAAAAATAAAATCAGCGTGAGAAATGCCATGTGTGGAGTGTGAGCGTGTGAACACGTCGAATTGCGTGTGTCACACTCTCAATGCGTGAGACTTGAGAGCCCTGCTTTTATTATGCTCTGTTCTACCTTGTGATGTCATGAAGTGGTTTTCATGTTAATGGTTACCTTTTACCTTTTTCTTCAGTAGAGACTGGCAATTCCAGGGCTGAAATTATTCAAACGATTCTATTGAAGGAGTTTAAAACAAAGTAGAGCACTTCCTGTATTACAGCATGACATCACAAGGTGCTTTCTGTTTGAGAGAAGAACTCAGTCTAAGTATGTAGGATTTGAGTGTTAAACATGTGTGAATGAAACAAAACACAACTCCAGGTATTTTATTTTTATTTTTATGAGGAAACATAATCATGGATCAGAAAATGGCATAATACTGGCCCTTTTTAAAAAGGAATTCCATTACACTGGATACACATCAATCATTCATCAAAACACAACACAAAGAAGACATAATACAAGCATCATTCATACGTAGTCTATAACGCTCTGTGTGTAGCCGTGCACTCCGCCACATACAAGTATAATTGGTGATAAACTTTAGCTGGATCAATATTTGTAGTTTGGCTATTGGTGTTGATTTCACTCCTCATGTCTTATCTCTTTATTATTTAGATTTTGGCCTCTGTAGTCACTCAGTCAGATGCAGTTGTATCACAATTAGGGCTGGGCGGTATACTGGTTCATACCGAATACCGGTGTGTGTGTGTGTGTGTGTGTGTTTTTTTGTTTTTTTTAATATGATATGAATTTTTCATTTACCGCAATACCGGTGAGTGTGTGCGTACAAAACGTAGGGAACACAGAGCGGTGGAACGTCGCGCCGGAACGTCGTGCTGGGGAACTGTTTTGCAGTGGCATGAGAGCGGTGGAAGCGCAAGCTGTGTCCCAATTCGAGGGCTACAGTCTCCGCTGCTTTTTCGGCCGCTCCGAAGGCTGCAATAGTCCACGGAGTCGCTCACAGCGCCCAGACACGCTGCTAACGCTAATGCCAACAACATGCACCATGCAAATTACGCACACGGATCAATAACCCTCGAATTGGGACACGGCTACAGTGTGTGTTGAGTGGTGAACAACATGGATGTTGCTGTTAGAAACAGGAACTTGTACTGAAAAGAGGAGCCGTATCAGTTGTAAGTACTTCGGCTTTAAAAAAATCTGACGCTGATCAAACAAACATTCTGTAATGTTGTCGGGCTAAACTTGTAGCGACTCAGATGTCACTCAAAGACGCGTTTGCCACGGGGACTGCCTAGGACAAGAAAAGCAAACGGTGGAACGATATTACCAACGCTATTACTATCCATTTAGACATGGTACCACTTAGTCCTGTTGAGAAAGGAGCTTCAAGGAGATGATTAAAGCACTGGACCCAGATATGTTTTACCAAATCAAATTTACTGCAGTAATTATTCTCTAAATTATTAGGAAATGCATGAAAAAAAAACAACCTTCAAATACCGTGATACCGAAATATAATTTTGAAAAATACCGTGATATCAATTTTTGGTCATACCGCCCAGCTCTAATCACAATAATTCCAAATTTAATATCTCACTAGCCTGGGCTATGATATAGTCCAGTTTGTTTCCACCACACCAATATGTCATCAGCCCCCCCGCTCCTCCTGTGTGCAAATGCAAAATGCAGACTTTATTGACGTGTATGTATTGCACAGAGTAGGAAAAGAGGCTGGGACAGCACCCAGAGATCTCCTGGGTGCGCTGTTTGTAAAGGGCTCAAGAAGCTTCCAGGGAAGGCATTCCTGTGCTTCATTGGCAACAGATGTAGGAGCACGATTATTCCCCTTTTGAGCTGAACTCCTTGGAGTGTCTAAAAACGGTGGCTGTAGACTGAACAGCAGCTGTTTAGGCCATGGAGGCTGAAATAGACTTCACGAGAGGCTAATACTGGTCCAGGACTGTGGCTTCAGCAGCAAAAGGCCTGTGGCTCACACAGTGGTGCACAGATAAGGGGCCGTCAGCACGACTGACCGGCACCTGTCCTGTCTGTATGTGGGGCTGGTGAATATCACTTTTTCAGACTTTTTCATGCATGTCGGCCTCAGATCCCATTTCAGTAGAAGGGAAAAACCAAGACTTTGACAGTGAATATACTACAATACAGACGTTTATGTATTAAGATGTGAGAGTTTAGAGTTGTCTGAAACAAAGATTTTATAAAGGCTTGCAAAAGAGCAGATAAAAATGCTACAAATGTGCAGTGTAATCTTAAAAATAAGGGTATAATATACATTATAGCCTTGGTTAGCTGAGTTGAGCGATATCCATTTATATCCAATTTACATCCAGTATGGATATCCATCCATATTTGAGCGATATCCATTTTTAAAATATTTGCATACCGGCATAAGACACACATTGTGTGTAAAATTGATCATCTCGCACTTATTTATTAAGAGAGACTGTGAATTTAGCTGATTTTAAATGCAAAATACATAATTAATTGACCAACAAGCCTCGTGTCTCTGTCCCTTCCGCTCTCACACAATTGTCTTTTCCTGCCCACTGACACCCTTTGGCTCTGATTTGTTTTGCCATTTTAAACTAGAAATCACAAGTAAATGTGTAAAATTGTTACAGTAAATAACGTTGGAAGTTTGATTGTGAAATGCTATGCACAAAGGCACATTGACAAAGTGACTGTTTCTTTCCTCTTCCTTGGACGCACACACAGACAGCCAAGCTAACACTGTACTTTAATTTTAAAACATTCACTATTTGAAAATATGGAAGCCTTGCTTCATTTTGTGTCAGATGCACAGAACAGTGTCTTTTTAAGCAAAATAAATTATGCATCTATAGATCCATGATCTATTGTAAGAATTTCAATGACTTTCAATGACCTTCATCTGTGCAACTAATATATGATGCAAATTCATATGTTTAAGAGCTATTCCAAAAAGCGAACATGCAGATGTGAATAGATTTCGGATTTGGACTTCAAGGGGAAAAGCGGAGGAGCAAATATGCCTATAGATAGATCAAATATAGAGTGGGCAGAGTGGGTAATGTTTTATCAATGGCCCGCTGTTGATGCGTGGATATATAATGCTTTCGAGGGCAGGAAAACATTATACTTTTCTGTGTATTTGGGCAGTTTATGAAGTGGCTTCACTCACCTGTTTGTCCTGTCCAAGTGACTCCTCCACCCAAACATTAAAGCCAAAGTGAGTACATATCCATGACCCGTGAGTTCATAAAGTTGAAATCTTATCCATATCTTGTGTCCAGCTCCATGTGCTCCTCATCGCTCTATACGTCCTGCACAGTACTCCAACTGATTCGATTGTGATACTGTGTCCTAGCATTAGGTGACATTTTTGTTTAATTTGTGTTTAATTTTAGTCATTTACGTATTGAGCCATACTCACCTCAACTAAACCCTGACATTTACAGGCATGTTTAAGCACATTTCTGATATTTGCCATAATTCTGTTTCGGTGTGAATATTGTCATAAAGACTTTTTTGGTCATGTTGCCACTTGCCAGAGTTGTGTATGTGCACAGACAGGTACATCACACACGGCTGTGAGATTTACTACACAAGGGCATAGTCCCTCAGGTTTTGTTACTGGCGACAGGGAGCTTGCTCCAGGAAACCTAAGCCCCATCTTGTTGAATCAGAGCAGCTGACATGTGCGGTGAGTGAGGAAGCAGAGCTAACATTAGCACTAAGCTCCGTGTTGGAGGAGGAACAGTGGAAGCTGGTAAAAGGCCAGTCCTTCCGCTGGGAGGACTCTGCATCACATGCATTTGTTTGGGTGCAATTTCTAATACTGAAGGCTGGCAGCCAATGGAGTTCCCTTGTTAATATTGATGTTGACCTCACTTGGGCAAATCTCTTGACTTCTAATACTGGAATTAGACATTAATTTCAATTTATGTTTGTACAGCCCAAAATAACAACAGTAGTCAAGTTACAAAATCAAACAATCAAGCAGTCTGTCAATAACAGACAAGCAGATTAACCGACATTCACAGGAAACAAGCAATTGGATAACTGTTCCAGGGCACTCCAGACTCTCCTTGGGGAAACAACAACAACAACAAAACAAGGCTTTGAGGAGAACCCCAGTAAAGGAGAGAAGTGACAGATTTGCACATAAGAAAATTAGTTTGTTTTGTATTACCATAGCCAATCCACAATAATGTCTTATTTTGTCCTGTCAAAAAATAACCATAGTTTCATGGTGGCATGATCGGCCTTTTATGACCCACCCCAGCTCTTAATTTGTACACAAGTCTTTGAATGTCTGTAATCCATAGAGTGCACAAATTAGCCACTGTTGATTTGATGGTTCTAAATTGAATTTAATAGATTATTATATTTAAATTCATTATCAAAAGCCAACAGGAAACATACATTTCTTATATTGCTCTAGCATAGAATGAAGATATTGTGACTCCCACAACGTGAAGAGCAACAGATCATTCACTGTTCTCCAACAATAGCCTCATACTGAAATGTGTGTTCAGCTCAAGCAGGCACCAACAGATTCTTTTCAGAGAGCTAATGAGGTATGCTGTTAGTAATTGTCTGAAAATAAAATCATAATAAAATAAATCCATAGGCCTCCAGATTGACCAGCTTGATTTTATTCAAACTGCATCTTTATAACCTTTCATTGCAGTTTTATACCCATTATACTGAAAATATAATTTATGACAGCTTCCTCAAATTGACAATGTAGGGCACCATCTAATGATACTTTACGATAATTAAAATAAATATCACAGGGGACTGAAAAACATGAGAGAAACATCTTTTTGTTGGTCAATGATAGCCCAGTGAGCTCCTTCGTTTAACCTATGTTACTGGAATAAACAAATCTGATTGCACAAACATGTTGTGGTTCTATCTCTAGATGCAGTGGAAGGTGCAGGGACCAGACTCGTATCCAGCTGTATAAAAAATACAGAGATACATTTCTGGATTGCCAAAACTTTTAACAAAATAAATAAAAATTAGCTCTTGGAATGACACACACATACATGTCAGAAGGGACACTGCTCTCTGTGAAAAGTTGGGAAGCTACTATTTGTTAAAAAATAATGAACGTGTTCTTTTCTGTTTCTGCCCTTTTTTCCATAGGAAATGACCAAGAGGCCTTACAGATACATTTGTGCTTTCGTCATTCAGTCTGCTTCCGCTGCCCACAGCGAGATCTGGAGGCACACTTGTTTCCGCAGTGACTGATATCTACCTCAGCCAGCTGACAGGAGAGACCAAGAGCTCCAGAAGTTTAGAACGGACCGAGCCATCGTCCCACACCCTGCTCTGAAGAAGCCTAAAGACAGACTGGATCTGTCTACCATTTGCCTCCACAGTAACACTACCATCGAGCGCATGAGAAGACCTCCTGTCTCTCTAGTTCCAGCATATACTTTCCATAAGTTCATGATTTCTTCCAGTGTTTAAAATGAACTACTGTTCTTAGTGCAAGTGATTATATTTCATACTTAAGCTGTAAATATTCTACTCTATGAAGGAGCCCCCACCCCTCTTCTGAAGAAGTAGTAATGCACTTTAAAAGTTGTGGCTGTAATATCACCTTTTACCATTCAATAAGGAGGAGTCATCCTTGGCTCCATTACTATGATTCTTCTGTTGGACACTTTGCTGGTTTTTAAGCTGGGCCCAAAGCATCTGCAGCAGTGCTGCAGGTCAGCATTTTGATTGACTCCTCTCACACACTTCTGAGATGTGCCTCTGGCAGGTGGAGTCCCCTAGATTTGTTTTTACAAAACTTGAACAGGTTCAGGACAATTTGATTGGGTTTTTGTGAAGGATAGAATTATTTGCATCAAAGACTAAAAATAGGAGCTTCCGGTGCTGGTGCACCACTTATGTATTGTTGTAGTGCGCAGGAAAATAAAATGGACTACAAGCGTCGCTTTTTGCTCGGCGGGTCCAAGCAGAAAGTGCAGCAGCACCAGCAGTACCAGATGCCTGAACTGAGTCGAACCTTGAGCGCCTCCCTTGCCTCCACATGTTCGGCTTCTTCAATGGGAACAGGGGTGGTGAGTGGTAGTGGACACCCGCCTGCTTCTGGTGCCACCACTGCTGTTGCTGATATTCAACAAGGCATCTCCAAATACTTGGATGCTCTTAACGTGTTCTGCCGGGCCAGCGCCTTTCTCACAGACCTGTTCAGCAGTGTGTTCAGGAACTCTCATTATTCCAAAAGAGCTATGCAACTGAAGGACGTGCAGGAACACGTCATGGAGGCGGCCAGCAGGCTGACTGCTGCAATAAAACCAGAGATTGCCAAAATGCTTATGGAGCTGAGTGCTGGGGCTGCCAATTTCAAAGACCAGAATGACTTCAGTTTGCAGGATGTCGAGGTGAGTTTGTGCTCAGCCCAACACAGACTCATATTCTCAGCACAAAGTCAGTTCACTGTCACTCACTGTAGACTGTGACTGGTTTGACCTGTTATTAGTACTTAGTAATACTTGACTTTGTGCTGTGTAAATATTTTACTTCTAAGGCTCACTTTTAATCTGCCGAATCGGGTCACATCCCAGATTGTTGTCTCACATGTCTTTATGGTATCCACTGGCTCATGACATATACGTTTTCCAAAGCTAAGATGCTAAGAGGTGTGCTGTCAGCCGCCTGGTTTCATTATTCAGAGTTTCCCTGCTCCAGTGGCATTCTCACGCCCAGTGTTAAGCCTGTGTCAGGATCTGAATGCCAAGTGTGAAAAACACTCAGGATGTGAGATAGAAAGTCACTCTGCATACCATGCAATTTTTTCACTGCTCTCAATCTGATATAATGCATAATATTTATTTAATACTGATATCAGACAGGGTAGACTTGTGATTAGCACATGCTTTAAGTCTATAAACTTACTAATTGTTTAATAATACAATGTAGTTATTAATGAAATGGGTACATTTATGCCACTGTCTCTTACATATGGTAGGCAAAGCTTAGCCCCCTAAACGCAAAGTAGGTCACGGTTAGCATACCACTTGAGCCAACCACACGAAATTTGGTATAGCCTTGTATATGATGAAGAGAAACATTTTTATGCAAATGAACTGCCTGTATGTCATAGCGCCACCATGTGGTAGACAAGGGAACTGTAAAAAAAATGCACTGAAGCTGCTGCTGTGCTTTAGATTGACATGACATCTTGTGCGGCTGAAAATATCTTGTTTTGCTGGCTTGGAGCATGGCCCCCCCACCCCCATAGGCCGCAGGTGCGAGGGCCCGCCAACGCCGCTTGCGGCTTTAATATTTATTTAATACTGATATCAGACAGGGTAAACTTGTGATCAGCACATGCTTTAAGTCTATAAACTTAATAATTGTTTAATAATACAATGTAGTTATTAATTAAATGGGTACATTTATGCCACTGTCTCTTAAATCCTCACAGTATAACTGTGAGTGTGGACAATAGCTGTGACCAGTCATGAGTAGGAATGCAATGAATGTGGCTTAAACCATAACAGGAAGCATTTTTGGAGCAGTGTTGGTTGGATTCTCTGGGCCGGGGTCTTAGTTATACAGTTGAATATTCTTTTATCAAAGATCAAAGTCAGCTTTATTGTCAATTCTGCCATATGTGTTCAACATACAGTGAATCGAAATTTCGTTTCTCTCTGGCCAGGTAGTGCAAAAAAGACGGTGTACATAATACAATATAAAAACAAAACACAGCAAAAACTATTCAAGACAGAGATCTAAAGTTAAACTAAAGTCTAAGATCTAAAATCTTAAAGCAGTGCAACATAATAAATAAATACCTATATATATATAGATGTCCAAAAGTGTGCAGTGTGCATCAAAAATGTGCAATGGAAGATACAGCAGTGAAATGGTAATGTGCAATAGAATGTGCATTGAAGTTAAGATAAAAATAAATGTGCAACAGTAGTAATTCTAGTGCAATAACAGGAGTAAACAACAGTAGTAAAAATTCCACTAGTAATGTGCAATAACAGTAGTAAACAACAGTACAACAGTAGTAAAATTCCAGTAGTAAACGTAAATGTGCACCAGTGCAACAGTAGTCCTTAGCAGCAGTTTTTTTTTAAGTGTCTAGAGTGATATGTCTTTTTATGGAATAGAGGTTATGCCAATATGGGGGGTGGGGGGTGGGAGACGGGTAAGGGGAGAGTTCAGGTGAGAGTTCAGCCTCCTGACAGCCTGGTGGATGAAGCTGTTTGACAGTCTGGTGGAGTGGGCCCGGAGACTCCGGTACCTTCTCCCCGAGGGCAGGAGGCTGAAGAGGCTATGTGCGGGGTGGCTCGGGTCACCCACAATGCTGGACGCTCTGCGGGTGAGCCGGGTGTTAAAAATGTCTAGGAGGGAGGGGAGAGAGACACCAGCGATCCTCCCAGCTGCATTCACTATGGGCTGCAGGGCTTTCCTGTTCTGTTCTGTTAGATTATTTTATGGTAATTATGGTCGTTACAGACCCATAAGTGACTGGATTTGTGGTCTAATCCAGGTCATAACGGGTGTTTGCTTAATCTCTGAAGAATTAAATGCTTTTGGTACAGCAATTCTAGTGTAAACTGGTAATTTATTTTAATAAATAAAATAATAATAGAAATGAATAGATTTTAGTTCTTAAAAAAAACAAATAAATGGAAGAAAACAAAACCAATGAGGTATGTATAATATATAATATAATATGATATGATTGAAATTAACATAACTTGCACATTAAAATATTTAAACAATTGCACATGAGTGCAAAAATGTTTGAACTGTTCCTCAAATCCCCTTCCACATGCATGTATCAACCTGAACACAGGCTTGCTTAGAAAAGGCACTTGTCCCTGGCAACAGATATTGTCCTGTGTATCAAAGTACCTGTGACATTGTCAATGTATCAGTTTTATATTTGCATGTTCTTTATTCACATGTTTACAAAGATTACATTTTATATATTACATTATGGGTTACATACTATGTTTATTCTTGGGTTGATTATATAGTTATACATTTTCCTCAAATTCTGTAATTTTAAATTTGCTATAAACTCACCCACAGCAGTTTTTACCACAAATCTTTAAAGCCCCAGTGTGTAGGATTTGTGCCGCATAGGTGGATGGTGCTATTGCACTTTCTGTTTTAGCTACGGCAGACCTCGAGGGTCACCCGGGCGCGCGGTCCCATTTTTTTTTTTCCTCATGAAAACACACATTCCCGATCATGTACCATGACACTCTACACATCAAATGAAACCTTACAGTCTCCTCTTTTTGACTATGCAATTCATTTCCCTGCACAACAAACACTCCCCGAGCACATGGGGCTTTTATACGGAAAAGCACAAAACGAGGTTAGCTTACCTTAGAATGCTTTGCACAGGTCAAACTCTGTATTTCACCATAAACTTGCTCTCAATTTGTCCGTAAGGATCCAGCGAATAAAATCCAGTAAAACAATTTAGTCCAAAACACGTGTTAGATCCATTACGACGTCTGATCGGCAGCATGCTTGTGTTGTTTACCCAAAACCACGAGGCTTGCCGAAGGCGAATGCGGAGCCTTCTGCGGCTCTCGTATTCAAAATGGCTGCCTCTGCATGGGGAAGATCCCCCTTTTATGTGACTATATCTAAGTCCAAAAGAATACTTTGATTTCATGATGGAAGTGAAAAGGCTTGGAAAACAATGTATTTTTGAATGGGTATCTTCAATTTCAGTAATTAACGGGTAAAAATCTTACACACTGTCCCTTTAAGAAGGCAGTATAGTCATGCTTAGTGCAGATGTGTATGTCCTAGCCAGCAAATCAACCAAAACAAAATATCAACTTGCGCTGATACATTTAAGGACGATAGCCAATGCGCTAAAAAGTCCATATATTGGCCAACTGATAAATCAGTCTGTCTCTACATACTATTGGCCCACTCAGTGCCATATGCTTTAGTATGTACTCCCTGTTGTCATCTCACCCAAATAGCAAATACTTGTGCTGTTACAACATAGCTGCCCTCTGAAGATATTTTCAGCTGGTACCTGAAAAAGAACCCATTGCCCATAGTGGACTCTGTGGTGTCCAGTTTCTGTATTCAGAAGTCTGTTCTTCTGAAAAGAGATTTATCAAAAGAAAACAAAATTTAAATTGCATATAATATGTCTGTTATGGATAGGTACATATTTATAGTGCCAAACATTTCAGCTGAGTTAAAGGATTTAGTCAACCTTACAAAGTTGTTATACTTTGTGGCTTCTATTGTGTTTGTAAGCACTTAAGCATGTAAGTGTATTTGTATTTGTTTCGTAGGTGTTGGGGAGGTGCTTCCTCACGGTGATGCAGGTCCATTTCCAGTTCCTGTCCCAGGCGTTGCAGAAGGTGCAGCCTGTGGCTCAGTCATGTTTGGCAGAAGCTCTGGCTCAGGCCCAAGAGCGTTGTGCCAATATCCGCTCCCAAAGCTCTGAGCATGCACCTCTTACAGAGCTGGATGAAGCCTCTCGCTCATGGAGAGGGGCAACTGAGGTATGTTGTGGTGACAATGGGTGCCACAGGATCTGGGTTTTCTCATTCGACTATGTGTATAGCCCGCCTAAACTGGAAGCCTGTTCAGCAAATGCTCTGCGGTGTACATTAGAGGAAATCTAATTTCCTCCTCAAATTGGAGTTAATTTTTATATCTTCTTTTTGTGGCTCTGGTGATACCTGTGAAAGTTCAACCAAAGCATTGGTCAATGGTTATCAATCACATTGGCCAGAAGCTCTTGTGAAATGTATTATAACAGCTGTTTTCAGTTTTGTGCTGGCAAGAATTTGAGAAAAAAATATTATTACAGGCTATTAGTAAGTTTGCTGAGACTTCGATTGTGTTGGGGTGTGTTTTATTGGCATGTTCTTTTCCTGTTATATTATTGATGCATTAAAATGGTATTTCATGAACATATTGGACTGTTCTTAGTTAACGGCAAGACTAAGAGAAAGAGGCCGAGATGGCTGTCTGGCAGGCATCCAGGTTCAGCAACTCTTCTGCTCAAACACCACCACTATTCCTGACCATCAGCTAAAGGAGCTCAACATGAAGATTGATAATGCTTTACAGGTACTCAAAAATCCAATAAGAGCAACTTTTCTCATCACTGTTTGCTATAAAGATTGGTTTGCCTTTTATTCCAGGCATATAAAGCAGCACTAGAAAGCCTGGGGCATAGTGAGTATGCTTTGAAGGCCGGCTTTCACCTCAGCCCCAAGTCCATAGAGACTGCCTTACAGGTATGATCAATTTGTATAAGGATTGTGTCAGTTTATTTATTTTTTTAAATAAAGCTTGAACCCCAATACAAGGAATAATAGTTTAATGGTACTATTTGATGGCCAGGTCCAAAAGCAAGTTTAAACTGCACCATTAAAGAAGAATTAACATTTTTTACAATCTACCTTATTTTGGTAATAAAACAAGTTGTTTTACTCACCCATAGCACTTTGGTGTCAATTGGAGCACTTCCGGAGATGTTTAAGATTTGCGATATCCGTAACATTCTCGGGGCATATGTTTGCGGTCTCCAAATAACACAAACTTTAGCACTTTTCAAATCATAGAAGCTCGATGTCTTAGTCTACACTTTTGTTTGAGTCAAATTGGCCTGTAATCCGAGATTTATCCATAATTTCGAGTAGATGAGGAGGCCAGTGCGCATGCGCTCAGTCACCGCTTATTTTGCTCTCAGCTCTCGGGACCCAAACATGAAACGCCAAGCTGTAAGACCTTTGGACCATCGTGTTTGCAGTACCCACTTCAGTCCGGAAGATTTTTTACCAGCAAAGGAAAAGAAAGAAGGGCAGCGTCTTCAGCGAGCGATTCTGAGGAGTAATGCGAAACCAATGGCTGTTCTCCTAAAACTGTCTCCGCTTCATTTTTCCGTATCCATTCTGTCTCCTCATCCGTATACTCCTCTTCAGCCTCAAAGTCCGAATCTTCTGCCATGTCTCGCTCGCAATAGAAAAGTTCAAAGCGGTGTTTATCTGCGAAACAGCTGGGACTTCACACATGCGCGCTGTCCTCTATGATGACATCATCAAATGAAACTATAGCTGGATATCGGGTTTCAGGCCGCTTTGGACGCCACTTAAAGTCTACGCTGACACAGCGATCTTCTGTGATTTGAAAAGTGCTAAAGTTTGTGTTATTTGGAGACCACAAACAAATGCCCCGAGAACTCGCGTTACGGATATCGCAAATCTAAAACATCTCCGGAAGTGCTCCAAATGACACCAAAGTGCTATGGATGAGTAAAACAACTTGTTTTATTACCGAAATAAGGCTCAGGCTTGTAAAAAATTAATTCTCCAGAATTAAAAACAGACAAAAGGACTGAAACCACACCGACACAGGGGTATTGTTCTTCCTCTCTTTCTTATTATTGGCCCTTGCCAGTGACAAAGTCAATGCGCACGGGGGTGAGGGCCACCAAAGCCATGAGCGCAGTGGCGGCTGGTGAAAAAAAATCTTGGTGGGGCTGATGTGCCAATAGATTTCCCTGCCTATTATTGTGTTTGTTATGTGAGAGAGACTAACCTGAGTTCTTATTACACATTTATACTAGTGTGGTTATTTAGTATTATACTATATATAGATATTATATATTATATTATATATAGATTAGATTTTTAGTATTATACATTTTATATTTTTCCTCTCCTCTTTGGGAAGGGCGGCGCCCAAGCGCCCCCTATGGGCCAGCCGCCACTGCGTGAGCGGCTTTAATTTAAATTGTTACTTATGATCATGGATTTTTAAAAAATGCATGTTTTGTGAATGTGGGCCATTGCAATACATTTTGCTTTTTGGTCCTTCACAGCCTTATGCTGAGTTTTTCTGCCAAACCCAAATTTTAAACAAAATTGTTATTCCTTTTTACATAACTGTATTTTGTTTTGGACATAGACTGTACAGTCTATGGGTTAGGCCCAACTGGTCTCAGAATTAGCAATTTCCATAAAATTCCCATTTCAAAAATTAAATTTCTCCTTCCTTTTATGGGCTGCAGCTAATAAGATAATAATAATTTTAAAAAGGCATTCTGGTTATAACACTGGTTATAATGTTGACAAACGTGTTTTGCTGCAAAAAGCTTCAGGTGGTGTTGAGGGGCTTAAAGGTACACTGTGTAACTTTTTGGTTGGGGGTCCGTTCACCTGCTTGTTCTATGTCATTGCTCTGCCTGGAATGTTCCACAGTATGACATTAAACCGTTTGACCTTACAGTTATTCAATTAGAGATATTTTTATAGCTCAAAAATGCCTAGAAAAGCAGACTGAACGGGGTTGCCTCTCCACAGATTTGACCTGTAATTTGGCCTGTTTTAGTCCCCATGAACATGAAAGGTTTAATACCATACTGCGAAACATCCCAGACAAATTTATAACATCTCCATGGAGAAAAGCTTTTTGGCTCCACCAGAAAAGTTACACAGTGCACTTTTAACATTTGCCATAAGCTTAGGTAGTATGATTTATTAATTAAAAAAAAAAAATTGTACTTGTACTTACCTAGTTTTATTTTGACCTTTGTGAACAGGGCTGTTGTAGTGACGCAGAAGCCCAGCAGGCTGGCAGGATGCAGACCACCTCTCAGCCAATCCAGTGTGAGCTCCCAACAATCCCAGTGCAGATTGGCTCGCATTTTCTCAAAGGAGTTTCTTTTAATGAGTCAGCAGCAGAAAATCTTAAACTTAAAATGGTACGTGCTATGTAGCGTTAGACCCACAGGTTCAGCCCCATTGTTGGCAAGAAATATTCTTAGCATTACTTCTGAGTACTGACTGAGGAATAAATGCAAATTAATTTGGTATTTTTTGGATGTTTTATTTCTTTAGCACACAATGATGCAGCTCATAAAGGATGTGTTGGGTCAAAATGGAGTTACCCCAAATGAGTCTCCTGTCACAGAAGTTCTTAACCAGGTCTGCCCATCCAGCTGGAGAGGAGCATGTAAGACTGCTGTCCAGCTGCTCTTTGCCCAGGCTGGTCTGGTGAGTTCTTTCATTGTTTTTTGTTAGTCTTTTGGGGGGGATTTATAGAATTTAATTTATATGAAGCATTCAGCAACATCCATGTTTTTACTCCTGATTCTACCGTTTTAATGTATTTTTTTATTTGGCTGCTTAACCCATGGCTAATGAAGTCTATGGTGTACTGTGGAGACAACTCCTGCTTAAATCAGAGTAAAACATACACTTGTGTCAGATTGTTGCCACAACCCCCACTGCCAACACATTTTCCTATTATACACCTGTTACACAATGGTGTAACTTCCTGCATTTTAGGATATAAATTTTCCCATGCTCAGTGTTGAGAGTGAACTAGCTGCAGTTATAAGTTTAGTTTCTTGTTTTTGTTGTTACTGCATATGATTGTTAAATTCATACTATACAAATACTAATACTATTATTACTATTTTTTGCCATGTGGTCTCATGTGTATTTGTGCATTTGTGTAATCTCACAGGTGGTTGTTGATACAGCCCAGATAGAGAATAAAGAAGCCTATGCCCCCCAGATTACATTGGAGGGATCTAAGGTGTTTGTGCAAGTTCCCTCTACATGGTAAGTGAAGTCACTATGTAGCGCTAGAGCAGAACTTGACTTTATTTAAAAATGAGTCTGGAGTGCCTTTAGGCTAGTCTGGTTAACACCTGACCATATCACAAGTGAGATATGGGTCTGGGAGCTCGCTTCGAAAAATCCCGTAGCGGAGGTGTGGTTAGCGATTGCCAACGGCCGTTTATTGGGCGTTACCAATGTCTATCATTTGGCGTATACGTAGCCCATAGCCAATCATGTCAGTTGTCAGTTCAAACTACAAGTTTCCGTTTGTCACGTAGTACGCGTTACCGTCTTGCCACACCTCCCCCGCTCTCTGATTGGGGACCTAAATCTGGGACTCTCGCTTGGACGAGCTGCCAGGCCGCCTTCCAGTTCGAAACGAACAGAAGTGGCCTGGGAATTCCCAGGCTACCTTTAGGCTAACCTTTTAGGTGCTAATAAGAAATACGTATATGGATTTATTCAACCAGGGTACACAATTGGGGCATGGTGAGGTTAAAGAGGAAAAGGAAGTTTCTTTAAAATGTTATATTTTCTTATATTCAGGTGCCTAAAGGAGGACCCAGCTACAATGTCCTTGCTTCAGAGGAGTCTGGATCCGGAGAAAACCCTTGGGCTTGTAGATGTTCTGTACACTGCAGTGTTTGATATCAACAGGTGGAAGGAGAGAAAGTATGTTTTAGGCTTGTTAAAATTTAAAAAGCATGATACAGTGTGGTAGCTAATAAATAACATATGTTATTCTCTTTGAAGAGAGCAGGCCCTGCCTACTATCCAGATTCAGTTACAGCGGGAGAGTCCAGATTACAGCAGCCAGACAGAACTGCCCCCGGGTACCAACTCAAAGACTTCCAGTGGACTGCCAAAAACTATATCCAAGCTGACTTCTAAATTTACCAAAAAGGTCTCTTCTAGCTCTAATAGCGGAGGGAGTTATTCTATTCCTAACACCCCATCTCGCAGCATGCTAACAAATAATGCTTCTGAAGAAAAGAAGAATCTGACCAACAGTGATGGCAGGCTACAGAGTATCCTACCATTGGGGAGCCTGCCATGTGGCCCCGCCTCCACACAAAACCAGCTGGCCAATGGATCTGCAGCTGATGACCAGGGCATGAATCTACCCACTGACCAAGAGATGCAGGATGTCATTGACTTTCTCTCAGGATTTAATATGGGCAAATCCCAGCAGGCCTCACCCTTGGTGAAAAGGAGAAATTCTGTGGCCTCTGCCAATCCAGCTGAGCTCAAGCCCCCCAGCGGAGCCGCTCCAACATCTCACTCCATCTCCCATAGCAGTCTCCAACCCACCCCGAGCCTCTCTCAGTCACAGCCACAGGGTGGGCCTCCAGCCCCCATCCAGAAGCAGCAGCCACAGACTCAAGCACAGTCAAGCCCTTGTCAAACACAGCAGCAGCAGGTGCCTCAGCAGCAACAGCAGCCACCGCAGCAGCAGCAGGGCCCCAGCCCTCAGCAGCCCTCTCCCCAGGCACTGCCATACTACCAGCACCTCCTGCAGCCTATCAGCCAGCAGCAGCCTGCTTCTCCACATCCTCCACAACCCACTCCACCTCAGGTCCTGCCCCAACAGAGAGTGGCAAGCAAGTGGCTGGGCCCATCTGGGCAGCCTCCTGCACAGGGGCCTCCAGGAGGACTCTCACCTCTGGGACCCATTGGGCAGTGGGGCTCTCATGGACTGCCAGACCTCAGCTCAGACCTGTATAGTTTAGGACTGGTCAGCACATATATGGACAGTATGATGAATGAGATGCTGGGCCAAAAGCCTCAAGGGCCCCGTAACAATACTTGGCCCAACAGGGACCAAGGTGATGGCTCTTTTGGTGTCTTGGGTGACACTCTGCCCTTTGATCCGGCAGGTAAGTAATAAATAATTTCCAAATTAATAAAACTTTTCATTTTGAAGTTTCACAACTGCCATCTACTGGTGGAGAAAAAAAAAATCAAACACAAAATTGTATAAATCTTATTTTAACCCCCATAAGTTATTGGAACTAACTCTCAGTGCGTAATAATTAATTCCCAAATATAATTATTCACATAAGACAATTTGCTTACTATTGTGTTCAGATTACTAGTCACTGTTACACTTTGTTGCATTGTAGCTCAACAATGTGAGCCCTAGGCACATAAAAACAGAACAGCTGATTGTGCCAAAACTTATAGTTGCCTTTATTCTCTTTGTTTGCACAGTTGGCTCTGACCCTGAGTTTGCGCGTTATGTAGCTGGTGTCAGTCAGGCCATGCAGCAGAAAAGGCAAGTGCAGCACATTCGTCGCCCCAGCAACAGTCGTGGTAATTGGCCAATGCCCGAAGAGCAGCAGCACAGAACCTGGTCTCACCCAGAGTACTACAATGAGGGGTATGCATGTAAAATGTGCCATTAATGACTTGACTGATTCACAACCACATCAGTACATCATTTGGCCATGGAAGATCTCTTTTCAAACATATTACTAGATGTTCTCTCACCTCTTTCACTTTTTTCATATTTTTCCTTCAGCGACACTGTAAATAGTAGTTGGTCAACCAATCAAGGGGATTCCGCGAGCTCCAGTGATGAGACCTCCTCAGTCAATGGGGACAGTCTGTTCTCAATGTTTTCTGGCCCTGATCTTGTGGCTGCAGTTAAGCAAAGAAGGTATGTTGCAAATATGAGAACCGAAAGTTAAGTTACTGCTCACTCTAAACTTAAACTTGAATGATCGGTCCATAGAAAACACAGCTGTGGAGAGCCAGAAGTATGCACGCTGCCCTCACCACCACTTCACCACATTGGGGATGATAATCAGGTAAATTAATTTTCCAATGTGACAAAGTGTACACTCTATTTAAATAATTTTCATTTTGTTTACAGGACAGCAAAACTAAAACCTGGCCTCCAAAGGCACCCTGGCAACACTCCAACACTCAAACTAATACCATGCCCAATCCCAGCTCTTCCTTGTACCAGATGAACATCCCACCATCACCACAGTGGACTGATTCAATGCAGATGCTTCAGTCGCCAGTGTGGTCCACTGCCAGTGATTGCTCCTCTGCCACGGGCATCTCCTCTGGTTTTCCCTTCACCCAGCAGCAGCAGCAGCAGCAGCAGCAACACAAACACATGACCAAGGGCTTTAAATCCTTTCCCCTCAAACATGAGCACAGGCCTTCTTACCTTCACCAGTACTAATAACAGTAATCCTTAGTTCATAGTACTGAAGAGCGCCTGGAGTTCTGATAATCTGTGAGCCACATGTGTAGGAATGCACTTGATAGCCCATACCTTCAATTGAAGATTGCATGGTGACCTGCCTAGTAGAAAATTGTATACACACTGGCTGGCCTCATACCAGACAAACCCATTTCAACACCAACTGCCATATTTTAAGTATATTTAGTAGTAGAAATGCTAATGGTCGTTTCTGTCTGTTGAACTGACTGTCACACCAGTCGATCTCCTCAGATAAGAGCTGGAGACTTGCAGCTTCTGCAGCTAAATTTACAGAGTGGGTTGCAGAGGGGCAGGAATACTCTTTTTGGGCCCATAATATACTGTGTCAACATAGCTGTAACTGCCAAATCTCTCAAAGATGACCCAGACTACAGCTAGCATCTACTGTTTCATAGCTTGTAAAATACTGAAGATAAAATATAAATATTTAGTTCTTTTTAAAAAAAACAAAAAGAAGAAAAAAAAAAAAGCTTTGAGCAGGCTCAGCATTAATATAGTTTGTCACTGCAGTGGTGTCATTTGAAAGAAATACACTACTTTTTCAACAATTGTCCAGAATTCTAGCAGTAACTTGTGTGCCATGGTGTTGAAAGCACTTGCAGATTTTTTTTTCCCCAACCAAAGCGTGCAAAGATGACTGGTGCTCGAGAAATGAGCGATAGAAATAAGCAGTGAAGTTACAGACCCCAGTGGAGGAAAGCTTTGGGAGACTTCACATAACTCATTTATTTCTACAATTAATAGTTTGTTTGAGATTAACACTAACTCCCATAAATGTTTTGAATACAATATTTTTGTGCATAGTTGACAGTATTAATCTTATTTTTGTATTTTCTTACATGTTATACCATTACTGTATGTTAGTATTCTTGTAGGCATATTTCATAATGCATTTTTCCACCTCCCAACATGTGAAAAGCACATTTTCATATATTCTGTCATCTTAAAAAGTTACCAAATATGCCATTTTAAACACTACAATTTGGTGTGATGAGGGCGTTTTGGAGCCCTTGTTTCTTTGGTTTCCATATGGCAATGGGTTGAATTTAAGCACCCAGAATGTTATCTATTGTGATGTTTGCGGATGCCAATGTTGCCTGTATTTATGAGAAGACACCATGTTTTCAGAAAACTGTTATGTTTACAGAGAATTGTTTGCTGTATATACATAAATATATCTTTTTTATAGTTATGTGCTTTGCACAATCAAGATAGGGTTTGTTGCTTTTTGTCTGTTATCCCCAACTGTTGCAGTCTTCTCACATACATCTTTACAGACCCTGGACTGTAACCGTTGGCTTCTCAGCTGTGTCAAATGGTTTACTAGCAGCTTCTACATAGTAAAAATACACGTTGCCCTGATAAAAGATATAAAGGGTAACTGCTTGGCTTACGTTGCTTGTTGTTCTTGAGCTGGCAACTGAATCTTTACAAGTGTACCAGCAATGCAAAAAAATAAATAAAATTTATTAGCAGTACAAAGTGTCATGTGGTTTCCATTATTAAAAAAAAAACATTAAAGATGTGTTGGATCAATCCTGTAATTGCATTACAATGAAACTACTCATTTACGATCCATCTAGGTGATCATCTGTGGAAGAATTTTCACCAGATGTGGCCTGGAAAAGTAAAGATAGATGATGTCCTAAACCAGTACATAATACACAGATGTTATAAAACACTTTATACCTTTGAAGACGAATCCGATGGTTCCGTGTCAGGACTTGCATCAGCTATGGTTCCCAAATAAACTATGTTTCTGTGCAATATCTGTTGGTATCTGGGGGGGAAAAAAACACCAGAATATGAGCATGTCTAAATCAATAATGTATTTAAAATAATAATAATAATAATACATTTTATTTATAAAGCGCTTTTCAAGACACTCAAAGACGCTGTACAAGAGGTAAAATCAGTAATAAAACAAGTAACAAAACAATAAACAATCAGAAAAACATTAAACATTAAAAGCAGTTTTAAAAAGGTGAGTCTTGAGCAAAAAAAGGCTGTGACTTACTGGACACACTCCACAGCTCTTCCCTTCTGCATATATTCTGTGATACATCTCACCAACTGGTCGTTCTCGTCCAGCAGCTGACGAAGAAACAACAAACCCTATTATTTGGGTATTAAAAGACTTTTTCCGCCAACGCACTTCTGCACAGCTCTGCCACGACCCTGTTCCTCAACAAACCATAACACCCATTTCTAAACCCAAACCATTTTAAAAATATATGAAGAAATAAAATAAAATAAAAAATACGCATTTAACGCTACCTCCTAGTATTACACCAGAATTGACGAAGCCTCTCGGATGGGCGGCGAAACGTTTTCGACCAAACAAACTTGAATTGAATTTCTCCTTTTATCATGGATTCTACCTGGACGACTGAGGGACTCTTCACGTATTACACCCATAGGTTATTAGATTCATGCCATAGTAATAATTTTAGATTATTTTAGT
Source organism: Paratrypauchen microcephalus (assembly GCA_036785185.1). Taxonomy (NCBI): domain Eukaryota; kingdom Metazoa; phylum Chordata; class Actinopteri; order Gobiiformes; family Gobiidae; genus Paratrypauchen; species Paratrypauchen microcephalus. The sequence continues at coordinate 6,632,030 of JAVJIX010000013.1, read as the reverse complement.
AGACTGCGTGGCGTGGTAGATTAAAAACATGACTTACTTGCTGTATTGTTTCTTGGCTAATTTTCGCTTTCCCTCGTAGTCTTTTTGGGACGAAAACGATGGACATACTGACGTTTTGGCGCTTAGGCTGTCCACACCGTATGGCCGTTTATCCTGCGCGTCTTTCATTAGCGTTACGTTTTTTCGTTCTTCGTCGACTGCCCAATAAATGTCACGGTGTGATATCTAGCGCCTGCTACTGGACAGAACAAGCAAAGACAATATGTGCCACACATCCGCACCATCTTGTGGACTTCAGTACACCTGCAGTGATACGTTCACTGGTTTTGTCTAAAACTCATAAAAAAGTAACCTGCATGCTACAAGAGTTGAACCTTAAAGCCAATAAATCCCTCATTACACTTAAATGAAAACTGCAATGATTAGGTTATTTTATAGCAATCACTGCAACTTAAAGGGAGAGCAGTGGAAAAAAATAAAAACAAATTTAAAGACTCAGATACCACCCCTTGTGGAAAAAGTATGCATTTCATTTGTTTTGCCGTTTTGAAAAAACTACAATGACAAAATGTAAAACAAAAATTTGGGAAAAAATATCTCTGCTTTATTTTTTACTGAAAGTTTCAATTTGGCTGCCCCATACAAGAAAATAGCCATTAATAATTACCAATTGTGGTCTGTTACAATATCTTACTGGCTTGGTATATTCACAAATATCGGTGTTAAAAAAATGCAATAGACAAAATAAAGCGCCAACGCTGTATGCGTGGAAAAATGCCTATGCTTTAGGTTGCCATACATCACTTCCACAGGTGTGCAGATGTAAAAACATGATTGACAAACAACTGACTAAAATGTAAACAGATGAAAAACAAGAGATGAATTCTGATAAAGATACTTTGCAAAATATGAGCAACACATACATTCATAAATCACTATTTTAGTTAGAAGGCATTTCCTTAATTTGGCTTTGTTACACCGACTTACTGAAGGAGGAAAAAAAAAAAAAAGAACATAATCTAGCTACTGATCACAACAAGTGATCTACTCACAGTAACAAAAGTGATTTTGGCAATTCACTTGCATTATCAACTTCTTTAAGACTGTAACTAATGCAAAAATATTTATTAAGGTACAGTCTTTAAACTCTTTATGAGTATTAAATGACAGGGGCACAGTTGCTGTTGACCAAGTTCAAGAAGAAGAGCTTCACTTCTTTGTGGTTCGTTTGTTGAATTAGGCTGCAACTTTGTTATCCTTCTGAAAGATGGGTAAAAAAGTTACACATTAAAAATGAAGAGCTTGCGCAGTTTATAAAATGGATTATTTACCCTGTATTCAAAGTCAGAGAAGTCCCGTCCTCTTCCTCCTCTGTATCCCCCTCTGAACCCAGGTGGAGCATCGCGAGGTGCCCCAAATGAACCCCGACTGGAGGATCGCCCACGTCCTCGAGGCCCAAATCCTCCCCTGCCACGAAAGCCGCCACGGCCTCTGTGCCTCAGAGGAATGCCAAAGGTCTCTGCATTCATGCGCCTTTCCTCTGCCCAGGTCGGCCTTCTGTCCCTAGCACCAGGACACAAGACTCAACATACTACATTGTGTAGAAAGCAAAAATAAACCAAATATTTCATGTAAAAGTTCAGTACTAGGTCCAATTCTGTTACTAAGGACATTGTGACTGAAAACGCAACATACCAATTTGACAAAAATATCAATATATTTATGCAGGGGTCAACATGCCTTTTTTAATGCCATTAATTAATGTGGAAAGAAAGCTATTTAAAAAGGTGCATTGTGTCACTTTTCTGGTAGGTCTGTCAAATGCTTTTTTTCCATGGAAATATTATTTTGGAATGTTTCACAGTATGACATTAAACGTTTCCATCTTCATGGAGACCAAACCAGACCAAGTTACAGGTCAGATCTGTGGAGAGGCATCCCTGCTCACAATCAGTATCCATGTATTTCTAGGTATTTTTGAGCTATAAAACCACATGTAATTGTAAAAGTTAGAGCAAATATATTGGCACAGAAATGTCATAGGTGTACAAGCAATGTGAAAATAGCTTTTTTTCAGAGCTTACTGCACACCGCTGCATACTGCCCACGTGGTGTAGTTACAGTAATAGTAATGTTACAGTTACAGTAATATGTTGCACTTATCATGTCCCTACATTGATTGCTGTGATCAGAAACATTATATACAGATTTATGAAGCCTTGAGGATTCACAAAATTAAATTGTAAATGTTTTAATAACACCTGAGCAGAGCAGTGTCAGGTTTACTTCTGAACTCTGGAGGCACTGCTTATATACATTATAGACCATTATTACCGTTTTGTGTGTTTTTTTGTTCTATATGGACCTATTGGGAGTCTGAAATAAAGCTTGACTGAGTGTTTAATATCTTGCTATGTCCCTCCACCAGAAAAGTTGCACAGTGCACCTTTAAAATGGATAGCGTCCTGTGAGCCGAGTTTCTGCCCGGTTCTGGAGCTGAAGAAAGTAGGTCCGGCAAGTTAGCCAGGACAGTTAATAAAGTGAGTTTTTCTTCTCAAAACAATATTTGTCCAAAAAGTGATATATTTGCGTCACAAAACAGTTGCCCACGAAAAAGTCAGAAGTCATAATCGCTTGGTGCCATTTTCTCTCGAGTTCTATCACTGCGCGCCTATTATTATCATGTTCACTTGTAAACATCACCACTTACAAGTGAACAGGCTAAGAAATAGAGAAATATTATATATACAAGAAATATTTTTGGCACAACTGCCAATATTTGTTATGCCACTTGAAATAAAATGTAATTCTTTTTAAGGTCTCAATTTCAACAGAATCCATTTAATGACTTAATGCTTTTTAATGCCCTGTGGAAACCCTGCTTTATAGTGACAAATGTTTGATTATTATTTCAATAAAGTTAAAGGACAGTTGGGATAGTGTCAATGCTGCCTCCTTCAACATGAATTTAAACAAATTACTTACTTTGAAAATCCTTTTTCACCTGATTTCCTTAAGAAAAAAAAACATGTAGTTAGGTCCAAAACTATTAAGACAGTGACCAAAACTTATTTAAGATGCAGGTAAATGGTTATGGCCTTAGAGCTCAGACAACATCACATCTGATGCGGAATATTTAAAAAACCTTTATCCCCAACAAAGTCCAAATGTGAGCAACAGTTCAGGTCTTTAATATGAAGCCGGGTATTAGGAGGACTAAAGTAATAGGATATCGAGAAAAAAAAAAATGGGAAAGGTGTGGAGATCTGCAGTAAAGACAAACTGGGACGACAACTAGAACCTAGCAAGTCCATTATTTGTTCACCTTTGAGCCCTGGAATATGGTAACTTCATTTAAAAATGGTTGCAGTTTCTTTATGCTCCTCAAGATTTTCCAGTTGTCTCCATAATTAAATCTTAGTCTTGAATTGCATCAGATTTATCATTCCAGATGCCCTGTAGTGGCATGCAGAACCCAAATCATCAAGTTGTGTGCATTTTTGGACAATCCAGAAAAGTAACATACTACATGTATAAAGTTCATTTTCAATATATAGAAAATTCCTTTGTGAGCAGCGTGTGTCTTAGTCTGGAGCCCATGGACAACACCAAAAGTTGATTCGCCTCAATCATGATACTAAGGAAGGTCTATCAGTTCTTGCTCATGTTCAATTACTTTTGACACATGAAAAACAAGTGGCTTAATCTTGGAGAGCTATAACTACTAAAGCCTTCCTTTAATTTGGACATTAGTACTCTCAGATCAAAGCTGCACTTTAAGCACATGCCAGTCATATACAGTAGATTAAAAAAACTACACTGGCCACTATTATCCAGCAACACTACCAGTGGTGATATTCTCATGTCATAATTTTACTGCTTTGTTCAATCACATCTTAACCTTATATTTTTGATGTAGGACAGGCATGAAAAGGAATAAGTAACAATTAAATGGGTATACCTTGAGTCATCACAGGACAGGTTATCAAAGAAGGACTTGGATTTGTCGTAATATGTATTAATGACAGTCTCTTCCACAGCTGCCCCCTCATTAGGTGTATGTTCAGAATCAGCACTTTCCTCTCCGTTTAGTGCCTTATCAGCTTTGTCATCTATAAATAGTACCAAAGGCAAATGTCAGTCATTATTCCTACATGTAAATGCAGTACTTGTTTGATTCAGCCATTGTATACCTTTGAGTTTAAGCTTGTTTTGCAGTTCCTTATCAATATCATCTTTATGAAACTGAGCATTGGCAGTTTCAAAGTCAAAATCCTCTTCAAACTTCATAGTTCCATCCCTGCGCATGTTTAATCTGCCTCTGCTGCGGTTTCCTCTTCCACGACCACGCCGTACAGCCTGAGCAGAAGCTATTAAACAAAAATATACAAGAAACACTAAAATGCTCCACCATAGTCTCAACAAAACAGATTATAAATTATAAAGAATTGTTGAATTTCTCTTCATGTTGCACATTAATAACACTTACATGTGTCATCATGCGTCTAATGCACATTGCTATAAGCAACCTACCTACGTGACAACCAATGCAGATTTAAGTTTTGAGTACTGAGCAGCAATGCTTGCCGTTTCTATGCAACAATACACATAACTTTACCAATTTTGTAGTCTTTTCTAAGAAAATATTTTGCAATTTAAATGTGCATGTTGAAACAAACTAGTTCATGTTTGCACTTTGTGAGAAAGACTTTTACAGTTGTACTTTAAAATTAATCATCTGAAGATTGTTTGTGTTATTGTGTGAAACTGGGAGTTTGTTCACATAGTACTGGCAAAAGGAGAAATTCAATTTGTCAACTGGACAAATTTGGTCGAGTACATTTCGCAGCTCATCCAAGCTGCTTCTTCACATAGTATTCTCATACGCTGTTTATGATATCTTGCCCATTATATTTCTGTTTTTTACAGAAATTGCAGTGGATAAAATCCCTTTTGAGGCAATATAATACATTTTAAAGTTGTCTTACCAGCATGGTGCTTATTATCATCTTGGCTTTCAGCAGTGATGTCATTTTCTGCTTCAGGTAATTTCTGAACTTCCAAAGCTAGGAAAAATAAAGCATGCAATAAAATGAATTCAGTTCACCCGTTTTCTGAGAAAAGCTCTAAAGTAGTTGATGATGTAAGACTAGTCCTTACATTTTCTCTGTTCAAGAAGGTCTGGCTTCTGGTTGACACTAGTTGAGGAGGTGGTGGGGGCCTTGGACATTGATGCTACTGCTTGAGCCCTTAGCCCTACAGTTGCAGGTGGAGCAGGAGCTGCAGGCTGAGGTGGCTTAGCTTGCTCTATGGTAGAGCTTTTGGTTAAGGCATCCAGTGAGGGACTTGTGCGATCTGCTAACATGTGAATAGTTGTCAACTTTTATTACTCAGAGGTCCACATCATAAGGACAATTGTAGAACATTAGTGAAATTATATTTGAAGTGTAAGGCTACTGTGAGTGCAGCGCAGTGACTCACTAACCTTGAGCCTCGAAGTTCCTTTGTACGCGACACGCAGTAAAATCCAATCCTTGAATCCAAGGTTTGTCTTTTCTATCTTTACTAAAGTGAAAGTCATACAGAACAAAAAACAAAAGATGAATTCCTAGAACTTGTAACTTCCTACGTGACGTCCCTACGTGATGGTCCTACGTGTCGGTCAAAAGACTGTGTAGCTTCTATGGCTCGAGGCTTCTGCTCTCTGGTTCGGTATTGGCTTGTACACCTTAAATTTGCTCAGTAGTTCTGAAACCAAATCAAAGTAAAACATATCACAGTAAATATTAACTCTAATTACACAAATATACATTTTTAATCCAACACAAAAAAATGGCTCTCACATATCCCGGCCCCTAATTGACTAGGCCTTAGCATATCAATTACTAACTTAAAACTTAAAACTCAGAGCCATTACATTTCTCGGTCATGAATTTTCTTCAAAGTATTCTTGTCTCACTTTTCTTTTACAGTTAAGAATGTACTTTACACAATTTACAGTCCATATCAGTCATGTGACAAGTTCTTCACTTTTTCATTCTTCTCCGGGGATAAATAAAGGATTGATTTCTTCTTTTTCTTCTTCCTCCTCCATGTCCGCTGTAGCTTCTTTGGAATTTCCTCATCCCAGCCTTTTTTCTCTTGGCAGAGGTCTCTCAGAATAAGCTTCACGGGAAGGAGTAGGGGTGCCAAAAATCCCACTGGATCATACACCGAACTAACAAGGGAAAGGATGCCTCATCTTGTGTATGGCTTGTCTGGCAGCTTAATCTTGAACTTGAATCCATCAGAACTCGTGCACCACTGCACACCTATGCCAGTTCTATAGGTAGTTTATCATGCTGCAAATCTAAGTCTTTAACTTCAGTTGCTCTTTCGTTGCTAGGGATGGAACATAAAGTCTTACTGTTACTTGTCCACTTAAGTCAAGTGAAACCCGCCACTGGCACACAACTTTGTCAGCTCCTTCACAAGACTTACTGCTTCATCTTCTGTGGCAACCGACTTCAACAGCATCTTGTGCTGTTCTCCTTAGTGCATATGAAGAACAACTCGGGGATGACGTGGCTCCAAACAGGTGTGCGCACATCCTGTATTCTTCCACTGGCTCATTCAGCTTGGCGCCTGGCCACCAAAGAAAGCGCAACAAATCTGTCTTCATCTGGAACCTGTACCTGGTAGAACATAGATTCAATGTCCGCCATCATAGCGACAGGCTCCTGCCTGAACCTAAGCAGCACTCCAATTAAGGAGTTTGTAAGGTCAGGCCCTTGTAGCAGTTTGTCATTCAGTGACACTCCCTGATAAGTTGCAGTGGTCAAACACGACTCAACTTTTTCTTTCTCGGATGATACACCCCGTGGTGCGGTATGTACCATACTCTTCCATCTCTGCGACTTAGCTGCTCATCTGGAACTCTTGTAGCATACCCTTTCTCTAGGATTTTGGTCAAAGTCTTTGTACTCCTGAAAGAAGTCTGAATTCTTATTGAATTTCCTCTTCAAGGAGTTGAGTCTTTGCTCACCTATACCACGGTTGCATGGCATCTTCACACAGTCATCCTTCAGAGGTAGCTTAATGCAGTAATGGCCATCTGAAAGATGTGCTGATGTCGTCACAGTGTGCATAAACTACTTGTCATGTTGAGATGGCTCTTGCTTGTCCTCACACCGGCGTTCTGGAAAATCTGCGTCATAGTGCCTCATCAACATGTCTTCTACACAGAGATGCGATTGATGAAGAAATTCTGTCTTTCAGCATCATCGGATTCTTTCTCTTGGCATCTGCTGATAGGCCCGTTGACTACCCAACCTAGAGCAGTCTTCACGGCATACGGTCTGGCGTTTCGGCTGATTATTATTTCCCAAGGCTCCATAGCCTTGTAGGCATTGGTACCGATAAGTCCAATTTCAGATTCTAGTTTTGGAAGATGGACACAGTTCAGGTAAGACCACTTCTCCAAATCTTTCCTCTGTAGGTATGTTGGCTCTCTTTGCTGGTGTGTCTGGATGTGTATACACATTGGGCAGCTTGATGAAGTCTTGTTCATCTAAGCCACACACCTCTAGATCTGGTATTCTGTCTTTCTACCTCGGATATTCAACTTCTTTGCCAAGTCCTCAGTACAGGAAGTCGTTGTGCTTCCTTGATCCAGGAAGGCATACGTTTTGATTATTCTTGTGCCCTTCTTGTGTTTTACCTGCACAGGTACAATGGGAAGAATACATGCATTATTCCCGGCCCCAGTTTGTTCACCTCTTCCATGCCCTGCACACATGAGAGCATTTTGTACTTCAGCTGTATCTGATGAGCTGTTATCTGCATTGTTCTTTTCCGGTGTGTGATCTTGCTTTACAATGTGCAAGATAGCAGGATGCTTAAAGGAACAGTCAGGGCAGGAGCTTTTTCTTACAGTCTTTAGACATATGGCTTGCTGTAAGACAGCCAAAACAAAGCCTTTGTGACTTCAAGAAGTCAGTTCTCTCATTCAAAGGCTGATCCTTAATCTTGTTGCACACATTCAGTGCGCTGGTGCTTTCTTCTCTGATTGGCCTTTACTGGCATTTTTGTCAGTAGCAGTTACAGTCACAGCCACAGCGAAGCTACTTCTTTTGGACTCACCTTTTCCTGAGTTGGCCTTCTTTTTTGCATTTGTCTGTTTATCTGAGGTGGCATCCAGTATATCTCCGAACAGTGGGTCATTGACAACTATGGCTTCATAATGTACAAAGTCCACCAGATTGGGAAACCTGGCTCGTTATTTCCTTTTGTCTTGAATGTCGAACGCAAACCTTCTCCATTTCTCTCTTAGTTTAAATGGAAGCTTGGATAAGATGGACTTCATGTTGGTGGGATTGTTCATCTCCTCCATGTAGTCCACGTCACTCACTGTGTTACAACACCCAATCAAGAACAAAGCGAAGGTGTTCAGTCCCTTCCTGTCCTCTGGCTTTATCTGCGGCCATTCCATTGCCTTTTTGATATAAGCATTGGCTATCTTCAGTTCGTCACCATAATGACGGTCAAGCAATGCTCTCGCTTCTTCATATGCCCCGTCTGGCCTCATGTGCTCACAGCTGCGAATGGGCTCAAGTGGTTCCCCACTCGTAAACTGTTCAAGATAATACAAGCAACCTTGCTGGCTATCCGTTTTGCCATCAATGGCGTGCTCAAAGGCTCTTGTAAAGGATCTGTATGTCAGAGGATCTCCTGTAAACACTGGTATGTCCTTGAGTCAAACCTTGTTGCTTGATGCAGGGATGAAAGTGGCCAATTATGAAAAAAGCGGAAAGTCACGGCAATTTCTGAAATTTGGATTTCTATATGCTATATGTTAGCAATAAAGTAAAACTGTACATAAAAGTACAAAAAAACCCATTGTATTAACAGGTAGGCCTACTAGTAGTATATATTGGATTTGTTTTTGCTTTGCACTTTGTCTAATCAGACCGCATTGAGGAGGAGCTTATGCGCGCTAAAAGGCGCAGGTGAAAAAGCGAGGAGTGACGCGTTTAGTGAGGCACGGGCAGGTAGGATGAGGTATAGGATGGTTTATAAAGTTTAACCTGTGTACACACAATGGTACACGCTGTTGCGAAAGAGCTGCGCTCACTTGCTCGGTCTGCGGCTCCAGACACGGGCTCGCGCGGCCCGCAGTTTAATACGAAGTTTAATACGAAATACATGTAGTTTTGTTGTGAATACGGGACGATTCTGTTTTTCAAGGGACGGTTGGCGACCCTAAACACAACTATACATATATACAGTGCCGTGAAAAAGTATTTGCCCCCTTCCTGATTTCTGTGTTTTTTGCATATTTATCACTCAAAACATTGTCAGATCATCAAACCAATTTTAATATCACACAGAAACAACCCAAGGAAAGACAAAATTCAGTTTTTGAATGATGATTCCATTTATTAGTGCACAAAAAAAATCTAAACCTATCTGGCCCTATGTGAAAAAGTAATTGCCCCCTTAATCTAATAGCCAGTTGAGCCTCCTTTGACAGCAATAACTGTAACCAAACGTTTGCGATAATTGGTGATGAGTCTTTCACACCGCTGGGGAGGGATTTTGGCCCACTCTTCTATGCAGAATTGTTTCAATTCTGCCATATTGGAGGGTTTTCTTGTATGAACTGCCCGTTTAAGGTCACACCACAGCATCTCAATCGGATTTAAATCCGGACTTTGACTTGGCCACTCCAAAACCTTAATTTTGTTTTCTTTGAGCCATTCAGAGGTGGACTTGCTGGTGTGTTTTGGATCATTGTCCTGTTGCATGATCCAAGAGCGCTTGAGTTTGAGGGCACGAACTGATGGCCGGACATTCTCCTTCAGGATCTTCTGGTAAACAGCAGAATTCATTTTTCCGTCAATCACAGCAAGTTGTCCTGGTCCTGAGGCAGCAAAGCAGGCCCAGACCATCACACTGCCACCACCATGCTTTACTGTGGGCACCATGTTCTTTTTATCAAATGCTGTGCCATTTTTACGCCAGATGAAACGGGCTGCAGACCTTCCAAAAAGTTCAATTTTAGACTCATCGGTCCACAAAATGTTTCTCCAAAAGTCTTGAGGGTCATCAAGGTGCTTTTTGGCAAAGGTGAGACGAGCCTTTGTGTTCTTTTGTGAAAGCAGTGGTTTTCTCCTGGGAACTCTTCCATGGATGCCATTTTTGGCCAGTGTTTTTCTAATGGTGGAGTCATGAACACTGACCTTAACTGAGGCCAACGAGGCCTGTAGTTCTTTCGATGTGCGTCTAGGTTCTTTTGTGACTTCCTGAATGAGCCGTCGTCGCACTCTTGGAGTAATCTTAGTTGGTCGACCACTCCTGGGAAGGGTTGCAACTGTTCCCAGTTTCCTCCATTTTTGAATAATGGCTCTGACAGTGGTTCGCTGGAGCCCCAGAGCTTTGGGAATGGCTTTGTAACCTTTTCCTGAATTATAGACTTCTATCACTTTTTTTCTCATTTGTTCTTGAATTTCTTTGGATCGTGGCATGATGTGTTTGTTCTTGAGATGTTGTAGCCAACTTCACTTTGTTTGACAGGAACTATTTAAGTGATTTCTTGATTCAACACAGGTGGTGACAATCAGGTGTGGGTGTGGCATGTAGAACTGAACTAAGTTTTCTCAAAACTGTGGTTAGTCACAGTTAGTTTGTGATTTAACAAGGGGGGGCAATTACTTTTTCACATAGGGCCAGATAGGTTTAGATTTTTTTTGTGCACTAATAAATGGAATCATCATTCAAAAACTGAATTTTGTCTTTCCTTGGGTTGTTTCTGTGTGATATTAAAATTGGTTTGATGATCTGACAATGTTTTGAGTGATAAATATGCAAAAAACACAGAAATCAGGAAGGGGGCAAATACTTTTTCACGGCACTGTATACACCCAAAATCTTTCTCAACGAATTTGCACAGATGTTAATAAAAAATAAAAAAATGCGGCTGAAAAAAATTCGCTAAAAAACAGAACTCTTTCATCCCTGTTGATGAGCATTTCAGTCACCTCATTTTGACGCTGTAATAGCTCATACAGGTCATCACCAGTATCAGAATTCTGAGCATTGTCAGTCCTTTGCCTTGCTGAAGATTTTCTTCTGACTGAAGAAACAACTGGCACAGCTGCTTTAGGCTTGACATCACGCAAAGGCTTATCAGCTCCATAATCAAACTCATAATCATAGCTGGTGAACCTTTCTTTTCCACCAGTCACATATTTTGATCCAGCTTTTGACCCTGCTACTGGATTCACAAAGTCAGCAACAGGCTACCGAGAATCTGCGAATTCCTCATAAACTCTTAATTTGGCACTTGAAGCTGCAAGCTCAGTTTCAATCTGCAACTGCTCCTTTTTTGCTCTTAAGCGCACCTTTTCTTGCTCTAGCTCTTGCTGCAAGCGCACCTTTTCTTGCTCCTCCTCTTGCTGCAAACGCACCTTTTTCTGCTCCAAGCGCACTTCTTGCTCAAGTTCTTGCTTCATTTTCATGGATGCTGCTCTTGCCAACTGCCTCACGTTCTGCTTTGAGTTTAAACCGCACTGAACAAGTTTTGGAACGTTGAGATGCACGACTCGCAACTAAATTAGCCATAGAAATACTATCCTGAGGTCTAATGCCATCTTCCTCGCTATCAGAATCTCTTAGCATTTGCAATCCATACCTTTGTTTCATGCATGAATGCCTTCAATTCCTCACATCTACTTTCATATGTCTCCTGATCAACCTTTTGTTCACCTTTACTCAAGAGCTCCCACAATTGTTCAGTAAGACGTTTGTACACTCCAAAGTATCTTTCAAACTTAGGTAGAGCTTCCCATATTATGCTATCAACATTGTTTTCATCTTGTTTCAATGTTTCTACGTTATTTCGTTGCTTGATTAGCTGTGACAAGTTTCCCCTTCTCTTGTCTTTTAGTCTCTTTACCTTCTCCTCAACAGCCCTTTCTGTAGGCCTTGGCGCCCTCTTTTGGTCAAACAGCGCATCAGCATTTGTTTCTGACATCTTGTTTCATTTATACATCTCCACATAAACTGACAATTCCACAAGTTCCCTACAGCTTCACTGACACTCGTGAAAAGAGTTACTGGATGTGTAAGATTGTTTGCAACAAAACATCAATGCCTTTCTGAGCCGAAAATCGTTTGGGCATGTACAGTGGTCTCTCGCTCTATCGCGGTTCACTGTTCGCGGCCTCACTGTTTCGCGTATATATATTTTTTATAGTGTAACATTGTGTTCTGCATCCTGATTGGCTAAGAGACTGTACACCCCACCTTTAGATGGGGGATGCAGGGGGGACCGGGACTAGACCAGGACTAAACCAGGTCTAGACCAGAACTAAATCAGGTCTAGACCAGGTCTAAACCAGGTTTAAACCTGGACTGGTCCTGGACTAAACCAGGACTGGACCAGGTCTAGACCTGGACTAAACCGGGACTAGACCAGGTCTAAACCAGGATTAAATCACCCCGTGTGGCTCTTTGCTGGTTTCGTGCAGCTCTTGCGTTCGTTTGTGCATGTTCGGTTTGTGGCTCGGGCTGCGAGGACGCGGTCCCGAGGGGGAGGCATGGTCCGGGCGCCGTGGTTCGATCTCGTGCTCGCAGCCCCGGCCTTGCGCCGGTCATGCTGCTCTGTCACGGATTTGACCACGCGCACTTCTCCAAGGGGTTGGTGTGCGTCGCGTCCCGGGACGTGGCAGTGAGCGCGGTGCTTCCTGTGGATCCAGTGACTCATGTCTCCACTCCCCTCGCGCGTCCGGCGGGGCTCCCGGCAGAGCCCCCACGCTTCACTATTAATACATTTTGTTGAAAATCTACGAAAGTGTAAGTGTTTAAAGGGATATGCCACCCCCAGGTCAAATTTGGGCATCTCCCCACAGTCCAGAGACTAAAATAAGTGGTGGAAAGCGTTTTCCTGCTCACCCAGCCATTGTCCGAGTCTGTCGCCACTGACCGCCGCGGTATCTGGTGCTCCTCCGCCTTAGACTGGAGTCTAACGTCGCCAGAGAAAGATTTCGGCCAAAAGGAATTAATTTGCTCGATGCGTTTCCCAATTACTTTGTGTGTAGTGCGCATTCATATCGAGTGCAAATAAATGTGCAAATCAACACGGAGAGCTTGCCTTGGTCATTTTGGGTGGGAACTATTTTCCAGTGCGTAAGAATACAGCCGTATCACGCAGTACGCTACCAGGGGAATCCCAGTTACGCACCGGGAAGGGAGTTCCCCTGTTGCACAACGTGGTGCGTGATACGACTGTATTCTTACGCACTGGAAAATAGTTCCCACCCAAAATGACCAAGGCAAGCTCTCCGTGTTGATTTGCACATTTATTTGCACTCGATATGAATGCGCACTACACACAAAGTAATTGGGAAACGCATCGAGCAAATTAATTCCTTTTGGCCGAAATCTTTCTCTGGCTACGTTAGACTCCAGTCTAAGGCGGAGGAGCACCAGTTACCGCGGCGGTCAGTGGCGACAGACTCGGACTATGGCTGGGTGAGCAGGAAAACGCTTTCCACCACTTATTTTAGTCTCTGGACTGTGGGGAGATGCCCAAATTTGACCTGGGGGTGGCATATCCCTTTAAACGAGAGAGAAATGTGAAAAAAACGTTAATTCCAGTGTTTTAAGGCGTTTACAGCCTTAAAACATGTATAATAATAGTAAAATATTAAGTTGTCCTACGTCACGGATTTCACTCATTACGGGTTATTTCTGGAACCTAACCCCCGCGATAAACGAGGGCCACTGTACTTCAATTTCCTCCGTTAGCTAGCGGGCTAACCAGCATAGCAGGCTAATAGAACTGAGAAGAGAATATCAGACCTGACCCAGGGAACTCTTGCTTCAGCCATTGATGGAGTCAAGGTATCTCTTTAATACCACAGGTTCTCTCAAACCTCGATGCTGGTTTCAGTTGGCTTAGCTCCTTCTTGTCTTCAGCTAAGTCTTTTGACTTTGCTGTGAGTGCATCGTGCTGACTCACTAGCCTTGAGCCTCGAAGTTCCTTCGTAGGACCGACGCGTAGGGACGACACGTAGGGACGACACGTAGGGACGACACGCAGGACATTACAAGTTCTTGGAATTCATCTTTTGTTTTTTGTTCTGTATGACTTTCATTTTACTAAAGATAGAAAAGACAAACCCTGGATTCAAGACTGTTTTTTTACTACGTGTTGCATACGAAGGAACTTCGAGGCTCAAGGCTAGTGAGTCAGCGCGCTGCACTCACAGCTACATTTACCTGCTACAGTTGATCCAAATTGATGGGCAACTCCAAATTGACCATAGGGTGCCACAGGTACACTGCTGAAGGAAGGAGCAGACTGAAATGATGAGGATGGTGCAGCTCCACTGGCAGAAGATCCAAGTGACGACTAAAACCATAGCACACATAGTTGCAACTAACTTTCAAGCACAAAAGCACAATAACAATGTAAAAAAACTAACATACTTGAACAATGGCAGGATCATGTGGAGGGGAGGTAGTACTCTTGGGTGCCTCACATACAGTCAAATCCTTTATGTCACTCCCTCTGAAGATGATGTACTCAAATATTTCATCTCGAGGAGGGATGGGTCTATCAGTCGGCCTGTCTTCAGTCCCAAAAGACCGAACTGTGAAGACAATAAAACACAAAGTGATCCTAGTTGTTCTTTTGGAAGTTTCTGCATGGAATACATCATTATTATATATCGGGGACGCTTTCCTCGTGGTGGTGTTTAACGTTATTTAGTTGTATTGGTCATGTCTTAAATTGCCCACTGTCCTCTTTTGTTCCAGTTTGGTAAAATGTGACTATGATTCTGATCCTGTTCTAATTTACCAAAACGTAAACAAAGAACGGAGGACAACTCAACAATTATAGCATAGCATTAGCTGTAACCAGTTAGCCAACTAGCCAATGCAACTCATTTTATTTACCTTCTACAGTTCTAATATTTTCCTGGATTTGTTAACTTACACTAAATTATTGATCTTACCTTTAGCAAGAGCCACAGTCGAGTTTAAAGTATCAATGGTGTACAAAATGCCTTCATAGCGGATCCCGGCCTTAGAAATTAGGCTAATTTTGCTGCCAATGTAAGGCGTCCCTCCTCCACTCATGTTGCTGCTCTCAAATTGCACTATAAATAAAACGGATTACGTACGACCAGGAAAAAAGGCAGCTGCAATTTAATCTGCAACACAAAGCTAACTACATTACACGAGGAAATAAGTTAAACTCAGGTTTGACTTGAGCTGATCTACGACCACGACATGGCCGTTTTCATGTCTCTTCAGCCACCGCTAAGCATGCTGGGAGAAAAGGGATGGGGGGCCAAAACAGGACAAAGCATTTGATCAAGTTTCCTCCTCTTTCTAATCCCGACACATTTCAGTCATGACTTTATCACGTTTCTTTGTGCATGTTTTACAAATCCTATGCAATAGCAAACTACTTCAATTTGTATAAAGAAATAGCGGCATTTGCTGTTACCTTAACTGTAATTATTTAAGGATTTGTGTTTTTTCTAGATTTAGACTTCTAGACATAAACACAAGGCCATAACTAAGCGACATTTGTGAGCATGGTGTTGTGTAATTAAACAGATATACGGCGTGAACAGCTAGTAGTGTGTGACTCCTTTTGAGCCCCAAAGGTCCAGTCTGCACGATCTGCACCCTTGTCTGCTCCCTTTATATAATGACGTAAAACTCATTCCCACAATGCCTAGTAACACGCATGCGCCATGCAAAATACAACAGCTATCTGTGAGCAGAGATGGCGGGCGCCTCCGACCCCCTGGAAGATATGCTCTTTTCAGAGGTGGATGAAAAGGCTGTGAGTGACCTGGTGGGATCGTTGGAGTCTCAGCTTACAGGCCAAAGCAACGCAGCGGGTAAAGCAGACGAAAACGGAGGTGCTGGCTCAGTGGCACATGCTAACCATCACTTGGGAAAAACGCTCCCAGCTCCTGGAGGGATCATAACACAGGAACAACAACAACAAGGACGCTGTAATAAACCTGGGATGCGCCAGGGTAACAATTCCAAAAGCGCCAGTCCAGATAAAAGCATCACCTCTCCTTCGGACTGCTCACAGTCTTTCGGTGAGACATCCACTTCTCCACCTGCCGCTGTGAACGCCTCCAACAGCAGTCTACAATCACATGGAGCATCCATCACAACACTCTCTGCAGCTGGCCTGTCAACTCTGACATCTACGGTCAGCATCAGCACCGCGGCACACCGGAGCCATAAGGTCTCCTCCAGTCCGACCGAAACCTCAGCGGGGGTTATATCACCGAGAAAGCGCTTAACTACCCCGCGGAGGACTGTTTCTGCCCGCGTTAAGAGTTTGAACGGAGCCGCTCTAACGACGAGGAGGAACAGCACCACTGCATCAGCAGAGTCTCCCGGAGAGAGTAGCGCATCACCCAACTCACCCAGGTCTGCACCTCCCTCTGCGAACACTTCAACTTTTACCCTTTCGTCAGGACAGGCTGCAATTGCTCTAGACCGGGGTACTCCTACTATTGCTCTCCACAGACTACCTAACCATATCGTGGCCAGCATAGCCCAAAACGGGACCAGTGTATCCGCTTTGGTAGAGCGGGGTGCTCACATAGAACACGTCAACACCACAGGAACTCATGACACTACTAAAGAGGCTGGAGACACAGTGACTCCCTGTACTGAAGTCTCTCTCTCTAAATCTGAACTGTCAAGTCACACTGCTAGTATGAATGCAGATAACAATTCATCTGATGCTGCCTCTACCCCCACAACATTGGCAGCTACAACAACAGTAACCACTACAACCACCAGTCAACCTCTGAACTCTGCATCTATGGCTCCCAGTAATGTTTCAGTGGTGGCAGCATCATCTATATGTGGTACTGGACAATCTACAGTAACTACAATTACTACTGTGGCCAGACCAGCAGCTGCCTCTCCAACACCTGCCGTGGTCACTTCTCCACAGCCCCGTCCAGGAATCACAGCACCTCAAAGGATTGTAACTCCTCAGTTGATTGTCAGACCACCTCAACAACAAACAACAATACAGCTCCCTCCTGGGTTCACCATTCCGCCTGGTAAGGTTTAAACGATTGAACTCCCAAACAAAAAACAAAACTTCAGTTCACACATAATAAAACATATAAGAAAGTACTTGTTGGGTTTTATGTTTTCCTTGATGAGTATTCAGTATAACATGTTTCAATGTCTAAAATGCGTTTGGTTTGGATTGGGTACTGTACGGTACTCAGGGACTGTATAATCCCTCATCTTTTTTTCTTTCCAATCATGTAGCCCCTGCTCATTAACATTTGAAAACAGTGTTTGTAATCAGAGCATAAATAAAATTATTTAACAATATTACAACAATATTTCAAATATTTAAAAAGGTCCTACCACCAGTGCATAATGAAAATAAAAAGAGATGAAGTGTAAACTACAGATATGTGATAAGTATTACCCTGCACTATTTTGTACAAATCCATGTCAGTTGAAATAATCCGCATTTTTCAATGTCCGTTCTTTGGTAATTTGCAGGAATGGTGTTGGTGCGCACAGAACTCGGGCAGCTCGTGATGGTTCCCCAGCAGGCCCTGGCCCAAGCACAGGCACAGGCCCAAAACAACACCAGCCCACGCCCAGCCACGCCCACCACTGGGACCCCCTTCAGAGTCACTACTCCACAGGTTAGACTTGGAGAAACCTACGTAGCTGTGTCATTGTAAAGATTATTATTATCAACATGAAAGCAACATCATTGTGATTTATGGAAATTTTATTTATGATTTATGGATTCTTATGGAAGTATTAGGTAGCAATACTAGTAATCTCAAAATTTTAAGTACCTAAAATTGAAGTAGCCTATTTCAAAAGTATGTTCATTATTATATTATTAAAAAAAAAAAAATCAGATTATTAAAACCATTTAAAATCCCCTTTCATGACTTTTTTGTGTTATTTGCAGAATATGTATGATAGATTTTTTCAAATATTTATTTTTTCGTAAACAGAGGAAACCACACCTGAGGAACATCAGAGTACAGAGGCAAAGTCTAACCCAGATGCCCTCCCATACCCCCTCCCGTATCACCCTGACCCGGATATCCTCCCGTACCCCCTCCCGTACCCCCCTGACCCGGATGCCCTCCCGTACCCTCTCCCCATACCGCTCTAACCCTGATACCCTCCCGTACCCCCTCCCCATACCCCACTGACCCGGATGCCCTCCCATACCCCCTGACCTGTACCCCCTCCCCGTACCCCTCTCCCCCGGATGCCCTCCCGTACCCCCTCTCCGTACCCCCTCCCCGTACCCCCCAACCCGGATGCCCTCCCGTACCCCCTCTCCGTACCCCCACCCCGTACCCCCCAGACCTGGATGCCCTCCCGTACCCCCCTGACCTGGATGCCCTCCCTGTAGCCCCCTGACCTGTAGCCCCCTGACCTGTACCCCTCCCCGTACCCCCCTGCCCCGGTTGCCCTCGCCGTACCCCTTCCTCATACCCCCCTGTCCCTGATGCCCTCCAGTACCCCCCAGACCCTGATGCCCTCCCCGTACCCCGCTGATCCTGACTTTAATCGCTTTGGGAGAACTATCATCAAACTTTAAAAAGGCACTAAATTATTAATAGGATTTTGCTTATTACCACCTGTGGATGAATCATTAATGTAAAAGTGACCACTGAAAAAAACGTATTAGAATAATTAGAATTTTTCTATTTTAAATAGACAATGGGATTACCTGGCAGAGTTTGGGTATTTTAATCAATAGCAAAGACCTAAAAATGACACTAGGGGGCAGTAGTCTTTAGTGTTTCAAGTACAGTAGTATTTTCTACTGACTACACGTGTATAAGATTTAACCTATATTACCACCAATGATTTTTTTTTTTTTTTTTGCCATTTTCTGAGAGCACTTTAGAATAATAATGTAAGAAAAAACACCAGGGTGAATTTAACTACAGTATTATTAGCATTAGTTTGGCTATTTTATATGATTCTATTGCATTGTTTTGCTTAAAAGCTAACAATAATGCTAAAATACACACTGTATTTACTGTAAATTAAACAATATCAAACAAAGCCTCTCTGAAAAGTGAGTCGGAGATTGTCATTGGCTTTCACAGTCACATTGAAGACAAATTAGCAAGCTGGGGCATTGCCATCTCAACAGGAAAAGCTGGAGCAGAGAAATGAAAGGGAATAGTGTTTATTCCCAGGGCTCAGTGCCTCTGTCGGCCTGTCACTCTTCCCATGACCCTGAGGGGAGAAACGGAAGGCATCCTGAGCTTCCTTCCTTCCATACCTGTTAAATCATTCATCATCCAACTGCCTGATTATTTTAAAAACCTAACAAGGCTTTGGTTCTCTAGTTTGTGTATGTGAGACACAGTGCAGGAGCTACATGCTGATGGTGGGATGCACCCGCTAGTGGCTCTAAATATCTCCCAACCTCGTTTGCACCACCACCACTCGTTTTCTCATCCTTCTCTCACTTCCTTAGTGAACATTTTTTAAATGATACAAAACTTTTAATACGTGGTCCCTCCTCCCGTTTGTTATTCTGCTTTTCTCTTTGATGGTCTCCTGTCCTTGTCAGAGTTTTGGTTCTTGTACAAGACAAAAGCAATCAGTCATATGTCTTCACCATATTTTTTGCAGCCATCATGATTTTTGTTATGGAACTTTGTGGGTATCTCAGCATGTTTTACTTTGACACAGTTTCAAAATATTTAGTTAAATTTACGTGTAGCTCATAGGTCACTCATGTTCCTTCTTTGTTCATCCTCAGCCCTATTTGCTTCTTTTTTCTTTCTAATATTCTCTTCCTAATGGGGCTGAAAGATTATGCAATCAAAATCACAATTTGATCTGCTCAGATCTTAAAAGCAGTGAAATATTCGTCATACTAATTCACAGTTTTGGATGTGAAGATTATTTTGTTAATTGATAACTGTGAGAACAACTAATACAAACAACTATATATCAAGTCAATCTATGCCTGTAAATTGCTTTTCATCTATCTGTTTATGTCGCATTATTTTTACTTCATCATTCATAAACTGGTTATTATTGGTTTCATAAAGCTGGTCAGTACTAGAGCAAAGGTGATCTTAGAAAATGTGAATGAAAGTGAATTTAGGATTTCACTGTTGTTCAGTAATGCGGTGTGAATAATCATGATATTTCTTCAATAATCAAAATTCCATATTGTAAAATATTCATAGTAAACATTTTTATTTATTTATTTATTTTTCTGTACAGTGTATTGACAATATAGACTTTATACTTGGGTAATAATTACATTTCATATTAATAATATTTATTTTTAACTACATTTTTGCAATGTTTCATTTTGCAAATGTAATTTGTGATTTCGATGCATACGCTACTTCAGTGCTCTCTCAAACAGTGAATAAAAAAATAAATTACTCTTGTAGTAGTAATAGCAAAAATGGCAATTACACATTTTGTCAAATCATTCAGCCCTAATATCTACTCTCTGTTTGTTTTGTGGTAACTTTATGTGCACTTTTTAGACTTAGACTTAGACGAACTTTATTGATCCACAAGGGAAACTGTTGTTTTTTGTCCTGTGTGTTGCTCTCCTCCAGTCTCCTGTGATCCCTCAGACCAACAGACAGTGTGCTTTGACCCCATCCAAGATGGCCCCTTCTCCCTGTCCTCCTCCATCCAGTCCTGTCCACCAGACCCCATCGTCTTCCTCCTCTTCGTCCTGTCCTGCACTGCGCCCTGTGAGATATTTTCAGTTTGCTTCGTTTCAGTTCTGCCCCTCTCTCTTTTAGCAGTGTTTTGTTGGTGTGAATGGACTTTACTGGATCATTTTACGGTCTGTAATGTTCTATTTTTGCAAGAATAACTTATACAAATTGAGATAAATTGAACATAATTGTGGAAATTAACTTGAGGACCCATTACCAGACCTTGAGCTAGACCACTGCTAGATGATTGCTTATTTTTTAGTTGATGATAGATAACCAAAGCGCCTGGACAAAACCTGGCCCGACATTGCCTGGTTTACACCTGACCATATCACAAGTGATATATGGTTTGGGAGCCACCTTCGAAATATCTTGTAGCGAAGGTGTGGCCAACGGCCGTTTATTGTCTATAATGTCTATAATTTGGCGTATACGTAGCCCATAGCCAATCATGTCAGTTGTCAGTTCAAACTACAAGCTTCCTCTTGCCACCCCTCCCCGCTCTCTGATTGGCTCCCAGAATCGGGAGAGCTCGCTTGCCATAGTTGCCAGGCTGTCTTTCAGATCGGAACAAACGAAAGCAGCCTGGGATTTAGCAGGTTAGGCCAGACACGTGGACAGTATCCAAATACTCCACAGAATGGCTCCATCTAGGGGTGCTGTGAAGTGTGATTGCTAGCCACTTTGCTGCCGTAGTACACAGTATATTTCTATGATCTGACAATAAGGTATCTATCTAAACTAATTAGATAGAATAATTAAATAATATACAATATCTGTGATATTTGTTTTGTAGTAATTTACTATCCCTGTAGGGAAATTGTCCTTTGCATTTCACCCATCCTTTCAGGAGCAGTGGGCCGTCTCCATGATCTTGTTGCTAGGCTTGGTCAGGATTATCTTAGCTGGAGGATTTTTATCTATGGAGCATGTTTTTGGGTTGATGGGGAAACTGGAATGCCTGGAGGAAACCCTCAGCCACAGTGCCGCTAATATACAGAACTGGACTTTTTGACCTGCTCGCCTCAGGCAGGAGGCTACGGTCCATTCGGACCAGAACCTCCCGCCATAAAAACAGCTTCTTCCCCTCTGCTGTCGGACTTTTGAACAGTAACAACACTAGTACTCTTCCCACCCACCCGCTCTGTGTCAGTCACATGACCCCACCCCCCGCTCTGTGTCAGTCACATGACCCCACCCCCTGCTCTGTGTCAGTCACATGACCCTGTGCTGGTTTTTCTTTTTGCACCTGACCATTACCTGCACCTGCACTGTTACATTCTTGTATTCTTGTAAATTTGTTAATTTAAGTTTCTGCTATTTTATTTTATTCTATTTTATCTGTTGCATGTTAAGTGTTGGTTTACATTCTGCTCCAAGTACCGAATCAATTTCCTAATGTTGTGAACTTGTTCAAACATATGGCATTAAAACCTTTCTGATTCTGATTCTGATTCTGAACTGTCCTCAGATGATTATATCTGATGTGAAAATTGTCAAGTATGAACGAACCCTCTGAGATTTAGCAGAAGACACTGTGGCATAGGAAGCTGCTGAAAGGTTGTTTTGTTGTTACAGTTAACAAGGGGAATTGAAGTTTTTGAGCTTTGCGAACATGTAATAGATCTATAGATAAAAGTGAGTAAAACACATCCTAGAGATGTTTGTCAAGGCCTTTAGTCTTTTTCAGCCTCCAGCTTGTTCCTCCTCCTTGTCTGTTGAATGATGCTGAAGTCAGGTCACCAGATGTGACAGGATTGCTGTGGTGCCTGCCTCCTGTTCTCTGTGGCCTTGCTCCAAGCAGCTTGTCACGTCCTGTTTATCTGTCTGTTTCTCTGCACTCTTTCAGAAGGGCCCTGTGGCTGGGGCTGTGACAACGTCGCAGCAGACCCCTGTGGTGATGGCCCCCCAGGCTTCGTCCCAGGCTGCCTCTCAGTCAGTGCCAGCGGCTCAGACGGCCATCGCCACCACACCTGGAGCACCTGTCGTGTCCCAGGTCTGTTCACCGCCCTCTCAGCCTCTCCACACTCTACAGCCTCTAGGGGCTGGTGCTGTCACAGCTGCCAGCAAGCTGGCTGTGTCACAACCTTAGCCCTGGACTCCCAACCCATCACAGCTGGCAATGGACAAAGAGTCACACATGCTCACACTCATAAATTCACACATGCACATATAGCATCCCAAGGACTTACAGTAAGTCAGTGACAGTAGATGAACCTATCTGGCTTTCTGCATGGTGAGTCACCACTGCTGTTATAATGGACAAGAATATATATATATATATATATATATTTTTTTTTATTATTATTATTATTATTATTATTATTATTATTATTATTATTATTATTATTATTATTATTAATAATAATAATAATAATGACTGTATACTGTATGCAAAGCGGTTTGATGTACTTAAGTTATATTTTATCTATCTTTTACCTTTTCCCAGGAGATGCAAGAGAATGTGAAGAAATGTAAGAATTTTCTGGCTACTCTGATCAAACTTGCATCTCACAACTCTCCATCCCCTGAGACATCCAAGAATGTCAAAGCTCTGGTTCAGGACCTGCTGGTGAGTCAAAGCATGATAATAATGACAGAGCACTTGTATTGCCTATTTCAGTCCATAAGATGGCAGCATAAAACTTCCTGGGTAATCTCTAGTGACTGAGAGGGAGTCTCAGATTGACTCTTCTGTATTTGTATTCCTATATTTCAGAATTGCTGTCCCTCTTAATGCATAATCAACTGTAACATGATGTCTCTTTTTCATTTTCACGGACAGGATGCTAAGATTGAGCCTGAGGAGTTTACCAGCCGCCTTCAGACTGAGCTGAAATCATCTCCACAACCATACCTGGTCCCCTTTCTTAAGGTTAACATTTTTTAACTGTCTCAAACATGTAATAATAAATACATATTTTTTACATTTGAACAATTTATAAAAGTTAAATGTGCACAGTGCAGTATGTATTCTTTTCTAGTGGAGGGTCTATTACCTTCTTGCATCCATGCTTTGTCTGGAT
Source organism: Paratrypauchen microcephalus (assembly GCA_036785185.1). NCBI lineage: Eukaryota > Metazoa > Chordata > Actinopteri > Gobiiformes > Gobiidae > Paratrypauchen > Paratrypauchen microcephalus. The sequence continues at coordinate 6,608,260 of JAVJIX010000013.1, read as the reverse complement.
TTCTGGAGAGATAAGATCTCTCACTGTAAGAAGCCATGTTTTTCAAGGTATAAATAAAAGCACTTGTAATGAAATAAATACAATATATGTTTAATGCAATGCTTTGGGATTTTACTGGCAATAGCAGATCCATGGAGGTCTTAGACCCTCCACCAGAAAAGTTACATTGTTCACCAAGTATCAAAGTAACACCACGTCTAGTATATTATCTTGATCAATTTTCTAATATAATGTCATCCGATTTGAATGCCCCGTAGTCTGCTTTTTTGAGCTATGGCCACACCAAATTGTAAAGACATAAATACTCATATGCATACGCATATGTCCCTTGGCCCGTTGACTATCTGTGACAGCTCCCCTGAAGTCAGCCTGTCCTGTAGCCAGTAGGTTTTTTTAATCGATCGTGATTAGTCACATCAAAACAGTGACCAGGCTGTCTCCAAACATGTGTACATAGTCTGTTAGATGGACCAACTTTTCAGGTCTCTTTTGAAATTTGACTTTTTAGATTTAGATCTTACACATTATCTAAATGTTTATTCATGTTTTAGTCAGAAAACACTGCATTAATTGAAAGCAAACATAAATGTTACATTCTCATCAACAGAAAAGCCTACCGGCCCTAAGGCTGTCCTTGCTGAACAGTCAGCAGTCACTGACCCAGCCTCCTCAGCAGCAGGGAGTCAAACCTGTGCCCGGCAGTGTGGCCCCTCCCATCGTGACTGGACCAGCTGTTCGCACACGACACCCTAATAGTGTGACCACCACTATTGGTGCCAGTACTCTTCCTGGAATGGTATGTATACCCTACTGTTACGCAATATTATTTAAATACATTGTCTTGGTTTGTAAATTGAAATGATATTTTGCAAGTTGTCATTACTATACATATAGTTTACATTAATATTTCTGTAATATTAATATTTCTGTATATCATTCAGGTAGATTTCCTGCACTGCTAACATGATAGATGCAGGGCTGTTTTGTGTGCTGGGGTAACTCATGTTACATAGTAAATCAAGAATAGCATATGGAAAACAAATTATTTTAAAAAATGCACTGAAATGTTGCAGAAAATATTTAAAGTTTAGCATCATCATCTTTAAATTTTTGCATTTTGTGGGTAGTTCATTACAGAGATAAAAATTCTCCACTACATATTCTATATTCTGTGTCACGTGATACAACTTCACCTCCAAGACCATTGTGATTGTTACTACCAAACTTGTGAATAGTGATTCAGTATGTACTGACTGTGTGCTCTGTGTGGGTATTTCATTCATCATTGTGAGGACTGAAATCTGCATTGTCAAGTCAAACTTTATTTCTAAACGTTTACTGCAGTTGACCAAAGTGCTGGCTAAAAAGTCACTGAAACAATTCAATAAAACACATACTGTATGCATGTAGTATGCTTATAGTCATTTCATGGCAACATGCCACCACCACTATAAATTCAACAATATGGTATAAATTTAGGTTTAGGTTATTGAGAGGGTATGTTACCTGTGCTTCTCAGTATACAGACAGACCATGTGCCCTGTGAAGGCTCCAGAAGCTCCAGAATTCACTCATAGGCTGCACTAGTACTAATGAATAATTGGTTGCAGGGGCTGGAGTTTAGATAGTGAGTATTCAGATCATAGAGGGTCTTTGGGTTTATTTCCAACTGGTTTTAGATGTGAGAAATGGCAACCTAAATGATAGTTTCATAATGGGTCTCATTCTACTTTCTGATTAGATCACTGCCTTGAGAACCAACACACCAGATGAAAATACAAACCAGTTGGTCATCATTTACAATATTTTTGTCATTAATAATATGTTTGTTTTCTGTAAAAGCAATATTTTATTAGAGCCTCATATCTGGGTGGCAGTCACTCAGTTGGTAAGAGCATTTGTCCACTGATCCTGAAGGTTGGCAGTTCGAGAATCCCACTCTCAACAAAAACATCATTGGTTGAGCAATCAGATCCAATAACCCACAATGAAAGACACAGTGTCTGCATGCACTGGTGTGAATTGGTGAATGGTTCCTTGTTGTAAAGCACTTTGAGTGCCTTGAAGGTGGAAAAGTGCTATATAAAAATGTGACTGTTTACCATATCTGTATAAGGTTTCATTTAATTGTCAATGATATGCTTGGGTCTTCTTAATCGAGAGGTTTACAGCCAATTGTCTGTCAGTAAAAGCATATAATTTGAGTTCAGACTTTGAAAGAATTAAATCTGCTTTGTTCAGGAAATAAATATTTCTTGTTTATATTTTGTTTTTAGTAAGGAAATTGAAAATCAAAATTGATCTATAAAATTGATCTGAAAAATATATTTTTTTGTCATTTCGCCTAGCCCATATCTGGGGACAGGCATGGGTCATTTATGAAATTTGAAATTAAAATTATGTATGCCCTACCTGGGACAGAGACAACATCTTGGCATTTGCCTTCTTTCGATGCTCTCCTATTCCATCTCTTTGCAATTCTTCTCACTGTATCTCCACCCACATGACTTCTCCTCAGCCCCCCAACACCTCACACACACACACACTAACATTAAAAAGGGTGAAGCGAGGTAACTAGGTCAGCCCTAGGTCAATTTGAAAGCGTCCGTAGTCTATGTCCAACATGCTGCTAGGCTCTCCCACTCTGTCACCATTGCTTTTGCTCACATAACAACACTAACACAAGCTACATCACATAATATTACATTAAAAGATTGTTATGGGCACAACAACAGCATAATGTCAGACAGATGTGGCAGAAGGCAAAATATAAAGCTTGTTTATCCAACTGCCAGATTCCTATTAAGAAATGTGACTGATGGTATCAGACTATTGATTTTACCGTCAACATTGGTAAACAACTCAGAATGTGATATTTGAATTTTGTCTTTGCTTATTCCCAAACTATACCTTGACTCTTCTAGCCAGAGGGACTAGCTAGCTATCTGTGTGCTGAATGTATTTCCTTTTCTTCTATCCCACAAGGCCCTGCAGTGCATCTCCTGGACAAATGGCCGGTGTCTTATTCTGTCGCTTGAACAGTAATACAGCATGTGTCAGGGAAAAGAAAACAAGGTTAAAAAATATGCAGCAAGAAACAAACTGGAATCAATGGATGACTAGGCCTGAGGTTGAACCACTGGCTACTTTCAAAGACACACACAAGTGACTCTAATAGTTCACCATAGGCCCTCATTCCTGTATTGTTTCTTCTAATATCTATTCTGTCTTTGTCTTGTGACGATTTACTAATCAAATTCACACACATTGCAAATATGACTGCTGAACAGGACACAAATTTGATTTTTCTCTCCTTAGATGAAGTTCAGATCTTTGTTACAGGTGTTGATTTAATTACTTCATAAGCAGCCTATCATTAACATCTTTTATTTTTTTAGGGTGTCAAAGCAACTGGTGCTGTTGGTGGTCAAGTGCGCATGCCAGTGGTGATCACACACTCCATCAGAGCACAAGGTAGGCGTCATTATAAGACAAATCTACAATTTATTTTATTACATTATATTGGATGCTCCGTGATGAAATTCAAAAGTCCAAACACAATTGCCTACATATGGCAACATTTTCTCAAACAGCCTTGTCAAATTCAGCCTGAGCTCCCGGTGAAATAAGCTGAACTGAACTGGCAGTAGGCTATAAGATCTGTAAACAGATAGGAGCCACAGAGAGACTAGAACAGGTGTTTTTCTCACTGCTTATAAAGCCTTCTCAAACATTTGTGCCGCTGCTTACTCACACTGATTCACAAACACTCATCCCAGTGAAGCCTGCAAATATTGCCCCGATACAACACAAACGTTATGCTCCCCAAAGAGAGTGAAGTGCTCTCAGGTGTTGTGTGAGTCTTTACCTGTCTTTGCTTATATGTTTATGCGCGCACAATCAGAGGTGCATACAAATTTGATCTGCTCCCATCCTCAAGACTGCCTGTAGTGAAAGATCTGTTGGTTGTTTTATGCCCACAAATTGAAATGCAGGGATGGTTCTAAAAATATGTTTTATGCCTCTTGGCTAGGAACATGCCTGTTAAAATCAAGTTTAAATTCACTCTGGCAGTCCTTATGCCTCTCTGGAAATGATGTCTAGGAGCAGGATGCAGTTTAAAAGTGTAAGGAGTGCAGCTGAAGTGCAGTGATATTGACTGAATGATGCTCTTCGCACCAACCTGGGGAGTGTGACAGCTCCTCTGTCCTCCCCTGTGAGGGTGACAAAGCAGTTCAAGGTAGTCATTCAACTGAAGGATATTTGATGCAGATGTGATGGGACATTTCCTTGATAACAGGACTCCTTTACACTTTTTATGGTGTTTCTTTTTTCATTGCCCAACAGGCACAATGGCAAAAGGAACCACCATCCAGGCTGGCAAAAGTCCCATGGGCCTGGCTGTTCAGATCTCTGGGAATCAGAAAAACAAGCTCAATGACCCCGGAGGAGGCTCTTTCAGGTAACATTCTTCTCACCACAGGCACACATCATTGTTGCTAGGAGCTGTCACATGGGGGCAGCATTTCACTTAACTCTACGTCACTATGGGCCACTCTCTCAGCTATAGCTTCTCAAGGAGGCTTTGAGGTTTTCCAGTTGCCTTCCTGGCCACCTGGCTGGGTGATGAAGAGTCCCCGGGTCTCTGCCTCTCATCCTAAGATCTTATTGATCACCACCTTGACTGCCCTTCTTGAATCAGTGTCACAGCCCATCACCAGAATACAAATGAACAAAATCTTGATTTAGAAATAAGTTAATTGGATCCAGATGGTTAGAATTTCTTGATGTGGCTCTCAAAATACCTTTGGTGAAGTCAAACATATGGTATTTAGCCTGAAGCTTTGGTCTCTCCCTCTCTTTCTTTTGCTCTGGTCTTGTATTCACTTCTGCTGGGCTTTTGTCTCCAAACATAAAAGGTTTATCGCCCACATACTGGCCTTTGTGGGCCATGTTTGTGTTAATGTAATATCTGTGTGCATGTCTATACATATGTCTGAGCATACATTTATGGTCACTTGTGTGCCAATAAGATGTATGACAGTCTAGAGAGAGTCTAGTAATGCAAAGTCCTTTTGGCGATTTTATTTTGTGGTTAGTTATTGCTTTTTGTTCAACTGCATACAGTGTAACTGAGTTTTGGCCTGGCCCAACCACAGCAGAAGAGTTTGGGTCACATGCCCCAGTGGGTTCATGATAATGGTTCCCATCTCCTGGGGGCAAAGGCAGTGCCCAAGGCTCTTCATTGATAAGCCAATAAATCTTTAGCTTCATTGGTAATTAAGCTGTCAAGTTCGCTTGTTACTGACGACCTTTTTCTGCCTGCGGTTATCACAATGGCCCATCACAAACAAACACACTGGTATTACAGCAAGTCAGATAATGCACAGCACCATTTTCATAGATGAATGTAACTTCTTTAAACTGAGCTGCAAAAATACTTAAAATTAAATAAAATTTTAATCTGTCAAACTATATCTGAAAAATAAAACTAGGCCTTCACCGCCAAATATATGAAAATTCCATTTGTAGTATATTAGGTATAGTATACTATAAAATTTTTTGTTTGACAGAAAAAAATGCCATCTACTTTTCTTCTTTTTTAAATCTCTGATTTCATTTTCAACTATTTGTCTTCAGTGTATGGTACATGAATTACCATGGCTGTTATTTTTTATACTGTCATCTGTATTTAAAATATAATTATTTCCCTACAAACTGAGATATATTCCTGTTGTGAGATATATTCTTGTTGTGTTCTATTCCATTCTATTCTTGAACAATATCCAATGAGCTGCTAATTTCAGTCATCGTCCAAATTATTATTCTTTTTTATTCAGCATAGAATACATTTTGATTGCATTTTTCCCTTGTGGATTAACACAAAAGTACTTGTGAAAATCAGTCCTGTTATTATACGGACAAAAAATCAATAACTTCTCTCACCCCTAATGAACAGCATTTAGTTTCTCACCAGTACATCTGGCACTGTTTCAGCTGCTAACTGCCTGCCTTCCTCAACCATCACCAATCTTGGTGACCTGTTAGTTTTATCAACTACAGCCTGGTCTGCAGCCCTGATGGGTTTATCTGACTGACTGTTGGTCCTGTAGAATGGATTGATGAAGGGTCTCTCTTGAAAATGAGACATTAAGTCTTAAGAGGCTCATTTGTATAAATAAAGGATTAATAAAATGATGTTGATGTTGATGTTGATGTTGATGTTGATGTTGTTGTTGGTCTCTGCAATAACCTATGCGCCTTGCACCGTCCTCGTCCATTATGTGATTGCTTGTGTCAAAACAAAGATGGGAGCACAAAGATGGAACACAATAATTTTTTTAAAAATGATTGTTAATCCGACTGTCGGTCACTCCCATTGGAACTCAGAGAGATAAGACCCCTCCAAGACTATAGGTATAGGAAAAACAGGTACTTTTGGCTGACCAGGTTTTGTGCAACCCACCTTCTCCCTGTTCAAATGGAGTGAATGAAGTGTGTTAGACTGTCACTATGAGCCACTGGTCCCAGCGGGCCAGCTGTAGCTCACACACACTGCAGGGCCTTTGCAGGGCCTGTAGGCTTTCCAGTGCGTCTGCATCCCTCTGTAAGCACTTGTGTTGTGTGTGCTGTGTAGTTTACAGTACAGAGTGAAAGCAGCTGCCTCAGTGCTGCCACACCTCCTCCCCTCGCCAACCCTCGGTAAACACTCAACATCCGCTGTAATCACAGGCGAGCCAGTCCAGGCCCTCAGCCTTCTGCCAACCTGCAAGCTTGGGCTTAGTTCCTCGAATCCTACAATGTCCCCAACACGCAGGACACAGACCTCTTCCCGTAAGCACATAAACAATTTCATAACTGCATTGAAGAGGCAAATGGATGCTTATTTTTAAAAAATGGAATAAAAGTGTTTAATCTCAAATTCCAGTTAACACTGGAATGAAACAGGCCTTTTCCATCCTCAGCTAGCGATGCAACTATAAACAGTCTCTGTGGAAACCTGCCCTGTTGTTCTGTAAACTGACAGGTTGTGTGCCTAGTTTGCTAACAGGCTCTGCAAATAACACTGACTCAATTAAAAATTAAAAACGACCTCCCAGAAGTGTTCACTCAAAGATTTGGAAACTCAGCTGCCATAAGATTGGATTATGTTCAGAGAAGTGTGGTAACATAACTTATTCATAACATTTTAAAATTTCCAGTTGTCATAAAGGATGTGGAAGTCCAAAGAACAGATTGGAGATTTAGAAAGTTCAGTCAATAGGGATATGTAAATATTATTGGCTTCTCTTTCTAAACCCCCCAGACTCTGAGCTTTCAAATGTCTAGTTAGTCACTAAGATCAAATGATGCTTGGGTATTGAGGGTGGAGATCTGGACTTCTCTGCACACATCAACACACATACAAGCTCTAAATGGGATGCAGCCCACCCACCACCCACGGCGTGCCCCGCTGAAGCACAAGCTTGATATGGAAACGACATGCATATGTATTCATGTGACTGCCGGCTCTATGTCCCCGAGCAAAGCTGAACCAATAACTGAGAGGCTGCTCTTTAGCTTTTGTGGAAGCTAATTACATCTGCACCATTAATGCTGAGGTATAGTCTGAACTTTTCTGCATTTCATATCTCATTCTCTCCTTTTAATGTCAGACCTGTTCATGGCATTCGCATTTCATTTGAGCTTTAATTTGAATTAAATTTTTGTCACATAATAACTCTACATCATACTTATTATATCTGTCAGAATGTATGGGACTCAGTGTATTGAGTTGAATAAAATAAGTCTCAGTTTATGTACTTCCTTAATTGGCAAAACAGTTCAAAACAGTTTAGAGCACACATTGACCAGCCCAAAGGTTGGAGGATCAATTTCTACTCACACCAAATTGTTGTTGTTTGAATATGACTGTGGTGTGCGTGAATGATTAGTGGGACTGATGGCACAGATTGGCAGCCATGCTTCTGTGCTGTGGCTACGGAAGTATCTGGATTGAATGAATAATGACTACAGTGTAGCACTTTGAGTGTCTGAAGTGAGATAAGATTCCCTGATTAAACTGTTGCCCCTGCGATTCATGAAGCAATGGATTAGCATGTGTCATGGTTTGAAAGTAAATATGAAATAATCTATAGTCACTGTTAATATGAAGTGTTTCTTTAAACCTCAAAGACTTTAAAGAACAACAAGCAACATAATACATGACATCATGTAAAACCAAACATGATGTAATTGTTGTAACTAGTGTCACTAGTAGAATGTTGCTAATATGATAAGGTGTTTGTTAGGTGGTAATCATATACAGTTTGGAGATGGGAAAGTTGTTGAGTGCCTTTTTTACCTGAGCTAACATGGCCTTGGGCACTTCTCTTTTTAGGACAGGTCATGTTATTCAGGAGGATGTGATATCCATGGGGAAGAAAGCTGCACGGCCTGGGGCGCAGCAGAGGACATAATGCAATGCTGTGTTGTCTGTGTGTTGTGTTTTTTCAACAATGGAGGCAAAATAAAAAATGGAAAATAGGTGTATGAACGGGTCCCTCTAATTGTCTTTGTCAACCTCCCACCGTGGTGTCAAGTTTCATATCAGCTTTATGCAGTCAAGAAACAAGGAGGGCCTCAGTGGGATGGAGTTAGCTGATGTGTGCTGCCCTAAGAGCCCAGGGCCATCACATAAGCCACACAATGATTGTGCCAGCAATGATTGTGTCACGTTCTTGTTTATATGGCTGTGTAGGTGAACCAGTGAGTGAGGGGTCACCCTTAGTGTGTATTCTGTGTTCAATTATATCAGCAAAATATAAATTAAATTCTCTGAGCTAAAACCTAATTTGAGCCGTGAGTCCAAAATTAAGTGTCTCAGAAAATGAGAATAGTGTATAAAAGCTGAATATTGGGAAATTATGGTGTCACACCTTAATTAGCTAATTAACTGAAAACTGAAACCTGCAAAGGTTTTCTGACCCTTTAAATGGTCTCTCAGTCTGGATCAGTGGGCTATACAATCATGGGGAAGGCTGCTGACTGGACAGATGTCCAGAAAACAGTCACTGACACCCTCCACAAGGAGGGTAAGCCACAATAGGTAATTGCTAAGAAGCTGGTTGTTCAGAGTGCTGTATCCAAGCATATTCATAGAAACTTGAGAAAAATGTGGTAGGAAAAGGTGTTCCAGCAAAAGGGATGATCGCAGCCTTGAGAGGATTGTCAAACAAAATCCAAGAATTTGGAGGACCTTCACAAAGAGTGGACTGAGGCTGGAGTCAGTGCACCAAGAGCCACTACACACAGACAAAGCCTCTATGGGACATGAGACAGTGTCTGAAGCGTCTTACCTGGCTGTGGAGAAAATAAACTGGACTGTTACTAGGTGATCCAAAGTGTTCTTTTCAGATGAAAGCACATTTTTGGAAATGAAGGTCCCAGAGTCTGGAGGAAGAGTGGAGAAGCAATGAATCCACATTGCTTGAAGTCCAGTGTGAAGTTTCCACAGTCAGTGGGTTGCCATGTCATCTGCTGGTGTTGATCCACTGTGTTTTCTGAAGTCCACAGTCAATGCAGCCATCTACCAGGATGTACTTTGTTTTGCTGACAAGATTTATGGAGATGCTGATTTAATTTTCCAGCAGGACTTGGCACCTGCCCACTCAGCCAAATGTACCAAAAGATGGCTCACTGACCATGGTGTTAGTGTGCTTGATTGGCCTACAAACTTGCCTGACCTGAACCCCATACAGAGTTTATGAGATATTGTCAAGAGGAAAATGAGAGACACCAGAGCCAACAATGCAGATGCCTTAAAGGCCAAAGCAACCTGGGCTTCCATTACACCTGAGCAGTGCCGCAGGGTGATTGCCTCCATGCCATGGCGCATTGGTGCAGTAATTCATGACAAAGGAGACCCAACTAAGTATTGAGTACACAAAAATTAACATACTTTTCAGAAGCCTGACATTTCTGTTTAAAATACAATTCCTTTTAAGTGATCTTAAGTAATTATGTACACACGTGGACAAAATTGTTGGTACCCCTCAGTTAATGGAAGAAAAACCCACAATGGTCCCTGAAATCACTTTAAACTTGCAGAAGTAATAATAAATAAAAATGTATTGAAAATTAAACAATCAAAATCAGCCATCACTTTTGAATTGTTGATTAACATAATTATTTAAAAAAACAAACTAATGAAACAGGCCTGGACAAAAATGATGGTACCTCTATAAAAGATTGAAAACTATTTGACCAGAGTGACATGATTAACTCAGGTGTGTCCTTTAATTGACATCACAGGTGTTTCCAAACTCATAATCAGTCAGTCTGCCTATTTAAAGGGAGACAAGTAGTCACTCTGCTGTTTGGTGAAAAGGTATGTACCACACTGAACATGGACAACAGAAAGCGAAGGAGAGAATTGTCCCAGGACATCCGAAAAAAAATTATAGACAAACATCTTAAAGGTAAAGGCTATAAGACCATCTCTAAACAGCTTGAAGTTCCTGTGACAACAGTGGCTCATATTATTCAGAAGTTTAAGACCCACGGGACAGTAGCCAACCTCCCTGGACGTGGCCGCAAGAGGAAAATCGATGACAAATTGAAGAGACGGATCGTTCGAATTGTATCCAAAGAGCCCAGAACAACCTCCAAAGAAATTAAAGGTGAACTCCAAGGCCAAGGTACATCAGTGTCAGATCGCACCATTCGTCGTTGTTTGAGCCAAAGTGGACTTCATGGGAGACGACCAAGGAGGACACCAC